>CM055729.1:1357305-1790669 GCA_029465975.1 Dallia pectoralis
TATGTTGTTGCATGATATTGTTCATTGATGCTTGCATTTCAGATGCCTGACATGTTATTAATTACTATTGATGCACAGTTGCAGAGATAGCCAGCCAACCACATAGTGGATGAGCGTAGCTAGTTGTTACCCTAATTCCAATAAGATAGCTTCTGATGGATACACATAGCTGGTTTTCCAAATTCTTCCTCTGCCTCTTCATACTGTTTGTCATATCCACACCTGATTTAATTAACAAGTAATCTCAGATTTGCAAAAATATGAAACATCTGGAAAGCCCCCAAAATAAATGTTTTGGGAGACCCTTCCATAAAAGTCATTATGAATGAATGATATTTTTGCTCAAAGTTTGGCCAGATTATGAGATCGGGTAGAAAATCGCAGGTCTCGAATAAATGTTTATCATATTTTATTCTCATTTGAATCATTTCTGGTACACACAATGTCGTGTGTCCATGATATTGACATAAATTATACACTAAACTGGTGCCGCATTGTAATCCCAGGTGCTGAATGCTCAGTAGAAGGAATGCTTGTCCAGACACACCAATGACCTTTCTGCATATGAGTTCACACTCCTAGCAGTTTGCATCAATATTGACCATACTGATATCATAGGTTTTCTGACATCAGCCAGGCTTCACATATTCATAACATGATTTACATTGTGCAAATAAGCAATAGTAGTTTAGGCTGGTATTGTTGCTTCAAAACACCATCAGAGCCAATGCCATGCTGAAATAAAAACACAGTGTCACGAAAATGGCTATTCGTACATCAATCATTTCACATTGTTGCTTTTTAGCCTGGCTTACCAGCAGTCACCACAAGAAGATCCCCCGCATACCTAGGACTGCAGCTGAACACTCTCCTTTATACACAACCTCGCATTCACAATACTGAGTAATAATGGTGTATTGAAGAACACAGCCTGGCAAAACTGTGGGATAGCAAATACAGGCTAGAAGAGCCAAAGAGAATGTTGTGTCATATGTAACCAGCAAAGCCATACTGACTCATGACAGAGGTCAGTCTGACATACAAAGAGACATCCAGCAAAGGCAACAGTGTTGCGTAATAGATTTCCAGCCGTGTTTTTATTTTATCACATATTTACATACTTTTTATTACAGAAGAGTATGGTGTTTTTTAATAATCTCTTAAAGCTTGTTTGAAATAATTGTAATAACCTCTGTCTCATTTCATTTCTTTATATAGCTGTGGTTGCAGGTGTGACACTGTGCTCTCCACCTTGAACAAACCGTTTTCAGAAATGCCATGTCATCCCCGTGCGCTGAACTGACCCTTGTCGTCTAATGAAGGTGTCGTGGTGTTTACACATTAGTTTAGATACCTGTAACATTTATTTTAACTACCTCAATAAACAAAAGTAGTAGGTTTGCTAGCTTAAAGCCGAGTATTACGCTTGGACCACTGCTTCTTCCTGCAACATTTGTTGGAATATTTAACCAGCTGAGCTTACTGATTCCAATACATTGCTATATGGCTTCTAAAACCTGAGAAATGTCTTCATTGGAAAATGGCGGGGGTGGTCGAGTTTTCATGTTAGTTGATATTTTAAATAAAACTTTATACAAAATGTACTAGTACTTGAGATATTCGAGTCAAATTAAATTCAGTTAACTCTGTCTATTATTTTGCATTATAGAACATTAAACAGGCTTACTTCATCATATGGAGCCTGTAGAGAAAGGCTGCACTGACAATGGCTTCGCAATTAGATGCAGTTGTATGCTTATTACTGTTTATAATGTATTTGTTCTGTACACTCCTGCACTTGGCGCCATACAATATGATCGACTAGCTTATTTGGAAACTTACCAGAGTACCTGCTGTGAATCCTTTGTCCTGCCAACGTGTTACTAGCATACAGACGGGAGATTTACTTCTACGCAGACTGATTCTGGTTCTGAGAAAGAAGAGAGGCTGCATGCCAGCATTTACTAGATTATATGGTGCCGACTAGGCTGTAACTTCTGGCTTTTCCATCTACCGGCATGACAGAACTTTGGAATCTGGGAAAAGTAGAGGCAGGGGGTTATGGTTGCATTATGGTTAACTTCGGCTGGGGAAAAAATCCACAAAATCACATTGTAGGATTTTTTATGAATTTATTTGCCAATTATGGTTGTAAATAAGTATTTTCGGTGTCTGTTATATAACAAGTTCAAACAGGTGCCATTAATACAGGTAATGAGTGGAGGACAGAGGATTTCCTTAAAGAAGTTACAGGTCTGTGAGAGACAGAAATCTTGTTTGTTTGTTGGTGACCAAATACTTATTTTCCACTATAGTTTGCAACATAAATTCATAAAAATCCTTACATATATTTTCGATTTTTCTCATTTTTTCTTCCGCAGTTGAGTTTACCATGATTAAATACAGGCTCATCTTTTATGGGAGAATCTCAGTGACAATTAGTGGTCGAGCCAATATTTTTGCCAGACTGCTTTATTATAACATTTTGATATATTACTAATAATATTTGGAAAATCTTATTTGCACATCTCACCTGCCAGCAAAAATATTTGTGTTGACTGAATACCTGCACCTGAAATTAGCAGGCCCACAGAATTGCTGGAAAAAGGTTTTGCCAAAATGCTGCTTTCGAACAGACCAACAGCCCAAAGCTCAAACATCTGAAGAATGTAGCAAATGCATTCTAATCACAGGTTACAATAAAGTAAGGACATTTAGACATGACAAAGCATATCAAAGGGTTTTTAAAGACTGGCCAGAAGTAAATGCTAGCTTGAGGCCTAAGACGAAAGCCAGGTCCAGTTACCAGAGAGGTAATGAGATTGCAGGGAAAGCTGAAGCCTACCACAGCCTCTAAACCCGGGACTGCAACACACGTGCATGCCGCGCCTCACTTGCCGCGCCAACGCAGCAGGCTTTGGCGTTCGCCTCGTGCCTCAAGCTCCACGTTTTTCCTATCACACATTGTCCGGCCTCACACACCTGGGTGCCTATTCACCTCACAAGTCGAGTGCGGGGTCCACGTGTTTGGCCCTTGTGTGGGAATTGTTGTGCGTTAAGGTTGTATCGAGACAATATTGTTTCCTTGAGAAGTGGGGACATTTGTTAAAAGAGATTTTGAAATATCGGCAGTTTATGCTGGTTGTGGGTAAGCGGATTACCGAATGGGTGACTCCAAACGCTGCATGGCCAGTTGGTCGTGCACAGCCACGACATCAGCTGCTGAGAGTTGCAGAGCCACCAGGCCGCGAGTTCTCTACCCAGCCCAAGTGCGTAAGGCCTCCAAGCCCGCTCTGGGCTGATCCCGCAACATTTGCATGCTCACAGCCCTCAGTGTTTGGATCACGCTCCTGAGACAGAGCTAGGTGGATCTCTTGTTCCTGCTGAGCAGCGGAGCTGCGCAGGGAGCCTGGAGTTCAGACCCTGGTGAGAAATCGTCTATATTGAGTTTGTGTCCACCTGAAATTATCAGCTTGGTTTGTGCCAAACCAGAGGGTAGGGTGCCTGATGCTTCGCAAGTAGCTATCCTTACTATCATAAATGTTCCCAATATTTACTGAGATCTCACCCTAGAGCAGCTGGGAACTTTATTGCCGAGTCATTTGCACACATCATAGCGCACATGTGCCTGAACAGGTCGGTGGCTGCACTGTAACGGTGTCAATACTGGGGCGCGCTGGCCAGCATTCAGGAGCACGATAATTTAGTGATCTCGCGTAAGACAGTTTTGTCATCGTCAGTCATTGAATACCTTCGCGGATTCCACACAGCTGATGACACAGGCACGGCTCCAGTTCGTTGTGAATAAAATACATTGATTACATCCTTGGTGTGAGGCCAAGTTACACATGCTGAACATGTTCCATTGCTCGCAGACTGTGCTTCCTTGTCACCACATATTGTAATCTCATATTTATGTTAATTTTGATCACTCTGTCTCCCTTCCTGTACTAGATGACAAAATGCGTCCTATTTGCTACATTTCATTTCACTGAGTTAGAATGGTTGGATAATGCCAGTCTCAGGGCTTGAAGGACAATCTGACAGGTTGTGGCGTGGTTAAATACATGTGCTTATGCTAGAGAGACAGGTACTGGGGTCGTGATAGATCGATTCAACGATAATTTAATGCTGAATAGAGGGCAAGGCACCAGAGTGGTGGACAGGCAGTTCAGTTAGATGCTGGCAGAAAGTCAGGAGCAAAACAGGAGTTTGGTGACTGGGAGACAGACAGGCAGAAAATGCAACACGAGAAGCAGCTGGAAACGCAGATTGTCAACATCTGGCATTGAGAACAGGCAGACTGACATAAGGAGGACAGACCTGGAATAGGCGGGGGGCGTGAGCACACACATTTATGAGAATGACTAGACAGATGAATAGAATGTGGGGTGACACTATTCTTCGTCTGCTGTTGTTGCCAGAGAAAGGAATGTGACAAAGGAGAACGATCAGATGGCGTAACCGGACAGAAGCTGACCACCGCCTTCCCGGGCAAAACATGCATACTGGTTGGTCAGGAGAACATCTGGCCTGCAGTGTCAAAACAGAAAGGGCTGTAAGGATTTAAATATGGTTTATAGTGGGAGTGTTCAGCAAAGAACATAATATATTATGGGTTCACAATGGAATTGTAGGATGTAAATATACCTGAGGTTGATTGATTCAGTGTATGAAGCCAGGTGCCAGAGCGCTGCTGAGATGATTAGAATAAGCAACAAAACCAAAGATGCGACATCAGCTGGACACTGATGATACACGGCATTTTGCTTGAGCCGCACAGTGTCTTGGCACGGCGCACGCCTCATGCAAACGCTCCCAGTACTAGACTCACACAGTCATGCACATTTCTACTGGGGGTTCCAACTCATTTGACATCATTTGGTCTTTCAGAATTTCCCATGGATCTTGAACTGTGTGACAAAAACCCTTGGATTCCTGTCTCACTGGCTATAAACAAAACATAAGGCACTCTTCATCCCAATACTTTTCAGTATCCAGGCAGTACTTTCTAACAAAGATTTAAGGGTCTGGTGCCACCCATTCCATGCCGTCCTGACTTTGGAAAGGTAAGAACTGAACACTATATGGATAATGAGACGTAGCACCCCTTGAAAGAACTTTTGAGTTGGCCAAAAGTGGAGAACATCTGATCAAGGTCCACGACCTTGTTTGTAACTTACTTAAGAGGGATTGCCTCTGGAAATCTGGTGTTACAGCACATGATAGTCAGCAGAAACTGGTTAGCAGACTAGTCTTGGGCAACGGACCAACACAATCAGCTATCACTCTCTTAAAGGGTTTCCTAAACTGGTATCAGATATACAAGCAGGGGGCATAACTGGTTTGGTTTCTGCAAGTTGACACATGACATGTGTGACAAAACCTCACTACAACAGACTTCAGACCTAGCCAAAATAATGTTTTCTAATCCCTAAATGACCTGACACTTGGTCATGGGCTAGAGACATCACATGTCTACGATTACACTTCTACATAAGCAGACCCTATTTCAGAAAGTGTTTAATGAACATCGCCACTGGAGTTCAGACATCATACATAGCAGAGCATGCATTCTACTAATACACCAACTCTCCACAGGAATCCCAGGACATCACACAGCAGACATTGACTCTACCACTGAGACATAACCCTCCAATAGGAACTCCAGACATCATACATACAGAAGCCAACTCTCAGGCCCCAGACATAGCATACAGAGACCACTGAGATAATAACTCCTCCGGGTCAGGAACCTGTGACATCATACACAGAGCATGTACTTACCACTGGCCATCCTCCACAGAATCTCAGGACATGCCATATATACAGAGCATGCATTCTACTACTGAGATATAACCTCTTCCAATAGGAACTCCAGGACATCATACAGCAGAGCATGCATTCTACCACTGAGATACTCCTTTCTTCCGCCTGTCATACAGTATCTCTCTACTATTAGAGATAACTCTTCATTAGTCTCAGACATCATACATATGAGCATGTATTCTTACCACTGAGACTTTCTCCACACAAACCCAGGACATAGAAGCATGCTCTGTATGTATGATGTCCTGGGTTCCTATTGGAGGAGTTGGTAGCTCAGTGGTAGAGTGCATGCTCTGTATGTATGATGTCCTGGGTTCCTATTGGAGGAGTTGGTATCTCAGTGGTAGAGTGCATGCTCTGTATGTATGATGTCCTGGGTTCCTATTGGAGGAGTTGGTATCTCAGTGGTAGAGTGCATGCTCTGTATGTATGATGTCCTGGGTTCCTATTGGAGGAGTTAGTATCTCAGTGGTAGAGTGCATGCTCTGTATGTATGATGTCCTGGGTTCCTATTGGAGGGGTTAGTATCTCAGTGGTAGAGTGCATGCTCTGTATGTATGATGTCCTGGGTTCCTATTGGAGGAGTTGGTATCTCAGTGGTAGAGTACATGCTCTGTATGTATGATGTCCTGGGTTCCTATTGGAGGAGTTGGTATCTCAGTGGTAGAGTGCATGCTCTGTATGTATGATGTCCTGGGTTCCTATTGGAGGAGTTGGTATCTCAGTGGTAGAGTGCATGTTCTGTATGTATGATGTCCTGGGTTCCTATTGGAGGAGTTGGTATCTCAGTGGTAGAGTACATGCTCTGTATGTATGATGTCCTGGGTTCCTATTGGAGGAGTTGGTATCTCAGTGGTAGAGTGCATGCTCTGTATGTATGATGTCCTGGGTTCCTATTGGAGGAGTTGGTATCTCAGTGGTAGAGTACATGCTCTGTATGTATGATGTCCTGGGTTCCTATTGGAGGAGTTGGTATCTCAGTGGTAGAGTACATGCTCTGTATGTATGATGTCCTGGGTTCCTATTGGAGGAGTTGGTATCTCAGTGGTAGAGTGCATGCTCTGTATGTATGATGTCCTGGGTTCCTATTGGAGGAGTTGGTATCTCAGTGGTAGAGTACATGCTCTGTATGTATGATGTCCTGGGTTCCTATTGGAGGAGTTGGTATCTCAGTGGTAGAGTGCATGCTCTGTATGTATGATGTCCTGGGTTCCTATTGGAGGAGTTGGTATCTCAGTGGTAGAGTGCATGTTCTGTATGTATGATGTCCTGGGTTCCTATTGGAGGAGTTGGTATCTCAGTGGTAGAGTGCATGCTCTGTATGTATGATGTCCTGGGTTCCTATTGGAGGAGTTGGTAGCTCAGTGGTAGAGTGCATGCTCTGTATGTATGATGTCCTGGGTTCCTATTGGAGGAGTTGGTATCTCAGTGGTAGAGTGCATGCTCTGTATGTATGATGTCCTGGGTTCCTATTGGAGGAGTTGGTATCTCAGTGGTAGAGTGCATGCTCTGTATGTATGATGTCCTGGGTTCCTATTGGAGGAGTTAGTATCTCAGTGGTAGAGTGCATGCTCTGTATGTATGATGTCCTGGGTTCCTATTGGAGGGGTTAGTATCTCAGTGGTAGAGTGCATGCTCTGTATGTATGATGTCCTGGGTTCCTATTGGAGGAGTTGGTATCTCAGTGGTAGAGTACATGCTCTGTATGTATGATGTCCTGGGTTCCTATTGGAGGAGTTGGTATCTCAGTGGTAGAGTGCATGCTCTGTATGTATGATGTCCTGGGTTCCTATTGGAGGAGTTGGTATCTCAGTGGTAGAGTGCATGTTCTGTATGTATGATGTCCTGGGTTCCTATTGGAGGAGTTGGTAGCTCAGTGGTAGAGTGCATGCTCTGTATGTATGATGTCCTGGGTTCCTATTGGAGGAGTTGGTATCTCAGTGGTAGAGTGCATGCTCTGTATGTATGATGTCCTGGGTTCCTATTGGAGGAGTTAGTAGCTCAGTGGCAGTGTTTATCCTCAGTCGCTTACTTTCTGAAATAAGGTCTGCTTATGTAGAAGTGTAATCGTAGACATGTGATGTCTCTAGCCCATGACCAAGTGTCAGGTCATTTAGGGATTAGAAAACATTATTTTGGCTAGGTCTAAAGTCTGTTGTAGTGAGGTTTTGTCACACATGTCATGTGTCAACTTGCAGGGAAACCAAACCAAGTTATACCCCCTGCTCCAATATATCTGATACCAGTTTTAGGGAAACCCTTTAAGAGAGTGATAGCTGATTGTGTTGGTCCGTTGCCCAAGACTAAGTCTGCTAACCAGTTTCTGCTGACTATCATGTGCTGTAACACCAGATTTCCAGAGGCAATCCCTCTTCGTAAGTTTACAAACAAGGTCGTGGTTAAAGCCTTGATCAGATATTTCTCCACTTTTGGCCAACTCAAAGTTCTTTCAAGGGGTGCTACGTCTCATTATCCATATAGTGTTCAGTTCTTACCTTTCCAAAAGTCAGGACGGCATGGAATGGTGGCACCAGACCCTTAAATCTTTGTTAAGAAAGTACTGCCTGGATACTGAAAAGTATTGGGATGAAGGAGTGCCTTATGTTTTGTTTGCAGCCAGTGAGACAGGAATCCAAGGGTTTTTTTTGTCACACAGTTCAAGATCCATGGGAAATTCTGAAAGACCAAATGATGTCAAATGAGTTGGAACCCCCCAGTAGAAATGTGCATGACTGTGTGAGTCTAGTACAGGAGCGTTTGCATGAGGCATGCGCCCGTGCCAAGAACACTGTCTCTGGCTCGCAGAATGCCATGTATCATCATTATGATAGAAAAGCTGAATGTCGCATCTTGCAGCCTGGCGACCAGGTTTTGGTTTTGTTGCTTATTCCTGGCTCATCTCAGCACGCTTTTCTGGCACCTGGGCTCATTACACTGAACAAAATCAATCAACACTGCTTATCTACCTCAGGTATATTTTATCCTACAATTACATTATTAGTTATAATATATTATCATTGCGCTGAACCGCCTTGCACTATAATTATATTTAAATCTATAATCTTACAGCCCTTTCTGTTTTGATTTTTCTTGGGCCAGACATGAACCTCTGACCAGATCAACCAGTTGGTCAGTATTATACATATTTAAACAGGAAGGCAGTTGGTCAGCTTCACAATCAGTTACACCATCTGGTCCGTTCTCCACCTACTTGTCACATTCCTTTCTCTGTGCTCTTTGGCTTAGACAATAGAAATAAGACATTGTCACCCCCTGATCTAGTTCATCTGTCTAGTGATTATATAAATGTAATATTATCTCCACGCCCCCACCTGGTGTTTCCAGGTCCCCATTATCTCCTGTCTATTTATGTCAGTCTGCCCTGTTCTCTAATGCCAGATCGTATTGTCTTGCGTTTCCAGCGTTTAGCTTCTCGTGTTACCGGTTTTCCCTGTCTACCTGTTCTCTGTTCTGTCTCCCCAGTACCGACTCCTGTTTTGCTCCTGACTCTGTGCCAGCCAAATCCTTTTTTCTACCAACACATCCTAACTGAACTCTGCCTGTCCACCACTCTGAGATTGCCTTGCCCTCTATTCAACATTAAAATTATCGTTGAATCAGATCCTATCCGCATTTGGGTCCTGCCTGTCTCTCTAGCATAAACGACATGGTAATTGCAACCTAAACACAACCCCCTACATTAGTTATTCCTTCAGCCCTGAGACCTAACTTATCTCCAACATTATCCAACCATTCCTAACTCAGTGAAATAATCAATAACAAATCGGGACGCACATTTTGTCCATCTAGTGCAAAAACTGTTGGAGGAGTTAGGGTGGTCAAAAAGTGCTATAAATTATGAGATTACAATATGTGAATTTGACCAAGTACAGTCTGCGAACAATGGAGACATGTTCAGCATGTGTAGCAGTATACACCAGGATGTAATCAATGTATTTTATTCACAACGAACTGGAAAACCGATGCCGCATTCATCAACCTGTATGGAATCACGAGGTATTCCTAATGACCTGACGTGGTGCTAAAGGCTGTCTTACACTCCCGGATACGCACTAAATTATACGTGCTCCTGAGATCTTATTTGTAAAAAAGCGCGCCCCAGGCATTGACTCGATTACAGACACCGCCACCGAACCCAACTATTGTTCAGACCCATGAGGGTTCAGGCACATGTCGCCGCTACCAGAGGAATCTGTAGGTGATGTGCAAATGTTTCATCAATAAAGTTCCCAGCTGCTCTGGAATCTACACTGGGGATACGAGTAAATATTGGGAACATTTATATTCAGATGGGATGTGCTCACCTTCCTACTTGCAGAAGCATCAGGCCTCCTACCCTCTGGTTTAACCGTTCGCTGATGGGGTTCAGATGGACACAAACTCAATATAGGCCGGTTTGTTCCACCAGGGTCCTAAACTCCAAACTCCTGCACGCTCCGCTGCCTCAGCAGAACCAGAGATCCACCTAGCTCTCTGTCCTCAGGAGCGTGGTCAAACACTGAGAGGAAATAGCGGGTGAACGCCTCTAAATGTTGCAGGATCAGCCCAGAGAGCGAGGCCCAAGGGAGGCCTTACCTGTGATGCAGAACCTGAATCCATCCTTCCTTCTACGCACCCAGACAGAATTCCACACCATCCAAGATAAGGAACCATAAGGAACCATAGAGCGTGAGCCTGAGGTTGCTCTGCAACTCTCTCAGCAGGCTGATGGCGTCGATGGGGGAGGCAATCAACACGATGGCTGCAACCATGCAGCGTTTGGAGTCCTGCATTCCGGAGAAACAATCCTTTACCCACAACCAACGCATAAATAACGTACTCGTACTGCGCAACTAGAATGTCCCACTTCTCAAAGGAAGCAATATTGATACGATACAACTCACAGAGTAGATATGTAACACACAACAATTCCACACAAAGACATGACCAAACACAGTGGACCTACACACTCGACTAATGAGTGAATAGGCACCAGGTGTGAGTGATGAGGAGACCGGACAATGATGTGATGGGAAAAACGTGGAGCTTGAAACCCCTTGAAGACGAACGCCAAAGCCTGCTCGTTGGTGGCGGTAGAATGGCTTCAGAGGGAGCGCTGACATATAGTCTGCGATGTGTTGCAGTCCACACTACATGCATCAGGGTTTAGAGCTGTGGTAGACTCCAGCTTTTCCCTGCAATCTCTCATTGCATCTCTGGTGGCCCCTAGAAGTATAGAGAGAGGACCTGAGCTTTCCGTGCCAAGGCCGTCCAAATAGCATTTACTTCTGGCCAGTCTTTAAAAACCCTTTGACAATACTTTGTCACAAAAACTAATCTAAATAAATGTCCTTACTTTTTTATTGTAATAATGATTTCCTCCTGATTAGAATGTATTTATACATTCTTCAGATGTTTGGTTGCTGAGCTTTTGTCAGCTGGGCTGTTGGTCTGTTCAGCAACATTTTGGCAAAACCTTTTTCAACAATTCTTTTGTGAATTGGCCTGCTAGCTAATTTCAGGTGCAGATTGTTACCAGGTCAACACAAATATTTTTTTTGCTGGCATGCACAACGGTGGGGATGGCAAATAAGATTTCCAAATGATATATTATTAGTAATATATCAAAATGTTATAATAAAATACAGTCTGGCAAAAAGTATTTAGTCGGCCACCAATTGTGCAAGTTCTCCCACTTAAAAAGATGAGCCTGTATTTTTAATCATAGGTAAACTTCAACTACGAGAGACAAAATGAGAAAAAAAATCCAGAAAATCACATTGTAGGATTTTTTATGAATTTATTTGCAAACTATAGTGGAAAATAAGTATTTGGTCACCAACAAACAAACAAGATTTCTGTCTCTCACAGACCTGTAACTTCTTTAAGAGGCTCCTCTGTCCTCCACTCATTACCTGTATTAATGGCACCTGTTTGAACTTGTTATATAACAGACACCGAAAATACTTATTTACAACCATAATTGGCAAATAAATTCATAAAAAATCCTACAATGTGATTTTGTGGATTTTTTCCCCAGCGAGAGTTAACCATAATGCAACCATAACCCCCCTGCCTCTACTTTTCCCAGATTCCAAAGTTCTGTCATGCCGGTAGATGGAAAAGCCAGAAGGAGTTACAGCCTAGTCCGGCACCATATAATCTAGTAAATGCTGGCATGCAGCCTCTCTTCTTTCTCAGAACCAGAATCAGTCTGCGTAGAAGTAAATCTCCCGTCTGTATACTAGTAAACACGTTGGCAGGACAAAGGATTCACAGCAGGTACTCTGGTAAGTTTCAAATAAGCTAGTCGATCATATTGTATGAGCGCCAAGTGCAGGATGTACAAGAACAAATACATTTTAAACAGTAATAAGCATACAACTGCATCCTAATTGCGAAGCCATTGTCAGTGCAACCTTTCTCTACAGAGCTCCATAGGTATGAGTGAGTAAGCTTATATTTTATATTTTAATATTTCTATAATGCAAAATAATAGACAAGAGTTGCTAGACAGTTTCGATCGGAATATCTCAAGTACTTGGATACATTTTGTATAAAGTTTTTATTTAAAATATCAACTTTAAACATGAACTATGTATACGACCCCCCCCCCCCCCGCCATTTTCAATAGAACATTTCTCAGGTTTTAAACCATATAACTATTAAATATGACCAGTATTTACTTGGAATCAGGTAAAGTAGTTTTTCTATTGAGTGTCGTATACAGCTGGTTAAATGTATAGAAATGTTGCAGGGAGAGCAGTGGTCCAGCAGTAATACTCAGCTTTAAGTATACAAACCTATTTTTCTACTTTTGTTTATTGATTAGTTAAAATAAATGTTTAAGGTATATCTAAACTAATGTCTTAAACACCCTTTTGACCTTCATTAGACTGACAAAAGTCCAGTTCAACTTATTTTGGAGGATGACATGGCATTTCTGAAACGGTTTGTTCAAGGTGGGCTTTTAGTGTCCACACACATCACTGATCTGGCCACAGTATAGGACAAAGGAAACAGTAGAAGGACAAGGGTTAATACAATTATTTCAAATAACTTTAAGAGTTATTAAAAAAATACATACATTGTCTCTTCTGTAATAAAGTATGTAAAATATGTGACTAAAACAAAAACACATTTTTGGAGTCTATTGATTTTACAAACCTGTTTACTTTTGCTGAGATGTCCTCCTTTTGTATGTCAGACTGACCTCTGTCATGGGTCAGTATGAACTTGCTGGTTACAGCCGCCTGACACAACTTTAATCTCTTGTCCTTCTATGTGTATTTACTTTATCCCACAGTTTTGCCAAAGACGTGTTCTGCATACACAGACTAATGTACTTCAGGTATTGTGAATACGGGTTGTGTATAAAAGGAGAGTGTTCAGCTGCAGGATCCTACTCCTAGATTTCACAATGCAGGGGTTCCTCTTTTGTTTTCTTGTGGTATTTGCTGGTAAGTTGGGCTAAAAAGCAACAATATTGAAATGATTGATGTACGAATAGCCATTTTCATTGACACTTTATTGTTTTTTTATTTCAGCTTGTGACGATTTAAATTACGGTGAGTTGTTTTTGAAGCAACAATATAGCCCTAAACTACTATTAGCATTTGCATAATATTAAATCATGATTATGAATATGTATTGCAGAGCCTGGCTTGAATGTCAAGAAAACCTATGAGTATCAATATGAGGGAATGGTCAATATTGGGCGTGGCATGCCAAACCTTGCAGAGTCGGGTGTGAGACTCATATGCAAAGTAAAGATCATTGGTGTGTCTGGACAAACATTCCTTCTGCAGGTATGAATTCTTTATAAGTTTACAATGCAGTGTAGTTTTGTTTGAATTAATATGAACTGTGTCAATATCATGGGAACTTACTTACATTTATTTGAAACATTATTATTATTACCAAGTAGTTTAAATGAAATAAATATGATAAACACAACATTTATTCAGAGACCTATACTGCGGTTTTCTCGAGCCCATCATAATCACATTTAAAGTTCACTTTGAGCAGAGATAATCATTCATTCATAATGACTTTTTATGGAAGGGTCTCCCAAAACATTTATTTTTTTGGGGCCTTCCAGATGTTTCATATTTTTCTTTAAATCCTGAAAGGATTACTTGATTAATTAAATCAGGTGTGGGACATGACTTAAACAGTATGGAAGGGCAGAGGAGAATTTTGGAAAACCAGGTTATGGTAACATATCCATCAGAAGTATCTTATTCCAGGTTAAGTTAACAACTAGCTACACTCATCCACTATGTAAGTTGAAGGTATTTTTGGCAATATGTACTGCAACTGAGGATTTGATTGGTCATCAATATCTCAATTAATAATATGTCAGGTTTATGCAGAAAAAGATGCAAGCATCAATAACAATATCAGCAACAATAGCCTGTGTCGTAGTATTGATAAGCCGTAATAGTGAGTAGATCTAGCTTGTTTTGTAGTACAACATTCTGGTGATTCATTGATTATTTCTTGCTTGAAGGTTTCAAACTTCAACTTTGAGGAATTCAACGGCATCCCAGGGAAGAATACATTCAATGCCTCTCCAAAGCTAACAAATCGGATTGCTGCTGAGCTCAACAGGCCCTTTATGTTTGAGTATGCCAACGGAAGGGTTGGGGACATTCATGCCACTGCTGAAGTATCTGACACCATCGTCAATATTGTGAGAGGCATACTTGGGTTTTTCCAAGTCACAGTCAAGATGACCCAAAGAGTGTACGAGCTTGAGGAGGTATCAAAAATCTACTTTACACAAACTATATATTATATGGTATCATCTGTATAGAAAATCCAGATACTGTTATGAATGAGAGGTTTATAGCACATATTTGTTTTCAGTTTGGGATTCATGGATTGTGCCTGAGTACCTATGCCATTGTGGAGGACAGTCACTCCCAAGATTTGGAAATCACTCAAATAGTTGACACCAATAACTGCAGAGAAAAGGCAGCCGTTTACAGAGGAATGGCCCTTGCAGTAGTCAACAAACTTTCCAAAGAGGTTTGTCTTTCCAGTTCATATACAGTTCCTACATACATGTGAACAAGCTCAATTTAAGTAGTAAAGTTACTGCAGATTGTCTTTTCCAGAGTTCATACATTATCATTCTGGTCCCTAAACCGAAAACCTAAGAGCTCAACACACTAACAGCTAAGCTAGACAGGATCTGAATCGCAAGGGATTTTTTACACAGCATTCCAGTCACATTCAATTTCCCATTTGTGTTATTTCATTTCATCCAGAGAGGTGACTCTATCATTTCAACTGTGAGATACGTCTACACATTGGAACCGACAGATGACGGAGGCCTGATCAAGAAAGCACATGCCTTGGAGCTCCAGCACTTCTCTCCCTTCAACGTCAAAGGGGGAAACTCCAAACTACAGGCCATGTATGACAATTCTGTACATTGCATTAGATAATTTATACCGATAGATGCTCGAATTATAGATAAATATATATTGGCTAAACAGGAGACAAATCAACATGGTTAACTTACCTTACACACACTAAAGGTGCATTCACATAGACAGACAAACTATTTTTTTTATTAATTTGTATCAAAAAGAAATTTCTTCTTTTACAAATCATCTGGCAATGATAATAATTGGGCATTCTATGTATAAGGTTACGTTTAGTTGGATATTTGAAAAAGAGAGTCAGACTTTATTTCTAAGATTAACCCGTAGTCAATGTGCCAGTAAGTTTCTGTGAGAGGTTCTCATCAGAATTTCAGATTCATGGAGGAGCAGAGCATGCTGAATAATGACTTGCCAATATGTCTGTGTAATACTGAGGATATATACAGCAAGAATAGAACGCCACAATACCCATCAATATATCTATTTAATACTAGGGATATATACAGCAAGAATAGAACGTCACAACACCCATCAATATGTCTATGTAATACTAGGGACATATACAGCAAGAATAGAACGCCACAACACCCATCAAAATGTCTATGTAATACTAGGGATATATACAACAAGAATAGAACGTCACAACACCCATCAATATATCTATTTCATACTAGGGATATATACAGCAAGAATAGAACGCCACAACACCCGTCAATATATCTATGTAATACTAGGGATATATACAGCAAGAATAGAACGCCACAACACCCGTCAATATATCTATGTAATACTAGGGATATATACAGCAAGAATAGAAAGTCACAACACCCATCAATATGTCTATGTAATACTAAGGATATATACAACAAGAATAGAAAGTCACAATACCCATCAATATATCTATTTCATACTAGGGATATATACAGCAAGAATAGAACGCCACAACACCCGTCAATATATCTATGTAATACTGGGGATATATACAGCAAGAATAGAAAGTCACAACACCCATCAATATGTCTATGTAATACTAAGGATATATACAGCAAGAATAGAAAGTCACAATACCCATCAATATGTCGCTGTATATATCCCTAGTATTACATAGACATATTGATGGGTGTTGTGACTTTCTATTCTTGTTGTATATATCCTCAGTATTACATAAAGAATAGAAAGTCACAACACCCGTCAATATATCAATGTAATACTAAGGATATATACAGCAAGAATAGAATGTCACAACACCCATCAATATATCTATTTAATACTAGGGATATATACAGCAAGAATAGAACGTCACAACACCCATCAATATCTCTCATCTCATCTCATCTTCAACCGCTTATCCGGGGTCGGGTCGCGGGGGTAGCAGCTCTAGCAGGTGACCCCAAACTTCCCTTTCCCGGGAAACATTAGCCAGCTCTGACTGGGGAATCCCGAGGCGTTCCCAGGCCAGTGTGGAGATATAATCTCTCCACCTAGTCCTGGGTCTTCCCCGAGGTCTCCTCCCAGCTGGACGTGCCTGGAACACCTCTCTAGGGAGGCGCCCAGGTGGCATTCGTACAAGATGCCCGAACCACCTCAACTGGCTCCTTTCTATGCAAAGGAGCAGCGGCTCTACTCAGAGTTCCTCTCGGATGACTGAGCTTCTCACCCTATCCCTAAGGGAGAGGCCAGCCACCTTTCTGAGAAAACCCATTTCGGCCGCTTGTACCCGCGATCTCGTTCTTTCGGTCATGACCCAGCTTTCATGACCATAGGTGAGGGTAGGAACAAAGATTGACCGGTAGATCGAGAGCTTTGCCTTTCGGCTCAGCTCTCTTTTCGTCACAACGGTGCGGTGAAGCGAATGCAACACCGCCCCCGCTGCTCCGATCCTCCGACCAATCTCCCGCTCCATTGTTCCCTCACTCGCGAACAAGACCCCGAGGTACTTGAACTCCTTCACTTGGAGTAAGGACTCATTCCCTACCCGGAGTAGGCACTCCACCGGTTTCCTGCTGAGAGTCATGGCCTCAGATTTAGAGGTGCTAACCCTCATCCCAGCCGCTTCACACTCGGCTGCGAACCGATCCAGTGAGTGCTGAAGGTCACCGACCGATGAGGCCATCAGGACCACATCATCCGCAAAAAGCAGTGATGTGACCATCAGCCCACCGAACGGGAACCCCTCCCCCATGACTACGCCTTGATATCCTGTCCATGAATATTACAAACAGGATTGGTGACAAAGCGCAGCCCTGGCGGAGGCCAACCCCCACCTGGAACGAATCCGACTTACTGCCGAGGACACGGACACAGCTCATGCTTTGAGCGTACAGAGATTGGATGGCCCTGAGAAGAGACCCCCTCACCCCATACTCCCGCAGCACCTCCCACAAAGATCCCGGGGTACCCGGTCATACGCCTTCTCCAGATCCACAAAACACATGTAGACTGGATGGGCATACTCCCAGGCCCCCTCCAGGATCCTTGCGAGAGTAAAGAGCTGGTCCGTGGTTCCCGGCCAGGACGAAAACCGCATTGTTCCTCTTCAATCTGAGGTTCGACTATTGGCCGAACCCTCCTTTCCAGCACTTTGGAGTACACTTTACCAGGGAGGCTGAGGAGTGTGATACCTCTGTAATTGGCACACACTCTCTGGTCCCCCTTTTAAAGAGGGGAACCACCACCCCGGTCTGCCACTCCTCTGGCACTGTCCCAGACTTCCATGCAATGTTGAAGAGGCGTGTCAACCAAGACAGCCCTTCCCCACCCAAAGCTTTTAGCATTTCTGGACGAATCTCATCAGTCCCTGGGGCTTTGCCACTGTGGAGTTGTTTGACTACCTCAGCGACTTCCCCCAGGGAAACTGACGATGACCCTCCATCAGCCTCCAGCTCTGCCTCTGTACTAGAGGGCGTGTAGGTCGGATTCAGGAGCTCCTCAAAATGCTCTTTCCAGCGCCCGATCACATCATCAGTTGAGGTCAACAGTGTCCCATCCTTACTGTACACAGCTTGGATGGTTCCCGTTTTCCCCTTCTGAGGTGCCGAACGGTTTTCCAGAAGCATTTTGGTGCCGACCGAAAGTCCTTCTCCATAGCTTCTCCAAACTTCTCCCACACCCGCTGCTTTGCCTCTGACACGGCAGCGGCTGCAGCCCTTCGGGCCTGTCGGTACCCTGCAACTGCCTCCGGAGTCCCCAGGGCTAGCATATCCCTGAAGGCCTCCTTCTTCAGTCGGACAGCTTCCCTGACCACCGTGGTCCACCACGGTGTTCTAGGGTTACCACCCCTTGAGGCACCTAGGACCTTGAGACCACAGCTCACCGCCGCAGCTTCAGCAATAGAAGCTTTGAACATTGCCCACTCAGGTTCAATGCCCCCAACCTCCACAGGGATGCCTGAAAAGCTCCGCCGGAGGTGTGAGTTAAAGATCTTCGGAACAGGGGCCTCCTCCAGACGTTCCCAGTTCACCCGCACTACCCGTTTGGGCTTACCTGGTCTGTCCAAAGTCTTTCCCCACCCTCTGATCCAACTCACTACCAGATGGTGATCAGTTGACAGCTCTGCCCCTCTCTTCACCCGAGTGTCCAAAACATGCGGCCTTAGATCAGCCGATACGATCACAAAATCGATCATTGACCTTCGGCCTAGGGTGCTCTGGTACCATGTACACTTATGCGCCTCCTTATGTTCGAACATGGTGTTTGTTATAGACAATCCATGACTAGCACAGAAGTCCAATAACAAACGACCGCTCGGGTTTAGATCAGGGAGGCCGTTCCTCCCAATCACGCCTCTCCAGGTGTCTCCATCGTTGCCCACATGTGCGTTGAAGTCTCCCAGCAGAATGATGGAGTCCCCTACTGGAGCCCTATATAGGACTCCCTTCAGGGTCTCCAAGAAGGCTGAATACTCCGAACTGCTGTTTGGTGCATAAGCACAAACAACAGTCAGAGTTTTCCCCCCCACCACCCTTAGGCGTAGAGATCAATATGTCTATGTAATACTAGGGATATATACAGCAAGAATAGAAAGTCACAACACCCATCAATATATCTATTTAATACTAGGGATATATACAGCAAGAATAGAAAGTCACAACACCCATCAATATGTCTATGTAATACTAGGGATATATACAGCAAGAATAGAACGCCACAACACCCATCAATATGTCTATGTAATACTAGGGATATATACAGCAAGAATAGAACGCCACAACACCCATCAAAATGTTCCCTATTTGAAGCCTTAGATCCTGAAAACACAAGAAATCTGACTTTCAAATTTTATTTACACACAATATCCAAGTGAACAGAAAAATGAATTACAATTAATCAGTAAAATACCATCATTGGATAAGTTAACACTCCCTGAGTAAATATTTAGTGAAACCACCTTTGCTTTTCTTACAAAAAATCACTACATACAGTTGAAGTCAAAAGTTTACATACGTGTTAAGCTAATACATTTAATCTCCGGACATTTAATGCTAGTAAATATTCCCTGTTTTAGATCAGTTAGGATAACAACTTTATTTCAAGATTGTGAAATATCAGGTGTAAGTAGAGATCATTTATTTGTTAGCAATTTTTTTCTCCCATTCCCAGTAGGTCAGAGGTTTACGTATAGTGAACTAGTATTTGATACCATTGATGAAACTTTTTCTAAGCCCGCTGGTGTGGGTGTATAGAGATCTGAATACTTTCGTCCATGCAGCGGTAAAGGTTTACCAGAATGTTGGTAGATAGGCAGGCCTTCTCACAAAGATCGACCTCGAGGTCAGGATGGACTGAATAAAAGTTAATCATCATAGTTTTTGAGAGATTGTAATTGTTAAGCTGCCGCAGGCAGTACAACCTCTGTTGAACTTTCTTTGTGATATAAGTGATGTTCAGTTCCCACTTGAGGTACTGGGTGATCTGTGGGACAGAAAGACTGGGGTCTACCATTTGGGAGTGCTTGTCCTTAGGGTTTTGAATGCAGAACTGAAGTCCACAAACAAGATACTGGCGTAGGTTCCAGGGGAATCAAAACGTTGAATGAAGAGCCATGTTCATCGTGTCATCCACAGACCTGCTGGCTTTGTAGGAAAACTGCAATGGGTCAAATACTTGGTCAGTAATGGACTTGAGGTGGGACAAGGCGGTAAAATGACTTCATAACCACAGAGGTCAGGGCAGCTGGTCTCTTGTCAGTTCTGTGATCCATTTTTTCCTAAGGACTGGGATGTGGGTGGAGGATTTGATGCAGGCCTGGACACAGCATGTCTCCAGTGACGTGTTGAAGATGTCCCAGTGTGTAAGAGTGGATGGGGAGACTCCGTCAGGGACAACTACTCTCCTTGGCTTCTGTCTCTTGAATAGCCTGTGACTGTCCCTCTCTAGGATTAAAGGTCCCATGGTAGTTTCAGAGGTGGCGTTGTTTGGGATGGTTGATCGTGTGTGGGCCCTGATGGCAGTGGGCTGTGGCTGGTGGCTGGACACACCTGTAGAGGGGTTAAAGTCAGGGCTGCTCTGTCTGCAGTAGAACTCATTCAGATTATTGGCAAGTCACAGATCGTTGACAACTACTAAGTGATCAGCGGTAGTTACTGGACCCCATTACCTAGGATAAAGATATTAGGCTGTGAATTGTGGTAAGCCAGACTCCAGGGACTCCAGAATTCAAGGTCATCCCGCCCACATAGGCAGTATAGGCAAATGCTAGGTGCGCCATTCATCCAAAGGGACGACAAACTAGTCAACAAATAAATAAAATATTAAAAAATTGGCTGGGTTGCAAGGGGGGCACCAGCTAAAATCTTGCCTAGTACACCATATTGGTCAGGGCCGGCCCTGCCAGAATGCCGTGGCCAGTAGCTTTCAAATGTATACAGTATCTCACAAAAGTGAGTTCACCCCACACATTTTTGTAAATATTTGATTATATCTTTTCTATGTGACAACACTGAAGAAATGACACTTTGCTACAATGTAAAGTACCGTATTTTCCGGACTATAAGTCGCTCCGGAATATAAATCGCATCAGTCAAAATATGCGTCATGACGAGGGAAAAACATATAAGTCGCACCGAACTACAAGTCGCATTTATTTAATGTATTTCACAAAATCCAAGACCAAAAAAAGACATGTATTCTGGAACATTTAATCACAGAACAACAGGCTGAATTGGTTATGTTAACGTAACACATAAAAAAGTTTTTCAACTAGCATATAGAACATTCGGCTGAATAGGTTAAATTAACATAACAAGCCAGCGAGTCCAACAAGCGAGTTCCCCGGTAAGCAAGTTCACCAAGCTCCCGATGTCATTCAACATCACTAAATCCATCAAATTCTTCATCCTCTGTGTCACTTACGAACAAGACCGCCAGGGCGTGGAGACGTAACTTCACCGTTGACAAGACTCTCCCGGCTGCACGTTGTTCAAGCACCCTTCTGTGGACTCGTTCCTCCAGCGCTGGACATCTAGCTTTCAGCCCGCGATTAGCTTTCTTTTTTTTCTTCATTGCGGTTAAAGTTACCTCTGCTTTTCGCCAGTCCCTCACAAGTTTCTCAGTCACTCCAAACTTTATTTCTGCTGCTCGATTACCGTTTTCGGCTGCATAATTTATTACTGTAGCTGACGCGTAAGTTTGTTGATGCGTCTCCATGGCGACAGAGTGAATGTGCGCAACTGTATTATCACTGAGTTACTTCACTATATGCAGTTATAATAGTTATAATAATGTGAGAAATTAATAAGTGAAACACTGTGATAATGTTTTATTTTATTTACAGAGAAATAACTTTAATTTGGTTCGATAAAGTCACACGCTGCCCCGGAAGTAGAGTCACCGGCGTAGGTCAGAGTTGAGAGAGAGTTGAGAGAGGAGCGAACAAAAAGAGAGTTGTAAAGTGATGAACGTTTGAGAGATTGTGTTATATTTTCTACCGCTGGTTGCACTTGGCAAACCGTTTTCACGGTGCATTTGTGGGGAGTTGTTTATGGTGTTTTTGCTACAGAACTCTGGAAATAATAAACGCGCAAGTTTGCATCCGTTTCGAGACATGGAATATTTTGTATAACCAGGGTAGTTACAATTACCTGTAGTTTGTAATCCGCAGAATAGGATTTTCTTTTTGGGGGCATTTTCAGTTGTATTTGAGTTAATGTTAATATATAAGTCGCACCTGACTATAAGTCGCAGGACCAGCCAAACTATAAAAAAATGTGCGACTTATAGTCCGGAAAATACGGTAGTGAGTATACAGCTTGTATAACAGTGTATGTTTGCTGTCCCCTCAAAATAACTCAACACACAACCATTAATTTTTTATCAGCTGGCAACAAAGAGTGAAAATGTCAAACTGACCCCCAACCCCCCACCCCACCCCTTCAACATCTGTGGCAATGCTGGCAGCACTCATACATCTATTTCCTAAAGACAACCTCTGGATATGACTCTGAGCACCTGCACTCAACTTCTTTGGTCGACCATGGTGAGGCCTGTTCTGAGTGGAACCTGTTCTGAGTGGAACCTGTTCTGAGTGGAACCTGTTCTGAGTGGAACCTGTCCTGTTAAACCACTGTATGGTCTTGGCCTCCATGCTGCAGCTTAGTTTCAGGGTCTTTGCAATCTTCTTATAGCCTAGGCCATCTTCATGTAGAGCATTGGTTTTTTTTCAGATCCTTAGAGAGTTCTTGGCCATGAGATGCCATGTTCAACTTCCAGTGACCAGTATGAGTGTGGGAGTGATAACACCAAATTTAACACACCTGCTCCCCATTCACACCTGAGACCTTGTAACACTAACGAGACACCTGGGAGGGAAAAGCTTTCTCTTTGTTTTTCACGTCACACAAACCTGGCATTTAAACAGGGATGTGTAGGGACATTTTATATTTGCTATATACACACACACACACACACACACACACACACACACACACACACACATATACAGACTAGTCAGAGTCCCAATGATGCCCCCTGTCCAACGTCGAATGTAGAGCAGTGCAGTCCATGGTTTTGGACATTCACATTGGTCTTCAGTATCTACTCGATGATCCTTCTGTTTTGAAAGTACTCAATCAGTTTGGTGCCAAATGAAAAGATCACAGTTGGTCCCTCCCATTAGACCAACATCCAATATAAGCTGTACCAGGTCATTAGCCTAGGACAGAGGTTATGTGTTGCTTATTTAATTCATAAAACAAGATTGTTCTGCTTGTATTTTGTATTTTTTCAATATTTAGGAAAGAGCTTGTACTGGTCAGTGTAACTGACACTGAGGCAATATCTTCTGCTGGCCCCATGGTTAGCCGAGGAAATCTGGTATACAAATTTGCTAATTTTCCAGGGCCTATCCCAATTCTGATGACAACGTCAGATGATACAGTACCCAAGGTAACAACTACAATGCTCAATATTTCTCATAATACTATTTCATGTAAAAATCCAATTGCATTAATAAATGCAAACACATTGTTGTTCACAGATTGCGAAGATGATCGAGCGTTTGGCTGAAGCAAACATCTACCAGGTAGATGGTTCGACAAGTCAGGACGTATTTGTTCTGTTCCAACTTTTACGTGGGACATCGCAGGAAAACCTTGAGGTTCTCTGGAAACAGCTCTCAGGGAATGATGAACACAGGTATGAATTAATGTTTATTTTCTATTCTTAATTATGCATGTTTATTTATGATCATATATTTTTAGCAGGGTGGCCTAGTAGTTAGGGAATAGGGCTTGGGTCAGGAAGGTCCCTGGTTATATTCCCCCACCATCAAGGTAAAAAACTTAGTCGTTCTGTCCTTGAGCAAGACAGTTAACACTAAAATGCTCCCCTGGCGCCGTTGACGTGGAAGTCAAATCAGGTAACTGATTAGGGCCGCCCCCTGCACCTCAGGTAACTGGTTAGGGCCGCCCCCTGCACCTCAGGTAACTGGTTAGGGCCGCCCCCTGTACCTCAGGTAACTGGTTAGGGCCGCCCCCTGTACCTCAGGTAACTGGTTAGGGCCGCCCCCTGTACCTCAGGTAACTGATTAGGGCTGCCCCCTGTACCTCAGGTAACTGATTAGGGCCGCCCCCTGTACCTCAGGTAACTGATTAGGGCCGCCCCCTGTACCTCAGGTAACTGATTAGGGCCGCCCCCTGTACCTCAGGTAACTGATTAGGGCCGCCCCCTGCACCTCAGGTAACTGGTTAGGGCCGCCCCCTGCACCTCAGGTAACTGGTTAGGGCCGCCCCCTGCACCTCAGGTAACTGGTTAGGGCCGCCCCCTGCACCTCAGGTAACTGGTTAGGGCCGCCCCCTGTACCTCAGGTAACTGGTTAGGGCCGCCCCCTGTACCTCAGGTAACTGGTTAGGGCCGCCCCCTGTACCTCAGGTAACTGATTAGGGCCGCCCCCTGTACCTCAGGTAACTGATTAGGGCCGCCCCCTGTACCTCAGGTAACTGATTAGGGCTGCCCCCGGCACCTCAGGGTTGGGTCAAATGCAGAGGACACATTTCAGTTGAAGGCATTCAGTTGTACAACTGATTAGATTGGTATATTCCTATTCCATAATGTATTTCTGTTCTTAATGTTGTTCCTCGACAGACGGTGGTTTTTGGACACGGTTGTTGAAATTGCAGATGCAAGAGCCCTTCAATTCCTAAAAAACAGATTTAACGCTGGTGATACAACAGCCAATGAAGCTGGACAAAGTGTTCTGATTGCATTTAATCATGTAACAGCAGATATTGGGGTGATGGAGCTGGCTAATGTGAGTAATCATGGATGGAATTATTATTGTGTAAAGTGAAAGTACATTGCTCCTTTCTTGGTAACACAAAGGTATGTCATAACATGTTCTAACATGTTCTCCCTTTCTATAGGAGTTTCTGTCCATGCCATTCAGTAAGTCACACCAAATGCTGTGGAACACTGTGGTGCTTTCCTATGGGTCTCTAGTCTACAAATACTGTTCCCATGAGTATATTCAGCCTTGCCCAGTGGCAGTTGTTCAGGTAATTAGCGACAGCACATTCCCATTGCATCGATTACTGTTATCCTTGTTTGTTTCATATTCCATTTTCTTTCCCTAAATATAATGTAACACGTTAAAATCATTGCAATTATTTTATGTAGTGTTTATATTTGTAGTTATTTATAAACAGTTAAGACTCTTTCTGTCTTGACGTTGAGTTACAGAATTCTTATGTGCCATGTCCATCTCAAACAGCCCCTGTTGGACCTGGTTAATGATGGTCTGAAGAGAAACAGTGATGTGGACATGGTGCTAGCCCTGAAAGCCATTGGGAATGCAGGCCACCCCTCCAGCCTTAAAACCATCATGCGCTTCCTCCCGGGAGTATCTGCTTCCCCTGTCAACCTCACAGCACGTGTGCTGAGTGCAGCTGTACAGTCCCTGAGACACCTGGCTACCAGAGACCCCCACAGTGTAAGTTGAAATAAGCGAATGCTGCAATACCATTCACATTTACCTGGTCACATAGAAAGGGTTCAGACAGATAAGAGAACTTACACTAACGTTCAAAAGTTTGGGGTCACTTTGCATTGTTTTTGAAAAGAAAGCACATTTGGCGTCCATTAAAATCACATCAAATTGATCAGAAATACAATGTAGGCATCATTTATGTTTTAAATTACTATTGTACCTGGAAACTGCATATTTTTCATGTAATATCTACATAGACATATAGAGGGCCATTATCAGCAAACATTACTCCTGTATTCCAATGGCACGTTGTCTTTGTTAATCTAAGTTGTAGGACATTTAATAAGGAAAAAAGCAAAAAAAAATGGCCTTCAGGCTAGATTAGTATCTGGAACTTCTGTGTTTGTGGGTTTGACCACAGGCCTGAAACAGAGAAATAAAGGCTATTCCATACGAAAATCTGCCACGAAACTGACTGGTCTACGGATACACAGCTCCATACACAACAAACTGACTGGTCTACGGATACACAGCTCCATATACAACAAACTGACTGGTCTACGGATACGCAGCTCCATACACAACAAACTGACTGGTCTACGGATACACAGCTCCATACACAACAAACTGACTGGTCTATGGATACACAGCTCCATACACAACAAACTGACTGGTCTACGGATACACAGCTCCATACACACCAAACTGACTGGTCTATGGATACACAGCTCCATACACAACAAACTGACTGGTCTACGGATACACAGCTCCATACACAACAAACTGACTGGTCTATGGATACACAGCTCCATACACAACAAACTGACTGGTCTACGGATACACAGCTCCATACACACCAAACTGACTGGTCTATGGATACACAGCTCCATACACAACAAACTGACTGGTCTACGGATACACAGCTCCATACACAACAAACTGACTGGTCTACGGATACACAGCTCCATACACAACAAACTGACTGGTCTACGGATACACAGCTCCATACACACCAAACTGACAGCTCTACGGATACACAGCTCCATATACAACAAACTGACAGCTCTACGGATACACAGCTCCATACACAACAAACTGACTGGTCTATGGATACACAGCTCCATATACAACAAACTGACTGGTCTATGGATACACAGCTCCATACACAACAAACTGACTGGTCTACGGATACACAGCTCCATATACAACAAACTGACTGGTCTATGGATACACAGCTCCATATACAACAAACTGACAGCTCTACGGATACACAGCTCCATACACAACAAACTGACTGGTCTATGGATACACAGCTCCATACACACCAAACTGACTGGTCTATGGATACACAGCTCCATATACAACAAACTGACTGGTCTATGGATACACAGCTCCATACACAACAAACTGACTGGTCTATGGATACACAGCTCCATATACACCAAACTGACTGGTCTATGGATACACAGCTCCATACACAACAAACTGACTGGTCTACGGATACGCAGCTCCATATACAACAAACTGACTGGTCTATGGATACACAGCTCCATACACAACAAACTGACAGCTCTACGGATACACAGCTCCATACACAACAAACTTACTGGTCTATGGATACACAGCTCCATACACAACAAACTGACTGGTCTACGGATACACAGCTCCATACACAACAAACTGACAGCTCTACGGATACACAGCTCCATACACAACAAACTTACTGCTCTATGGATACACAGCTCCATACACAACAAACTTACTGGTCTATGGATACGCAGCTCCATACACACCAAACTGACTGGTCTATGGATACACAGCTCCATACACAACAAACTGACTGGTCTATGGATACACAGCTCCATATACATCAAACTGACTGGTCTATGGATACACAGCTCCATATACAACAAACTGACTGGTCTACGGATACACAGCTCCATACACAACAAACTGACAGCTCTACGGATACACAGCTCCATACACAACAAACTGACTGGTCTATGGATACACAGCTCCATACACAACAAACTTACTGGTCTATGGATACACAGCTCCATACACAACAAACTGACTGGTCTATGGATACACAGCTCCATATACAACAAACTGACTGGTCTATGGATACACAGCTCCATACACAACAAACTGACTGGTCTACGGATACACAGCTCCATACACAACAAACTGACAGCTCTACGGATACACAGCTCCATACACAACAAACTTACTGGTCTATGGATACACAGCTCCATACACAACAAACTTACTGGTCTATGGATACACAGCTCCATATACACCAAACTGACTGGTCTATGGATACACAGCTCCATATACAACAAACTGACTGGTCTATGGATACACAGCTCCATATACAACAAACTGACTGCTCTACGGATACACAGCTCCATACACAACAAACTGACAGCTCTACGGATACACAGCTCCATACACACCAAACTGACTGGTCTATGGATACACAGCTCCATACACAACAAACTGACTGGTCTATGGATACACAGCTCCATACACACCAAACTGACTGCTCTACGGATACGCAGCTCCATATACATCAAACTGACTGGTCTACGGATACACAGCTCCATACACATCAAACTGACTGGTCTATGGATACACAGCTCCATACACACCAAACTGACTGGTCTACGGATACACAGCTCCATACACAACAAACTGACTGGTCTATGGATACACAGCTCCATACACAACAAACTTACTGGTCTACGGATACGCAGCTCCATACACAACAAACTGACTGGTCTATGGATACACAGCTCCATACACAACAAACTGACTGCTCTATGGATACACAGCTCCATATACAACAAACTGACTGGTCTACGGATACACAGCTCCATACACAACAAACTGACTGGTCTACGGATACGCAGCTCCATACACACCAAACTGACAGCTCTACGGATACACAGCTCCATACACAACAAACTGACAGCTCTACGGATACACAGCTCCATACACAACAAACTGACTGGTCTATGGATACACAGCTCCATACACAACAAACTGACTGGTCTATGGATACACAGCTCCATACACAACAAACTGACTGGTCTATGGATACACAGCTCCATACACAACAAACTGACTGCTCTACGGATACACAGCTCCATATACAACAAACTGACAGCTCTACGGATACACAGCTCCATACACAACAAACTGTGATACACTGTGTGTTCTGAACCTTCATATCAGAACCAGCATGAATTATTTCATCAATTTGAGCTACTGTAGTTTGTCTGTTGGATCGGACCAAACGGGGCCTTCACTCTCCTTGTGCATCAATTAGCCTTAGATGTCTATGATCATGTTGTTGATTCACCGTTTTTCCATCCTTGGATCACGTTTAATAAGTACTGACCACTTCAGACCAGGAACCCCCAGAAGAGCTGCCATTTTGATGCTCTGACCCAACTGTCTAAACCATCACAATTTGACTTTTCTTAAAGGCACTCAGATCTTTACGCTTGCCTATTTTCCCTGCTTCCAACACATCGACTTTGAGAACATAATGTTCTCTTTCTGTCTAACACATCCTGCCCACTGACAAGGTGCCATGATAATTACATTATCATTGTTATTCACTTCAGCTGTCAGTGGGCATCATTTTTTGGCTGATCGGAATATATTAGCTGCTCAAATAGTATGTGTGTTTGTATGTGTGTTTGTATGTGTGTGTGTGAATCTCACACATTACTAGCATTATAGGACATTCAAAGGATTTGTCTGTAAAAACAAAAAGTTTGCTGCAATTGCCAGCAGAAAAGTATCAATAGTGTAATGTACCGACCGGAACAAATAAGTGCATTCTGACACAATGTGAGCTACCACAATTTATTACTTAACTAGGCTGTTGTTCGGGCCCCAGTCTACGCCACTAAACCATAGAGTTTAATCAAACAGAGCAACGATAAATGAGAGTAAGACAGGCGACATGTCACACAGGCAAAAGGGCCGAACGACTCCTGTCACCTTCACTTATACCCCCCCAAACCTCGCGAGATTACATGCATAGAACTAATCAACGGCACTTGAACATTTGGAAACGTAACGTGAACATAGACGTAAACACATAAACAGATCCCAGGTCACTACAATAGTTTGAAGTATGTTCAGCAAAATTAGCAATTATGTAATCTCTAGCCAATCACCACCAGTAGGCTAATGAAATATATAAATACTTTAATCTCATGATTTTAATACATTGGTAAAACATTTGGAAGATGGTGATTTGGCCATTCATGCTGGTCTTTAGTAGTCAGTGATATTGTTTTGGCATATCAATGTATACTTCTGATGTATTTAGTATGTTATAGAATATTGCCGATGATGGTAAATAATATTTGTTAAAACTTTAGCTAAGAAACAATCCCTATTCTCTTAGCAAATTCTGAATTATAGAGAACCACAATTAAACATCAACCAATTGATACGTTGCACTTATTTGCACAATTGAAGTGAATTCAAGTAACAGAGCCTTTACTTTAAGCATAAATATGTAGAAACACAACACTTTACACTTCTCAAAGGGTACATCATGTGACATGCTGGCAATTATTAACTGATCTGGTAATTCAGATCTGGTCAGAAAGTGATCTCTCTTCATGTCACGAAACATTTTAAGTGTGGTGCAGGAAAGCCAATGACAATTCAAATAAAGTGTAATTAATGTCTTAATGACATTTATTCTAAAATACTCACAAGATGTAAATTACCTCACAAGACATTATTGTTAATATGTATTAATATTGTTCATGTTGAATGTCAATGTATTTATTGTATTTATTCTGTCTTTCAAGCAAGTAAACACTTATTGCCCAGCTGATTAGCTTTCCGAAGGCCACTCAAGTATTTTGCAACAGTACTGCATAAAACATGCACATGTACAATACTTTAAGTGATAAAAATAGATTAAATGTGTCTGCCCTACTTAGCTCACGTTATTCACTATTTGGTATCTATTTCTAGAAATGCTCCTAATATTAATTGTCTTGTGTTCATATGGTTTAACAAGTTTAACAGCTTGACTGTGTACATTCTGAAGTTCCTAGAGCATATTTAGCAGGGAACTCTTCCACACTAAAGGTTTAAGCCTGCACATGAATCCAAACAGTTATTTTCTGGTTTGCATCGGATGCTATTCCTTGCCAGAAAAGAACAAGAGTTGCCCTACAGAAGGCACACTATGATGGCGCGTGTTTCTTTTGTGTACTTTCAGGTACAGGACATCACTGTTAGCTTGTTTGTTCAGAGGGACCTTCCGACAGAGATCCGTATGCTGGCCTGTATTATCCTGTTTGAAACTAAGCCACCTTTGGCTTTGGTGTCAACAGTGACTGCGTTCCTGTTGAATGAGCCGGACATGCATGTGGCTAGCTTCTCTTACTCTCTCATCCAAAGCATTGCTAAATCCAGAACTCCAGACAATCACGTACTGTAAGTAGCCCACAGTATTACTTTCTAGCGTGAAATTTGCTGAACTATGTTATTTTATTATGGAGTAAAACTCTGTTTTGTGACTTTTCTAAAAGCTCAACAGCCTGCAATATCGCTATAAAAATATTAGCACCAAAGTGTGGTCGTCTCAGTTACTACTACAGCAAAGCTTTCCACCTGGATTGGTATAATGGTATGTTCAAATAACCTTTAATGGCCATTAATACTTTATATATTCAATGAGATATGAGATGAAAAGGCAGATATTGTTAAACTTTAGTTAAAACATTTCCAATGACCACTTACAGTATATGTCTTGTATCCATAGATGACTTCTTGATTGGCACAGCCACTGAGGTCTTCATGCTGAGAAATGATGCAAGTTACATCCCAACAGAAGTAGTAACCAAAGGCAAATTACACTTCATTGGCAGAATACTACAGCTTGTGGAGGTAATTTGTTAATATAAATATTTATATAAATTGTTTAGTACATTTGCTTCTGTTCATTGCTGAAGTTTACTATTATTTGTCTCTTTTTTACGTTATGCAGCTTGGTTTTCGTTCGGAAGGAATCAAGGAACTGTTTGGAAAAGGACTTCCAACTGACTTTGAGGGCTTATATAAAGTAGTGAGTTCATTAGATAAAGTTGCAGGATTACATAACAACACTTTATATTCAAATACAGAATTTCTTAAAGTAATTACATCTGCTTCCACATTTGATATTTTAGGCTTCTTTTTGCGGAACCAACTTCATATTCCATAACTTCATTACTATTAAGATAGTAATATATAATGTAATTCAAATTATTGCATTTAAAATGTCAATTCTTAAATGTTTTACATTTTTTATTATAATTGTTTGCATTATTTAAAAGTTGGCACATCATTCTTTCAAACACAACTTTTCTTTCTATGAAATAATATTTCAGCTGCAAGGTTTACAGAAACTCCCTATGGATAAGCCTCTGTTGTCCGCTTACGCACGACTCTTTGGACAAGAGTTATTCTTCGCAGATTTGAACAAGGACTTAATTCAAAGTATAATCAATGTAAGATTTCTAAATCCATTCATACTTTGCATGTCCCCAAATATATTCACACACGTTTCACACAACACACATTCCCTGTTAACTTTAAACACAGTGTTTTTAATGACACAATATCTCCTTGCAGGCAGTCGGTCCTGCGGCAGGAAATGACAGCCCAGTCTGGAAGATGATAGAAAGTCTTCAAAAGGGGACATCATGGCACTGGACCAAGGCCTACCTAATGTTTGAGACCAGCTACGTTCAAGCCACATGTCTTGGTCTACCACTGGAAATCAGCAAATATTATCACACAATATCAACCATTACCACGAATGGTAAGCATTGAATATAAATGGCCAAATTAAATCAAATACCCAGTTCTTTATTTTTTTATTAAAACATGCTTATTTTCTCTTGTGTAGCTAAGGCCACAATCAGCGCACCACTGAATAATCGCCTGGGAGGACTGTTGACCTCTGATGTTTCACTAGTGACTGATGGATTTGCTGGGTAAAATATTTGTCTTACAAGCCTGGACCGTACCACATATTGTATATTTGTTCATTTTATTGTACAGGACAGAAAGTAGGAATGAAAAAGAGTAAGCAATGAGTCAAACTCGCAGCATTGAGCATAGAGCATATGCATGAGCATAGAGCATATGCATGAGCATAGTAGGATAATCTCCAGTTGTTGACATAAGACACTTAGTCAAATCATATCATTAGAAGAACACTACTAGGATGCCTCCCATGTCAGTGGACTGTTTTTAAAAAGGGTCAAATAAATTAATAATGCTAATATTTTAGAAAATATTATATGTTGTTGTGTTGCAGATACGCTAAGGACCAATATCTCTTCCATGGGATAAACACTGACATATTCCAGTGTGGTATGGAACTGAAGAGTAAAAGTGTGCTTGCCATGCCATGGGAATTCAGCATGAAAATGAACCTTAAACAAAATACATTTGAACTTGACCTTCCTCCTTGCAAAAAAGAGACAGAGCTCTTCTCAGTCAAGTATGCTGTCACATTTCCTTGCACTTAGATCTTTAGTTTGAAGTAGCAAAAGAACATGAGCTTCCACAAAAATATGTGCATGTGCTGATAATGTTTGGCGCATATTTTTCTCACTACTTAGCACTATCAATGTAAGCTATTATTTTCATAGATCACTGCAGTAAAAATAACATTCAGTATTATTCATTTATATTATGGAAAATGCTACAATAATTAGCTTACATGACATTCAAGACTTTGGTTAATCTTTGATGTAACTGCATTGAGAAGAAGCTTCAGGATACTAAAGAACTTGAGTTAGCGAATGTGTGAACATCTAACTTTTCATATTGTTACAATAGGTTTGATGTTTATGCGGTCTCAAGGAATATTGAGGAGCCATCACTTGCTAAAATGACCCCAATGATGTCTGAAATTATTGAGGGTGATGAGGATCTGGAGCCAGCCAAAATAAATGTGACATCTAAACAAAAGGTACAATCACCCTCCATGTAAAAACGGATTGCATGCAATGTTACAAAATATAGGAACATGTCTAATATGCTATATTCTTTGTCAAATAGATACAAAAAACAGACTTTTACAATCCACAAGCAAAAGGGTGTGCGTATGCTAACATCTATGGGGCAGCTTTCTGTGTTGAGTCTCAGGCAAAGCGATCACACTACATTGAGGAATACCCGCTCTCCTACCTCTTGGGCTACACCAACTTTGCATACAGAATCCAACCAGGTAATCATAGACTGTGTATAAGTAGAAACTATATATGTGTACAAGTAGAAACCATATATGTGTACAAGTAGAAACTATATACATGTACAAGTAGAAACTATATATGTGTACAAGTAGAAACTATATATGTGTACAAGTAGAAACTATATACGTGTACAAGTAGAAACTATATACGTGTACAAGTAGAAACTATATATGTGTACAAGTAGAAACTATATATGTGTACAAGTAGAAACTATATATGTGTACAAGTAGAAACTATATATGTGTACAAGTAGAAACTATATATGTGTACAAGTAGAAACTATATATGTGTACAAGTAGAAACTATATACGTGTACAAGTAGAAACTATATACGTGTACAAGTAGAAACTATATACGTGTACAAGTAGAAACTATATATGTGTACAAGTAGAAACTATACGTGTACAAGTAGAAACTATATACGTTTACAAGTAGAAACTATATATGTGTACAAGTAGAAACTATATACGTGTACAAGTAGAAACTATATACGTGTACAAGTAGAAACTATATACGTGTACAAGTAGAAACTATATACGTGTACAAGTAGAAACTATATATGTGTACAAGTAGAAACTATATATGTGTACAAGTAGAAACTATATATGTGTACAAGTAGAAACTATATACGTGTACAAGTAGAAACTATATACGTGTACAAGTAGAAACTATATACGTGTACAAGTAGAAACTATATACGTGTACAAGTAGAAACTATATACGTGTACAAGTAGAAACTATATACGTGTACAAGTAGAAACTATATATGTGTACAAGTAGAAACTATACGTGTACAAGTAGAAACTATATACGTTTACAAGTAGAAACTATATATGTGTACAAGTAGAAACTATATACGTGTACAAGTAGAAACTATATACGTGTACAAGTAGAAACTATATACGTGTACAAGTAGAAACTATATACGTGTACAAGTAGAAACTATATATGTGTACAAGTAGAAACTATATATGTGTACAAGTATATGTGTAGAAACTATATATGTGTACAAGTAGAAACTATATACGTGTACAAGTAGAAACTATATACGTGTACAAGTAGAAACTATATACGTGTACAAGTAGAAACTATATACGTGTACAAGTAGAAACTATATACGTGTACAAGTAGAAACTATATACGTGTACAAGTAGAAACTATATACGTGTACAAGTAGAAACTATATACGTGTACAAGTAGAAACTATATACGTGTACAAGTAGAAACTATATACGTGTACAAGTAGAAACTATATATGTGTACAAGTAGAAACTATATATGTGTACAAGTAGAAACTATATATGTGTACAAGTAGATACTATATATGTGTACAAGTAGAAACTATATATGTGTACAAGTAGAAACTATATATGTGTACAAGTAGAAACTATATATGTGTACAAGTAGATACTATATATGTGTACAAGTAGATACTATATATGTGTACAAGTAGAAACTATATATGTGTACAAGTAGAAACTATATATGTGTACAAGTAGAAACTATATATGTGTACAAGTAGAAACTATATATGTGTACAAGTAGAAACTATATATGTGTACAAGTAGAAACTATATACGTGTACAAGTAGAAACTATATATGTGTACAAGTAGAAACTATATACGTGTACAAGTAGAAACTATATACGTGTACAAGTAGAAACTATATACGTGTACAAGTAGAAACTATATACGTGTACAAGTAGAAACTATATACGTGTACAAGTAGAAACTATATACGTGTACAAGTAAAACTATATATGTGTACAAGTAGAAACTATATATGTGTACAAGTAGATACTATATATGTGTACAAGTAGAAACTATATATGTGTACAAGTAGAAACTATATATGTGTACAAGTAGATACTATATATGTGTACAAGTAGAAACTATATATGTGTACAAGTAGAAACTATATATGTGTACAAGTAGATACTATATATGTGTACAAGTAGAAACTATATATGTGTACAAGTAGAAACTATATACGTGTACAAGTAGAAACTATATACGTGTACAAGTAGAAACTATATACGTGTACAAGTAGAAACTATATACGTGTACAAGTAGAAACTATATACGTGTACAAGTAGAAACTATATACGTGTACAAGTAGAAACTATATACGTGTACAAGTAGAAACTATATACGTGTACAAGTAGAAACTATATACGTGTACAAGTAGAAACTATATACGTGTACAAGTAGAAACCATATACGTGTACAAGTAGAAACCATATACGTGTACAAGTAGAAACCATATACGTGTACAAGTAGAAACCATATACGTGTACAAGTAGAAACCATATACGTGTACAAGTAGAAACCATATACGTGTACAAGTAGAAACTATATACGTGTACAAGTAGAAACCATATACGTGTACAAGTAGAAACCATATACGTGTACAAGTAGAAACCATATACGTGTACAAGTAGAAACCATATACGTGTACAAGTAGAAACCATATACGTGTACAAGTAGAAACTATATACGTGTACAAGTAGAAACTATATACGTGTACAAGTAGAAACTATATATGTGTACAAGTAGATACTATATATGTGTACAAGTAGAAACTATATATGTGTACAAGTAGAAACTATATATGTGTACAAGTAGATACTATATATGTGTACAAGTAGAAACTATATATGTGTACAAGTAGAAACTATATACGTGTACAAGTAGAAACTATATATGTGTACAAGTAGAAACTATATATGTGTACAAGTAGATACTATATATGTGTACAAGTAGAAACTATATACGTGTACAAGTAGAAACTATATACGTGTACAAGTAAAAACTATATACGTGTACAAGTAAAAACTATATACGTGTACAAGTAGAAACTATATACGTGTACAAGTAGAAACTATATACGTGTACAAGTAGAAACTATATACGTGTACAATTAGAAACTATATACGTGTACAAGTAGAAACTATATACGTGTACAAGTAGAAACTATATACGTGTACAAGTAGAAACTATATACGTGTACAAGTAGAAACTATATACGTGTACAAGTAGAAACTATATACGTGTACAAGTAGAAACTATATACGTGTACAAGTAGAAACTATATACGTGTACAAGTAGAAACTATATACGTGTACAAGTAGAAACTATATACGTGTACAAGTAGAAACCATATACGTGTACAAGTAGAAACCATATACGTGTACAAGTAGAAACCATATACGTGTACAAGTAGAAACCATATACGTGTACAAGTAGAAACTATATACGTGTACAAGTAGAAACTATATACGTGTACAAGTAGAAACTATATACGTGTACAAGTAGGAACTATATACGTGTACAAGTAGAAACTATATACGTGTACAAGTAGAAACCATATACGTGTACAAATAGAAACCATATACGTGTACAAGTAGAAACCATATACGTGTACAAGTAGAAACCATATACGTGTACAAGTAGAAACCATATACGTGTACAAGTAGAAACTATATATGTGTACAAGTAGAAACTATGCCTTCCAACTAGGTATTTTGAATTGTCATATTGAAATGTGTTTTTTAATAATTTCTTTCCTTTCTTTAATTCAGCCCAGTCAAACAAACCTGTCGATAGGATTCACATTGAGATGAACTCCGGTCTATCTAAGTACCCAGTCAGTGTCCGCCAACTGCTTGACACCCTAAAGTCAATTTCCAAGGTACTGTGACCGTGTATTATCTTTACACATGTACTGCCAAGTTCATACAGAGTGTGACTACTCAGTCTGTTTTTGTGTCTGCAGGATGCAGGTTTGTCAAGCAGTAGAACGTCTAGTGAAGCAAATGATGAACCCAAAGTTGATTTTGCATCTGAGGTAATGCTATGACTGACTTTCATCATTAACCAGTGTACAGTTATGTTCATTCTTTTTTCAGGATAAGCAGTAATACTGTGTAAACCAATTGTAATGGTGTTCCATAATATTGTAAGGCCCTGGGTGGTTAAGCTTTGCATAATAGTAAGCAACAGCTTCTAATGCTCCAGCAAGTATCTTCTATTTTTTATTTATCCTTTTATTTAACTAGGTAGGCAAAGTGATACAAATTCTAATTTGCAACGGCCAAGACAAGGCCAGAGTTTGATCGAGAACATACATTTACACAATGAATGCACAGAACACAAGAGTGCAAATAGCATTGGGAGATAACAAGATCAAGTGGAGAGTCATTATACAGTTTATACAGAATGTATTGATATGGCAATATCACTATTTATATACAAAGGAGAGTCTGTGTACAGAATGTAAAAAGGCTCAAGTGTATCTTGCAGTTTTGTCATTAGTGTGCACAAAATATATGATCATTATTTTAAGAGGCAGATCATCTGAGCATACCTGAGAAAATGTAATAACTTTAGAATGTAAACAGGTATGACAGCAGTAGAGGTGAAAATCATCCACTGTTCAAATTGGGCGTGGCAAAAGTGCGAAGATAGGGTGGATAAATCCCAGATAACAGTTAACACGTACAGTGATCGGACAAACGTTCAGACAGGAGTTTGAAGGCAGTGGGTGAGATAAGGGTTTCGAGTTTTAGGGTTTTTTGTTATTCATTCCAGTCATTGGCGGCTGAAAATGGAAGACTTGTTGACACAAAGTGGTGCAGACTTTCGGGGTGACTAAAGTAATGCATCTGCATGAGCTAAACTGTGGGTGGGTAGTCCTATGGTGACTAGAGAGCTTAGATACAGCAGGTAGGTAGAGCTATGGTGACTAGAGAGCTTAGGTACAGCAGGTAGGTAGAGCTATGGTGACTAGAGAGCTCAGGTACAGCAGGTAGGTAGAGCTATGGTGACTAGAGAGCTCAGGTACAGCAGGTAGGTAGAGCTATGGTGACTAGAGAGCTCAGGTACAGCTGGTAGGTAGAGCTATGGTGACTAGAGAGCTCAGGTATAGCAGGTGGGTGGAGCTATGGTGACTAGAGAGCTTAGATACAGCAGGTGGGTAGAGCTATGGTGACTAGAGAGCTTAGGTACAGCAGGTGGGTATAGCTATGGTGACTAGAGAGCTCAGGTCAGGTAAAGCAGGTTGCTCCTGGCAAGCCTGCAGTCGCCTTGCATGGTAGACGCGGTCGTCAGTGTATGAAAAGCGCAGCATTTACTAGAGAGCTTAGATACAGTGGGACTTTGTATTCAACACCCGCAGAGTGTTTAACGACAGTGTTGAATGGGGTATTGGTGACAAAGTATAAAACTGTAAACCACATCCATTTGTGGACTTCCAAGGGAGGTTTGCCAGCATGAGTGAAGGAGGCCCTGTTTCGGAACAGGAAACCAATTCTGTACTTTTTTTTTGTGGAGCAGGAAAGAGAGAGTGCTGTCTAACAAGACACCTAGGTATATGTATTGACATATTCTAGTTAGACCCATCTAGCGTGGTGAAGCTAATTAGACTGGCAGGTGTGGGCAGTGATCGGTTAAAAAGCATGCACTTAGTTTTACCAGAGATTAGTAGGTGCTGTGGTAACTAGTGCGGTACGCAACTATGTGTTTTTATGTTGGTTAAGGGAGGTCAATTCCGTGGTGAACCAATGACTGTATCTGTCCTTTGTTCTCAAATGGGGTATGTTTATTTAAAGGAACCAGGTGTCCTCGACTGACGGGATAAGATTATGTTCACCCAAGAGACAGAGTTCAGGTTGTTTAGAAAGTCCTGTTCCTAGAAGTGTTTTATGCAGCGACTGACATAAATGAGGGTTGGTTGTTTGACCGCGGTCCCATTACGGACACAGGCAATAAGGCAGTGATTGCTGAGATCCTGGTTGAAAAAAAGCTGAAATAGGTTTTTAAGGGCAAATTAGTCAAGGCAACCTCTATTAGGGTACACTTGGTTGCTGATTTCAGGTTGAGTGCATCATGTTTAGAAAGTAAAGTGACTGGGGGGTTTAGCATATCCCAGTATAGTGACTGGGGGGTTTAGCATATCCCAGTATAGTGACTGGGGGGTTTAGCATATCCCAGTATAGTGACTGGGGGTTTTAGCATATCCCAGTATAGTGACTGGGGGGTTTAGCATATCCCAGTATAGTGACTGGGGGGTTTAGCATATCCCAGTATAGTGACTGGGGGGTTTAGCATATCCCAGTATAGTGACTGGGGGGTTTAGCATATCCCAGTATAGTGACTGGGGGGTTTAGCATATCCCAGTATAGTGACTGGGGGTTTAGCATATCCCAGTATAGTGACGGGGGTGTAGCATATCCCAGTAAGGTGACTGGGGGGTTTAGCATATCCCAGTATAGTGACTGGGGGTTTAGCATATCCCAGTATAGGTGACTGGGGGTTTAGCATATCCCAGTATAGTGACTGGGGGTTTAGCATATCCCAGTATAGTGACTGGGGGGTTTAGCATATCCCAGTATAGTGACTGGGGGGTTTAGCATATCCCAGTATAGTGACTGGGGGTTTAGCATATCCCAGTATAGTGACTGGGGGTGTAGCATATCCCAGTATAGTGACTGGGGGTTTAGCATATCCCAGTATAGTGACTGGGGGTTTAGCATATCCCAGTAAGGTGACTGGGGGTTTCCCAGTAGCATATCCCAGTATAGTGACTGGGGGTTTAGCATATCCCAGTATAGTGACTGGGGGTTTAGCATATCCCAGTAAGGTGACTGGGGGTTTAGCATATCCCAGTATAGTGACTGGGGGTTTAGCATATCCCAGTAAGTGACTGGGGGTTTAGCATATCCCAGTAAGGTGACTGGGGGTTTAGCTGGGGGGGTTTAGCATATCCCAGTATCCCAATAGTGACTGGGGGTTTAGCATATCCCAGTATAGTGACTGGGGGTTTAGCATATCCCAGTAAGGTGACTGGGGGGTTTAGCATATCCCAGTATAGTGACTGGGGGTTTAGCTATCCCAGTATAGTGACTGGGGGTGTAGCATATCCCAGTAAGGTGACTGGGGGTTTAGCATATCCCAGTATAGTGACTGGGGGTTTAGCATATCCCAGTATAGTGACTGGGGGTTTAGCATATCCCAGTAAGTGACTGGGGTTTAGCATATCCCAGTATAGTGACTGGGGGGTGTAGCATATCCCAGTAAGGTGACTGGGGGTTTAGCATATCCCAGTATAGTGACTGGGGGTTTAGCATATCCCAGTATAGTGACTGGGGGTGTAGCACTGACTGGGGTTTAGCATATCCCAGTATAGTGACTGGGGGTTTAGCATATCCCAGTAAGGTGACTGGGGGTTTAGCATATCCCAGTAAGGTGACTGGGGGTTTAGCATATCCCAGTAAGGTGACTGGGGGTTTATATCCCAGTAAGGTGACTGGGGGTTTAGCATATCCCAGTAAGGTGACTGGGGGGTTTAGCATATCCCAGTAAAGTGACTGGGGGTTTAGCATATCCCAGTAAAGTGACTGGGGGGTTTAGCATATCCCAGTAAGGTGACTGGGGGTAGCATATCCCAGTAAGGTGACTGGGGGTTTAGCATATCCCAGTAAGGTGACTGGGGGTTTAGACCCAGTGTGACTGGGGTTTAGCATATCCCAGTATAGTGACTGGGGGTTTAGACTGGGGGGGTTTAGCATATCCCAGTAAGTGACTGGGGGTTTAGCTATCCCAGTATAGGGGGGGTTTAGCATATCCCAGTAAACTGGGGGTGACTGACTGGGGGGTTTAGCATATCCCAGTAAGGTGACTGGGGGTTTAGCATATCCCAGTATAGTGACTGGGGGTTTAGCACTGGGGGGTTTAGCATATCCCAGTATAGTGACTGGGGGTTTAGTGACTGGGGGTTTAGCATATCCCAGTATAGTGACTGGGGGGTTTAGCATATCCCAGTATAGTGACTGGGGGGTTTAGCATATCCCAGTAAGGTGACTGGGGGGTTTAGCATATCCCAGTATAGTGACTGGGGGGTTTAGCATATCCCAGTATAGTGACTGGGGGTTTAGCATATCCCAGTATAGTGACTGGGGGTTTAGCATATCCCAGTATAGTGACTGGGGGGTGTAGCATATCCCAGTAAGGTGACTGGGGGGTTTAGCATATCCCAGTATAGTGACTGGGGGTTTAGCATATCCCAGTATAGTGACTGGGGGGTGTAGCATATCCCAGTAAGGTGACTGGGGGTTTAGCATATCCCAGTATAGTGACTGGGGGTTTAGCATATCCCAGTAAGGTGACTGGGGGTTTAGCATATCCCAGTAAGGTGACTGGGGGTTTAGCATATCCCAGTAAGGTGACTGGGGGTTTAGCATATCCCAGTAAAGTGACTGGGGGTTTAGCATATCCCAGTAAGGTGACTGGGGGTTTAGCATATCCCAGTAAAGTGACTGGGGGTTTAGCATATCCCAGTAAAGTGACTGGGGGATTTAGCATATCCCAGTAAGGTGACTGGGGGGGTTTAGCATATCCCAGTATAGTGACTGGGGGTTTAGCATATCCCAGTATAGTGACTGGGGGTTTAGCATATCCCAGTAAAGTGACTGGGGGTTTAGCATATCCCAGTATAGTGACTGGGGGGTTTAGCATATCCCAGTATAGTGACTGGGGGTTTAGCATATCCCAGTAAGGTGACTGGGGGGTTTAGCATATCCCAGTAAAGTGACTGGGGGGGGTTTAGCATATCCCAGTAAGGTGACTGGGGGTTTAGCATATCCCAGTATAGTGACTGGGGGTTTAGCATATCCCAGTAAGGTGACTGGGGGTTTAGCATATCCCAGTATAGTGACTGGGGTTTAGCATATCCCAGTATAGTGACTGGGGGTGACTGGGGGGGTTTAGCATATCCCAGTATAGTGACTGGGGGGTTTAGCATATCCCAGTATAGTGACTGGGGGGTGTAGCATATCCCAGTAAGGTGACTGGGGGGTTTAGCATATCCCAGTATAGTGACTGGGGGGTTTAGCATATCCCAGTATAGTGACTGGGGGTTTAGCATATCCTGGGGGGTTTAGTAAGGTGACTGGGGTGACTGGGGGTTTAGCATATCCCAGTATAGTGACTGGGGGTTTAGCATATCAGTATCCCAGTAAGGTGACTGGGGGTTTAGCATATCCCAGTAAGGTGACTGGGGGGTTTAGCATATCCCAGTAAGGTGACTGGGGGGTTTAGCATATCCCAGTAAAGTGACTGGGGGTTTAGCATATCCCAGTAAAGTGACTGGGGGGTTTAGCATATCCCAGTAAAGTGACTGGGGGGTTTAGCATATCCCAGTAAGGTGACTGGGGGTTTAGAATATCCCAGTAAGGTGACTGGGGGGTTTAGCATATCCCAGTAAAGTGCTTGGGGGGTTTAGCATATCCCAGTATAGTGACTGGGGGGTTTAGCATATCCCAGTATAGTGACTGGGGGGTTTAGCATATCCCAGTAAAGTGACTGGGGGTTTAGCATATCCCAGTATAGTGACTGGGGGTTTAGCATATCCCAGTATAGTGACTGGGGGTTTAGCATATCCCAGTAAGGTGACTGGGGGTTTAGCATATCCCAGTAAATTGACTGGGGGGGTTTAGCATATCCCAGTAAGGTGACTGGGGGTTTAGCATATCCCAGTATAGTGACTGGGGGTTTAGCATATCCCAGTAAGGTGACTGGGGGTTTAGCATATCCCAGTAAAGTGACTGGGGGTTTAGCATATCCCAGTATAGTGACTGGGGGTTTAGCATATCCCAGTATAGTGACTGAGGGTGTAGCATATCCCAGTATAGTGACTGGGGGTTTAGCATATCCCAGTATAGTGACCGGGGTGTTTAGCATATCCCAGTAAAGTGACTGGGGGTGTAGCATATCCCAGTATAGTGACTGGGGTGTTTAGCATATCCCAGTATAGTGACTGGGGGGTGTAGCATATCCCAGTATAGTGACTGAGGGGTGTAGCATATCCCAGTATAGTGACTGAGGGGTGTAGCATATCCCAGTATAGTGACTGAGGGGTGTAGCATATCCCAGTATAGTGACTGGGGGGTTTAGCATATCCCAGTAAGGTGACTGGGGGGTTTAGCATATCCCAGTAAAGTGACTGGGGGGTTTAGCATATCCCAGTAAAGTGACTGGGGGGTTTAGCATATCCCAGTAAGGTGACTGGGGGGTTTAGAATATCCCAGTAAGGTGACTGGGGGTTTAGCATATCCCAGTAAAGTGCTTGGGGGGTTTAGCATATCCCAGTATAGTGACTGGGGGTTTAGCATATCCCAGTATAGTGACTGGGGGTTTAGCATATCCCAGTAAAGTGACTGGGGGTTTAGCATATCCCAGTATAGTGACTGGGGGTTTAGCATATCCCAGTATAGTGACTGGGGGTTTAGCATATCCCAGTAAGGTGACTGGGGGTTTAGCATATCCCAGTAAATTGACTGGGGGGGGTTTAGCATATCCCAGTAAGGTGACTGGGGGGTTTAGCATATCCCAGTATAGTGACTGGGGGTTTAGCATATCCCAGTAAGGTGACTGGGGGTTTAGCATATCCCAGTAAAGTGACTGGGGGTTTAGCATATCCCAGTATAGTGACTGGGGGGGTTTAGCATATCCCAGTATAGTGACTGAGGGGTGTAGCATATCCCAGTATAGTGACTGGGGGGTTTAGCATATCCCAGTATAGTGACTGGGGTGTTTAGCATATCCCAGTAAAGTGACTGGGGGGTGTAGCATATCCCAGTATAGTGACTGGGGTGTTTAGCATATCCCAGTATAGTGACTGAGGGGTGTAGCATATCCCAGTATAGTGACTGAGGGGTGTAGCATATCCCAGTATAGTGACTGAGGGGTGTAGCATATCCCAGTATAGTGACTGAGGGGTGTAGCATATCCCAGTATAGTGACTGAGGGGTTTAGCATATCCCAGTAAGGTGACTGGGGGGTTTAGCATATCCCAGTATAGTGACTGGGGGGTGTAGCATATCCCAGTAAGGTGACTGGGGGGTTTAGCATATCCCAGTAAGGTGACTGGGGGGTTTAGCATATCCCAGTATGGTGACTGGGGGGTTTAGCATATCCCAGTAAGGTGACTGAGGGGTGTAGCATATCCCAGTATAGTGACTGAGGGGTGTAGCATATCCCAGTATAGTGACTGGGGGGTTTAGCATATCCCAGTATAGTGACTGGGGTGTTTAGCATATCCCAGTAAAGTGACTGGGGGGTGTAGCATATCCCAGTAAAGTGACTGGGGGGTTTAGCATATCCCAGTATAGTGACTGGGGGGTGTAGCATATCCCAGTATAGTGACTGGGGGTTTAGCATATCCCAGTATAGTGACTGGGGGGTGTAGCATATCCCAGTATAGTGACTGGGGGGTTTAGCATATCCCAGTTTAAGTCTCCAAGCAGTAAACACTCTGGGGATAGATGGGGAGCAATAAGTTCACATAAGGTGCCCAGGGCTGAGATGGGTCTGCAGCAATGGTTATAGCCGTTCTGTTTGGAGAGATTCATGTTTAGGTAGAAGCTCAAACTGTTTCTGGTCAGGATGACTGAGCTGTGTACCTTATCTCTGCAGTAGATTGCTACTTCACCACCTGTAGTAGATCTGTCTTGGTGAAAGATATTATAGTTGGGGATTGTTAGTTCAGAGTCATTGATGGACTTCCTAAGCCAGGATTTGGACACGTAGGGATTTCAGGGTTGGCTGAGTGCAAGAGTGGTAAGTAAATCGATTTTAGGGAGGAGACTTCTAATGTTAATGTGCATAAACCCAAATACTTTTACAAAGTCCGTGAAAAGATATGGCCTGGGGCTCGGGGATGGCACTCAGGGTTTCAGGGTCTGGGTTTGGCTATACATCTCCTGAGGAGCAGAGAGGGAGTAGGATACGTGTATGGCTTTAAGAACTGGTCGTTTGGAGCAGTGAGCCGAGTTAAATAGAGGAATGGGCGTAATAAAATAAATGCAGGGCTGTATGAGTAGCCAGGGATAGGTAAACCTAAGTAAAATGTAATGAAGGAGGTTGCATCTCTGGACAGGTACGATATGCCAGAGGTTCCCGGCTCTGTATGCAGTGAGGTAAAAACAGAATACCTTTTGCATTGTCAGGAAAGCAGAACAGTCACAGTTAATGGCTTGGGCTGAGCACAGTCAGTGATCAAAGTTTGGGCCTAGCCGAACAAGCATACACAGTACCGTCGAAGTTTCTGTCCTCAGGCAGATAACACGCTACGTAAGCTAGCCAGCTGGCCGGACTGTAGGTCTTACTCCGAACTGCCTGGTTACTGCCATTCAATTTTGCCCAATTAATTCAGTATTACATTGCTGTCGCAAAAGTTAACAAATACTACACACATATAGGCGATTATTCATTATTAGGTTTCTCATTTATTGAGCGCTTTTATTGCAACTCTTATAATATTTGTCAAGCTTATAACCTAATTTGTTGTAGCTTTTAACACAAGGACAGTAGTAAAGTTGGCACATTGCAATACCAAAATGAGAATGTTGTTTTATTCAATTCATTAAGTGCTTTTCATGAAAACTATTTATCCTATAACCATGGTGGCAAATGGATCCTGGCAGCAGATTTTAGGATAAAATATTTTATCATTTTTTTGGGCATTTTGGCTGCCCAAAATACTGCTAAAAATACTTCAATAACACTACTAAATTATTGCATAAAGAAAACCCAACGAAAACATGAAAACACAAGTGATAATTCAATTAAAAACACAATTATTTAAACCAATTTTGGATTTGGTTTTAGACAAACAAATAGCTGATGTGGGTTTAGCAAGAGAATAAACAATAAAGGGCTCCTTATATAATTTATTTCTGAATGGAAAAAATGTCTCCCTAAACTCTTTAGGTATCAGACAACTAACCATTTTTGTCATCCAATTTGTATTATCAATTCACAATTAAGGCCGTACCACAGTAATACACAGCAAACTTAGGAGTCAATGTTGAGATATGTCGTTTAAAGAAATGTCAATGCAGCTATATTTCGTTTTACGCTGCTTGCAAGACAAGGACGTAAAACGACTGAACTTTCTGTGGCATTCTACCTTGATTGAGCTCACAGGCGTGTAGATAGGTGAAGCAACCATATTCACTTATTCTAATTCCTGATTTTGCTGTTATTTCTCTAGAGAATATGTGTGTTTCTTCTTTTATCAGCATGCCTTGCTATCTGCTACTATCTGCTGCAGAACTCTCCATTTCTGGTTACATTCCCACCATGCATTGCTGTTTGTAGTTTGTCAGTGTAAGGTTGCATTGCTGTCCAGAGACGGGGTTAAGTGCATTATTTACACTGAAATATTGACAAAATACTGTCACCTCAAAAAGTATTGGCGACCTTCATTAAATTGAGCAACAATGAATGCAAAAAATGAACATTAACGAATCATAATTTTGTCTCAAACATAAGGGAGGCAGATACCTTTATTTTACTTTTTTTATTAAGTATTATATTTTTTATTAAAAAATTTTTTTTTAAACCATTGTGCCGATATACTTAAACCAAAGAAAGGCATCTATTTTAAATTAAATGCATGCATTAAATGCCTGGACAGTACATAATATTTAACAGTTCAAACAACACTAAGCACAGGGCAATAAGCAAAATGTTTCAGAAGTCTGTAAAAGATGAACAAGAGTTTGTAACAGTTGCACATTTAAATAAGAGGGAAATACAGGTGCTGGTCATATAATTAGAATATCATCAAATAGTTGATTTATTTCAGTAATTCCATTTAAAAAGTGAAACTTGGATATTTTATTCATTCATTACACACAGACTGATATATTTCAAATGTTTATTTCATTTAATTGTTATTAAATCTGACAACTAATGAAAATCCCAAATTCAGTATCTCTGGAAATTAGAATATTACATAAGACCAATACAAAAAAGAGTTTTAGAAATGTTGGCCAACTGAAAAGTATGAACATGAAAAGTATGAGCATGTACAGCACTCAATACTTAGTTGGGGCTCCTTTTGCCTGAATTACTGCAGCAATGCGGCATGGAGTCGATCAGTCTGTGGCACTGCTCAGATGTTATGAGAGCCCAGGTTGCTCTGATAGTGGCCTTCAGCTCTTCTGCATTGTTGGGTCTGGTGTATCGCATCTTCCTCTTCACAATACCCCATAGATTTTCTATAGGGTTAAGGTCAGGTGAGTTTGCTGGCCAATTAAGAACAGGGTACCATGGTCCTTAAACCAGGTACTGGTAGCTTTGGCACGGTGTGCAGGTGCCAAGTCCTGTTGGAAAATGAAATCTGAATCTGCATAAAGTTGGTCAGCAGCAGGAAGCTTGAAGTGCTCTAAAACGTCCTGGTAGATGGCTGCGTTGACCTTGGACCTCAGAAAACACAGTGGACCAACACCAGCAGATGACATGGCACCCCAAACCATCACTGACTGTGGAAACTTGGACTGGACTTCAAGCAATGTGGATTCTGTGCCTCTCCTCTCTTCCTCCAGACTCTGGGACCTTGATTTCCAAAGGAAATGCAAAATTTACTTTAATCAGAGAACATAACTTTGGATCACTCAGCAGCAGTCCAGTCCTTTTGCAGTCCAGACGCTTCGGACGCTGTGTCTTGTTCAAGAGTGGTTTGACACAAGGAATGCGACAGCTGAAACCCATGTCTTGCATACATCTGTGCGTGGTGGTTCTTGGAGCACTGACTCCAGCTGCAGTCCAGTTTGTGAATCTCCCCCACATTTTTGAATGGGTTGTGTTTTACAATCCTCTCCAGGGTGCAGTTATTCCTATTGCTTGTACACTTCTTTCTACCACATCTTTTCCTCCCCTTTGCCTCTCTATTAATGTGCTTGGACACAGAGCTCTGTGAACAGCCAGCCTCTTTAGCAATGACCTTTTGAGTCTTGCCCTCCTCGTGCAAGGTGTCAATGGTCATCTTTTGGACAGCTGTCAAGTTAGCAGTCTTCCCCATGATTGTGTAGCCTACAGAACTAGACTGAGAGACCATTTAAAGGCCTTTGCAGGTGTTTTGAGTTAATTATCTGAATAGAGTGTGGCAACAGGTGTCTTCAATATTGAACCTTTTCACAATATTCAAATTTTCTGAGATACTGATTTTGGGGTTTTCCTTAGTTGTCAGTTATAATCATCAAAATTAAAAAAAATGTGTGGAATGAATGTATACATTATACAAGTTTCATGTTTTGAATGGAATTACTGAAATAAATCAACGTTTTGATGATATTCTAATAATATGACCAGCACCTGTATGTGCATACTGACCCCATATACTGGAAAAAAGAAGATGGTGACAGAGACAATGCATACAAAGAATACAAGGATCTAAATATCAGAACTACAGTTTAGTGGAATTGTGGAGTTATCATGTCTTAAGTTAACTGTTAAATGCCACCTACATGACGCCACCTACTGTGTATGGAAGGGCTTCGTAAACAAAGCCCTTAATGAATCCATTCCAGAAAATGCCGATCCAGAACTTCAAGCATTATTGGAACCAATATTGACATTTTGTGTTTTCTTGCATGTTGTCAAAATGAGATTGCATACAAGGAAAAGCAATGTCTATAACAGTGAAACAATGAACATGCTTAACTAACAGCTTTGGGGCTATATTGGTATTAATGAACTAGTGGCTCTTATGATCAAAAGCATAATGCATTGCAAGTACCAGGATATTAGGCCAACATTTGGTTGCCTCTGCCAGCTGGTTGAGACTTGGCAGTGGATGGAACTTTAAACATGACAATGAAGCCCAAGCAAACATCAAAATTACCAAGACCCATATTGAAGGAGCACAAAGTGAACATTTGACAATGGTCATCTCAGTCTCTCGACTCGAATCCCATTGAAAACGTGTGGTCTGAATTGAAGAGGGCAGTCCGAAAGCGCAAACCAAAGATCAAGGTCCTAATCAAAGACATGTGCTGCATGGAAGAATGGAACGTGTATGCCAAACCTGTCAGACTTCAATAAGAAGTGGCACAGTACTGTTGTTCACTACAGTGGAGGCATCAGGACATGCCAATCATTTTGAAACCTATGTTTTTCAAAAACATCATACAATTCATTAGGATGTTTTCTGTCTGAAATGAAAGAATGGAGCACTTCCTTTTGTTAGTTTCCAAAATATGACTAATTGTTTGTGTTGTTTATTTTTTACTTTTGTTCAATTCCACGGAAGGGTTCCAATTCCAATTAGGGGAGCCACAATATATTCTGTATGTATTATTGTATTATTTTAGGACAGATTGATTTGTCCATATTAGAATTTTGCCCATACTGGAACACTTATAGAACAAATTTGTACTGTTACAATATGCGAATTTCAATACCTGCGTTAGGTCTTAGCTAGGTCGGTACTATTAGAGAAAAACAACTAATCGCTATTTATTACAAAAAAGTAGTGGTTATGCGCTCGTTTAAATAATAGTAATTTGTCATGTAATCCGGAGGTGTAGTGCAGGAAAGGTAAATGTGCAGAGCAAGGTAATCTATTCAAAACAGGTTTATTAAGTAAACACAAAACAAACTGATACTTGATACTTAAATTAAACTAAATGCTAAACAGCTTCAATTGAAAATCTGTCGCACCTGGTGGACTAGGGATTGTGACAGTACCCCATCATTAGGGCTTGGCTGCCAGATGGCGGGCCCCATAGGCGGGGAGCGGCTCTGTCACGCCGTAGTCTGGGCTTGGTACTGGCAGCTCTATCCAAATCCTCCACCAACTCCTAGCCATCTCCGGAGACTGGTACTCCAAACCTTTATGGGGCCTTGGGTTCTGGAGGTTTGTGGCTGGAAGGGGTTGTATTATGGCTGGGGTTGTGGCTGTAGCTCCAGGGCTTTGTCTTCTCCTGGCTGCAGCTCCGGAGCAGTGGGTGGAGTTTGCTGTGACACGCGGTCCTCCCTGAACACCCCGTTAGCCCCCCCGAAAACTTTTGGGGAAAGCTTCCAGGTTCCCCTCTTGCCTTCTTCATGGAAAGGCCCTGATAGCTGCTTCGGTGGTTCATATCCCCAATGTGTTTTAAATGCTGCAGCTACGGGTCACAACAAATTCCTCATGCATGTGTAAACAGAGTTGGCGAAGATTCAATCTATAACATAAGTGTGTTAACAAAACAGTGACCGCAGTATAATCATTTCTTTTTCTACTCTTCTACAGGCTTTTAATGCCACCATTGAACCAGTGTTCACTATAAAGGCTCTGGGCATTAGTGGCAACAGTAGGCCTGAGGGCTACGAAGCAGCTGTTTACTACAACCACGCAGCTAAGATGTACAACAGCCAGCTGTTCTTGTCCCAAGTTGGGGAGAAGGCCAACTGGACATTATGCACAGGTGCCAGTATGAATCAAACCCAGCAGGGAGAACTACAGGTAATCACTGCAGATTAAAGACCTGGGGAGAAAACTCTAGGAGTGGATAAAAGAAAAAGTATTCAATATGATGACTTCATAAATACTGTGTTTCACGTTAGATGTACCTAAGATGGGGATCGGATTGTCAGTCATATCAGATGTCTGTGAAAGCTTCCACTACAGATCTGCCTGAGACTGAACCGACACTGAAGGCCAGAATCTACTGGAAAACTGTTCCTGCATACATGAAAGAGGTTGGTCTAAGGTGAGACAAGGACACATTCAGTGCACAAATTTTTTTTTAACTTAAAAGTAAAAAAGTACTGGAACAGTTACAGAATTTTTGTTGTTCAAGTTCTGTACCCACCATGTTTTGTACAGTTGATCAGCTGTCGCTTATTCAGTAGCTGTGATCATTTGCATCATTTGTGCAAATAAATCAATCAGTGACATAGCCACTACATTTGGTCTGGCAAAATCAAGTATTTGTTTCATAAAGTAGGACATTACTGATTAGCTCAAATGATTGCAAATGACCTCCTAGTTGAATGAAGATCTCTGCAGTGGATTACCATAGAATACTCACAGGAGGTAGCCCGGAGTGTTTCAGCCCCTACCATTCCTCAGAAAACTTAAAGAAGAAAGACTACAAAGTGCAAAAACTAGAAATAGTTAACAACAGCCTGCACAGATTTGGAAAAATGTATTGTGGACAAAGTCAAACATTGACCAGAGTGATGGCAGGGCGATTGTGTGGCATAACAACTTATTTGTGTAATATGACGAGGAGGTTGTTAGGTTTTTGTGTAGCTCACCTCACTTCATTAATCATTAAATGGTTGACATCAGCAATAGGACGTTGCAGCCGGACAATGACCCCAAACAAACTGCTAAAGAAACCACAGTGTTTCAGGTCTAAAAGTGGAATGTTTGAGTCCAACCAATCTAGTGTATTAATGGCGGAAGACCAGACTAAAGTGCCTGGTGATGTCAACGGGTTCCCAGTCATTTCCGCACAAATATGAGGAGGGTCTGTTATGGAATTATTTCTAATACCACGTAATTAATGTTACTATACCTTTATCTCTAAAATAACATTAAGCAAATACACACTGAAACCAGACTCGAAATAAGAACAGACAAGAGTATCTCTCAAGTTAACTCTAACAGTTTAATTGATAGATGAGGAAAAACCTTTACACATACACAGACGGCAACTTATGCAGTGACAGGCAAATATTCCTAACTAAAGAGAAAAACAGGGTCATATTTATATGGGTTGGTTTACGCATACGCTTCCACACGAACATGAGCATTAATAATGAGAAACAGACGAGGCCTTCTAGAAGATCCCATCAAACCTATAGGATAAATTGTAAATGACCTATAGGCTTTACATAAGAATCCGAGGTCACTGCCCTCAAGCAAAGGGAGCCTGATAGATCCGCATCCATGATGAAACACAGATGCGGTGAACAAAGACTCGGGCATTTCCTTTTGACAGTCCATCACAAACAGGTAATCAAGACATCTGTTTCTAGCATTGGGCCCCTCCACCAGCGTAAAGATAACATTCCAGTTTCTCCTAAGTAAAACACTAGATTCTCAGGGTCTCGTGTTTCCCGTTCTTAACTTTTGGGCCCTCTTAATGATATCCATACGTATATCGCATACGAATATACGTTTAACCTCACTATTTCTGAACTCCTAAATCCTAAATCTATATTTTCCACAACAATCCACCCTAAGTTTAGAATAGTGAGGTGAGAAAAAAGGTAGAGTTCTTTATTATCAAATAAGCATGCTATGATTTTTAATAACACTCAATAGAATGGATTTCCTGGAAGCTCATTCATCCAGTTTGTCACCCTGGCATCAGGAACTTGAACAAGGACCTGAGCAGTCACTCTGGAAGCACACATCTTTATCAAACATGAGGTTAACATAAAACCAACAATCAGAAATGTAACAAAGGCTAATACATATGCTAATATTCTAAAAATTGACCATCCTAATGGTCCTAATACAGAACTCAAACCATCAATTGGGTCCCATCCATGAACCTCATGGAGCTCTTTCACTCCCGTTTTCGTTTCTTTTACCAAATCAAGGACTTCCTGTGATGCATCAGAAATGAAAGTACAACATTCGGATTTCACAATTTTACACACTCCTCCTTGAGGTGCCAAGATCATATCTAGGGCCAATCGGTTCTGTAAGGCGACTGCACGGGTCTCATCTAACTCTTTACCTAATGCCACAATGGCTTTAGCTGTAGTGTTCATGTGTTTCTCTAGTACTGAGGACAGAGCTGTTATTTCCTGCTGTGAAGAATACACTCCATAGCCTGGAAATAGCACACTGAATATACGCTGTGATAGGGTCAGAGTTCGCCTAGCGCGATGTGGATACTGGTACAGTTTCCCCATTTCAGTCTGGTTTACCCTTCGTATTAACGGTACCAGGTATGCCATATAGCATGTTCCTTCCGCATTAGGTGGAATGCAACTATATGCATTATCCCCGCAGACAAGATACACATGCTCTGGAAGGTCGCCAAAGGCCGTGAAGTTGGCGAAACTTACTTCAGAACAATCACTTGTCCCCAACTGTAACTTGGCCTTTTCCACCCTATTGGTAATACACAGGGACACATTCCTTAGCCCATAGGTTGGAATTGTTGGCCAATATTGAGTGCAGTTACGCAAACGGTGACTTTTTGATGCTGGGCAATCGATCGTTTCATGACTTAGAGAGAGAATATGTATCATACGGAATTGCGGTCGCCATTCAGCTCGTGCATACACAATAACAGTGGGTGTAAACGGTATAGGTTTACAAAGTGGTGTTAGGGCACTACTCTACCTGTCGTTCCATACGAACAATTCGTTTGAACCAGAGTCATCTGTATGTCCAGCTCTTCCCAAAAACGATGGACCTTCCGGTCATATCTCAATCTAAACAGAACAGTGCTACTGATACTAGGGTCCTTAAAGCTCTGATCAAATGTCTTTATTATGTGCCATAATACTTCCTGCCTGTCTTCTCCCTGCCCCTCATCTGTGAAAACAGTCGTGGGGTTGGTAAAACAGTCCTCATCTTTTTCAGTGGGTGTTGGCGACCAGCCATATTCTTCCCAATCTGCTTTAGAGAAGGGAACTGAAGTTAACATAGGAGAGCGTGATGAGGTTGGTATATGTTGGCAGATCCAACAGTTACTCATGTTAACATGTGATGCATAGTCAACCATCATCCTAAGGGCGATGTTCTCAGGTTCTATCAGCCCTCTCCTCCTCCGTTTCTCAGTCGGTGGGCATTCCCTAGCAGGTCTACCTTTTGGATGATCTGGCGGTCTACAAGGAGTGTGGAATTCACTGTTGTTACTGTTGAAACACCAATAATCTTTGTTTAAATCAAGATCATCAGAAACATTCACATGACAGATCATTGAGTCATTATTGCAAACACATTCAGTACCGTTTATAAGTGAAGAAACATTAGTCCAGGTCAACATACCCACTGTAATTTTAGGGTCAGTCACAATGAACCATTCATCATTGGGTTGGCAGTTGCTTACATTACATGTTATCTGTTTTTGTAACAGCCCCTGAGATCGGGCGTTCACGCCTTTCTCAATACCTGTCTTATTCAAATTTACATTTGGTTTGTTATGTTGTAAGTCAGAGAACCATAGTACAATTACAACAATGAGAGTAAAAGCAAGATGTAATGCGATGTTGCATCTCATTCCCCCAATCCTCCTGTAGGGGTTCCATGGTCGTCTCACTGGTTCCATGATATGCAGGCTGTGTTGGTTTCTCTGGTTACCGCAGACTGTGTTAGGGGTCAGAGGTTGCTAGCACGTGACCCGTTCAAACAGAAATGAGGATACTTATTCCTTGCCTGTATCCTCCAGAGGTGGAGCCTTTTTGCAGTGTGTTGCGTTGACCCAAGTACCTCGCTCAGCTACCTTCACTGCAGAGTGTGTGACCAGTTGCACTTGGAACGGTCCCAGCCACCGAGGTTTGCTCCAGTGCTTTCTTTTGCAGTCCTTGATCACTACCCAGTCTCCAGGCTGGATGTCGTGAAGAGGACCTTCAATGGGCACTGGTAACGCTGCTTTCACACTCCGGTGGATTTCCGTCAGGACCTTTGACAGATTGGTACAGTATGTTAGCATAGTGTCATTTACATGTTCTGTCATGAGGTCTGAGTGGGTTGGGGCTCCTAGGCCTGTGCTCATTGGTCTTCCTGTGATGACCTCGTGGGGAGACAAGCCTGTCTTCTTCCTGGGCCTGCCTCTTATTGATGTAAGAACCAGAGGAAGTGCCCGCACCCAGTTCAAACCTGTTTCCTCACACAACTTTGACAACTTCATCTTAATTGTCCCATTCTCTCTTTCCACTGCACCCCCACTCTGGGGCCTGTAGGCACAGTGTGTTCTTAAGTCCACTCCGAGGTACTCAGACATCTTCTGAATAGCCTCGTTCACGAAATGTGATCCATTGTCACACGACAGTTTCTTTGGAATTCCCCATCTGGGAATGATTTCAGTCAGTAGAGCCTTAGCCACTGTTGATGCATCAGCCTTCCCAGACGGGAAAGCTTCGACCCATTTGGAAAACATGTCCACAAATACAACACAGTACTTCTTACCCTCACAGGGATTCAATTCAATGAAATCCATCATTACATGATCGAATGGGCCATCAGGGGGTGGATGACTTGACTGGGGGACCGCCTGTCCCCGTCCCACATTGAACCTGAGGCACACTAGACACTTAGAACAGAATTTCTGAGCATAAGCTGTGAAGCCCTGTGTGTACCAAAATCTGTTTATCATATCTACCATCCCTCCTTTTGACACATGATCTTTACCATGTGACAACACAGCATAGAAATGAAACAAACATTTTGGTAAACATGGATTACCGTTTGGTCCTGTCCAAACCTTATTCACACAGACAGCCCCTGCCTTCCGCCAAGTCGCCTTCTCCTGAGGAGAAGCATTAGCCTGGGCCTGCACAAGGTCAGAGAGGGAGACGGTTGGGGTTAAAACAGCCATCTGTAGAGCCGTGTCCAGATGTGCCTGAGCAGCCGCTTTTGCAGCCTGATCTGCTCTGTGGTTTCCAAGGGAGACCACGTCCTTGCCATGCGTGTGCGCTTCACATTTGCATATAGCAACTTGTTTAGGCAACAAAACAGCATCCAACAGATTATGAATCAGCTGCCCATGTTGAATTCTGGTGCCTGAGGAGGTGATAAAACCCCGCATTTTCCACAGTGTGCCAAAATCATGGACGACCCCAAACGCATACCTGCTGTCAGTGTAAATGGTAACAGTTTTCCCTTCGCTCAAAATGCATGCACGGGTAAGAGCGAACAACTCTGCAGCCTGGGCAGAGAGGTGGTGAGGAAGTCTAAACCCCTCAATTACAGCATGATCAGTGACAATGGCATATCCCACATTATTACATGAGGAAGAAAGTGATTTGCTGGCTGAGCCATCAACATAAAAAATCAAATCACTGTTTGGCATGGTTCATCAGATAAATCAGTACGTGGGGTACATTGTTGATTAATGACAGACAAACAATCATGAGGTTCCCCATCCTCCTCAGTAGGCAGAAATGTTGAAGGATTCAAAATGGGGCTACGGACAATCGAAACATGTGGTAGTGACAACAACACATTGTGGTAATTCAAAAACCTCGCACCAGAGAGGTGACTTGTCTTGTGTTCCAACAGGATGGAAGACACAGAGTGAGGAACCCGTAGCTCAAGAGGTTGGTAGCAGACTAAGGCCTGCGACCGTAACACAGCCTCTGCTGCGGCAGCCACAGCTTTCAAGCAATGAGGTAGCCCCTGTGCAACCGCATCTAGCTTGGCTGAAAAATAAGCAATGGGGCGTAACTTGTCCCCATGTTTCTGCATCAACACAGAGGACATGTACCCGTTCTTCTCACATACTGCCTGAACAAAAGGTTTAGTGGGATCAGGAAGACCTAAGGTCGGGGAGGAAGCTAAACACTGTTTGAGCTGTGTAAATGAGTTCTCCCCCTCAACAGTCCACACCACCCTATCGTGGGAGGCTAACTTCTGATCATAAACCATGCTCTGTAAAGGTTGGACTAACAAGGCGTACTCAGGAACCCATTGTCTACAGAAGCCAGTCATCCCCAAAAATGACAACATCTGCTTCTTGGTCAGAGGTTTAGGCATGCTAGTAATAGCTTTGATCCTGTCTACACTCAGACTTTTACCCTCAGGGGTGATCATGTGTCCTAAAAAGACAACTTCACTTTGCACAAATTGAAGTTTGTTAAGGCTGGCCTTGTGGCCCTGTGATGCTAGGTATTGTAGCAACAGGACAGTGTCTTTCTCACAAGACGCCTCATCAGGGGAGCAGATCAACAAATCATCAACGTATTGGACAAGCGTACTACCATGACTGAATGTGAATTTGTCCAAATTATCCCTAAGAGCCGCAGCAAACACGGCAGGAGATTCACAGTAGCCTTGTGGTAAACGTGTCCATGTGTACATCTGACCAGAAAATTCAAAAGCAAACCAAAACTGAGAATCTATGTGTACTGGTACACTGAAAAAAGCATTTGCCAAATCAATAACAGAAAAATATTTGCTCCCACTCGGAACTTGGGACATTATTGTGTATGGATCAGTAACAATCGGTGCACGAGCAAACACTGCATCATTAACCTTTTTCAGATCCTGAACAAATCGCCATGCTGTAGCCTGACCGGGAACCTTGGCTTTTTTAACCGGAAAAATCGGAGTACGACATGGGCTGTTTGGGCAAGATACAATGATCCCTTTGTCTAACAATGCCTCAAAAACAGGAGTAATGCCCTGGATTGCTTCTGGTTTTAATGGGTATTGTGCCTGACAAGGTCTATGAGGTCCCCTGGGCGTAACTACGAGTGGCTGTGCGTTCTGCATTAACCCAACATCGTATTTATGTTGTGACCATAGAGAAGAAGGAACATCCGCTAGCCTTGGGTCTGTTACCGCTATCTGAATCGCACAAACATGAAACAACTCATCGGCAGGCGGAACTAAATGTACTTCTCTACGTCCTATCACAGTACACCCGAAACGTTCCCTTTTAGCCTGTGCCTCCTCAGACCAATCAACACCCTCCATCTGGGTTGGAACCCAATCAGAAACCTCGCTACACTTCTTAACCCAGGGACCTACAATGTCCCGTGTGCAGCTAAACGGGTGTTCAACAAGCGAAACATGTGGAACTGATCCATGTACTTGAAAGAAACGTGACACCTCCTTTGTGCCCCTCACTGACCACGCACATAACCCAGTATCACTCCAATAGAGATAATCTCCCGTTAAGAAGTCTACCTGACTGTTCCGACCTCTACACCACCCTGTTTCAAACTCATCATTACGGCATTCGAAAACACTGGCAATACAACGCAAGTCGTTAGCGTCACTCATCTGCACAGAATCTCCCATTCTGTCCGAAGCCATAGCAACAAGGGTATCAGAAATCGCCCTAGAACCAGTGTTGTCTAAATCCCATGAATAACAATAGTTCAGGGGTTGTACACTATGCTGAACCGCTTGTACAGTACTGCGAATGATCTTTATGCCTTTATCTGAACATTCTAACGTAATGCCCAACTGTGTCATTAAATCTCTAGCCAACAGGTTAACAGGGCAACATTGAGACAATAAAAATGAATGTTTTGGGTGATGCTGACCCGCTTCGTCTACAACCGAGAGAGGGGTGGTAAATCGCTCTGTAGTACAGACACCACCAGCTCCTACGGTCGGCAAAGTTCTACCGCTAAGTTTCGGTGAAGGGTTCCAGTCCTGAGCTCTTAGAACTGAATACCCTGCCCCCGAATCTACCAGAAATTTCACTCTTTTGCCATTAACAATCAAAAACATTTCAGGTTGTATATGGTAATCATCATCTGCCCTAAAAGCCTGTAGGTTAAGCTGTTGCATTATATCTGAGTATGACGGATCGTGTAATGGATTGATCTCACCCAGTTTTGTCGTTAAAGGCTCTGGATCGGTCGCTTCGTCCTGGCGTCACCATCCTCCATCTCGCGCAGCCGCATCAACGCGAGTGCCTCTGGGATTGTTGACCGAAAATCCATTGCGATTACCGGCTTCACCGCGTGAATTGTCCTTTTGTCCATTTGAATTATTTCTCAAGTCCGGTTCGGGGCAAGCCCGTACCCAATGGTCCATTGAGCCACAACGTAAGCAAGCATTGCCGTTAGGGGTTGGTAGGAGTTACCTCGTCCCGAGATTGGCCCCGGCCCGTGCCGCGTCTCACTCCACGCCCCCTCCTTTCACCGCTCCCAAAGTAGTTCATCTGGGCCATCTGCAGCTTATTGTCTCTCTTTAACTTTTCTTCCAACTTCCCGTGTTCCTGGCCTCGATAGACTCTTTCGGCGTGCTTTATGTGTGGCCAGACAGTAGCCATTCTTCCATCGTCCAGTGAGACACAGTGTGTCCGGACATGACGTTCGATCTCTGGGAGGAGGCCCGCGACGAGTCTCATCTTACACTGTTGTTCCCAGGCTGAGTCTCCGTCCCCGTCCGGTCTTCTCCCCATCCCGCTGTGCAGCTCAAACTCTCGTTCAAGACGATTTCTGAAGTCTGCAACACTTTCATCTTTCTTCTGTTTACAGTCTGAAATCTTCTCCCAACGCATCTTCCTTGGAAAATGTGCAATCACTCGTTCACACAATTTCGCGACTGCCTCTTGATAAACCGAATCTCCCCGGCTGTCGTAGGTTCTGGGAGGCATGTCAGCTGGCCAGTCGCCTTTTACACGGCCCCACCGAAGCAGTAAATTTCGCATCATTAGCATCTCGATCTCAGCCATGTTTGGCTTGTACTGGTCAATTATCTGGCGGAAAACTCTGGTGAATTCTTCACCACCGTCTTGCTCTGGGTCTGGTTGGGAAGCGGCCACGTCTCTCAGATCTGCCGGTGACCATGGGCGGTACACAAGGATGGTAGCTGGATTGTCGTATTCACCTCCAGCCATTGGGTTAGCAACTTCCACCATCGGAAGTTGTTTGGCCGGTAACCCCTCTAGCAGTGTCTTTCGTTTCGAACTTCTTGTCCCGCTCGAAACTGGGGAAGACGGTCTCGGCATGTCTTCCTCCAGGGCAGCACTCGCTTCCTCCAGAGCAGCCCGCGCGAGATGGTAGGGCGGGGGACGACAGGACAGAGCATCCAGATCGTCGTCAAGCCTGGTAACAGATGCTAAGACACACTGATTAGTAGTCGCTTTGTTCTTCTGCCTCTCTCTAAGCGACGTCTCCTCTTTCCATATACTAAACGCCTTCCAATCTACTTTGCGTTTACCTGATTGCATTTTTTTATTTTACCTTCTCATAATCCTGTAGTTTGCTCTGTAACTCGCTTATTTGGCGAGGGCTGAAACTCCCATTATCTGGAAATCCTAATTTTGACCATAAATCTAATTGGTTGCAGGTCCAATCATCATATTTATCAATCATTATTTTTGCGGGACCCTCCTTTGGGCGAGCAACCGCATTGGATTTACTATAAGACTTTCCCATGGTTAAGGAAAATTAAAATCTTAAAAATAAATTTTGGTAAAAAGAAATGATCTTGTCCAACAAGATCTGTAACTAAGCGCAGCGTAAATTAATTACTACCACCTGGTGGTGCCTATAAAAATAGGATTTAAATCTCTCAGATCAAGAAAAGAGAACGATCTGTCCAACAGAATCTGTAATTAATGAACGCAACCACCTAGTACCTATCGCGAATAGGTTTTGTCTTGTCTCAATCAATCAGCCCAGCGCTGTTTGACAAACTCGTCAGTTTCCTAGTGAGACCGGTCTCCAAGACCCTTGAGAAATCCACCCAGTAGATTTGGTGACCTGTAGAACAGATCAAAAATTAATAATGACCTGCCTAGCAGATCTGTAATTAACACGTTTATATTATGCCAATTACAACCACCTAGTGGATTTTGTGATCTATAGAATGAGATCAAATTTTACCCAGTAAATTGCCGTGATCTTTGGAACAGATCAAATTATGGGCCTAGCCCTTTTAATCTATCAACTGTATACAAACTGTACACGTTCTTACCGTCTGAAATTCAGTATGTATTTGGTCCTTTTAGGTTCAAATTCTGTCCTGAATCACTTATCCTCCTTCAAAGATGGTCATGGAAGTGGCCTTCTTTGGAGAAAATATGGATTATTTAAGAACGACGGACGAGCCCCCAAGTGTTATGGAATTATTTCTAATACCACGTAATTAATGTTACTATACCTTTATCTCTAAAATAACATTAAGCAAATACACACTGAAACCAGACTCGAAATAAGAACAGACAAGAGTATCTCTCAAGTTAACTCTAACAGTTTAATTGATAGATGAGGAAAAACCTTTACACATACACAGACGGCAACTTATGCAGTGACAGGCAAATATTCCTAACTAAAGAGAAAAACAGGGTCATATTTATATGGGTTGGTTTACGCATACGCTTCCACACGAACATGAGCATTAATAATGAGAAACAGACGAGGCCTTCTAGAAGATCCCATCAAACCTATAGGATAAATTGTAAATGACCTATAGGCTTGACATAAGAACCCGAGGTCACTGCCCTCAAGCAAAGGGAGCCTGATAGATCCGCATCCATGATGAAACACAGATGCGGTGAACAAAGACTCGGGCATTTCCTTTTGACAGTCCATCACAGAGAAGGTAATCAAGACATCTGTTTCTAGCATTGGGCCCCTCCACCAGCGTAAAGATAACATTCCAGTTTCTCCTAAGTAAAACACTAGATTCTCAGGGTCTCGTGTTTCCCGTTCTTAACTTTTGGGCCCTCTTAATGATATCCATACGTATATCGCATACGACTATACGTTTAACCTCACTATTTCTGAACTCCTAAATCCTAAATCTATATTTTCCACAACAGGTCTAATGGAGTTTTCAATCTTGGCCTGTCAGAATTCCAGTTGAAATAACCAGAGCAATAGACATTGATTCATCGGCAAACTTGAAAAGCCAATCAACCACTACCCCCTCTCCTGTATATACACAGGTGTTCCGTGTCTGCCTATATGCTATAGTATTTTGCTAGCTAATATTCCCAAACATGGACATTTAAATCTCATAGGCAATGCCTTGTTAATATCTTGCACGACCTCTGTGCGTCGGCATTGTTAAATATAATTTTGCACTTACAGATCAAATACCAGCAAAATACTGCAGGAAATGTATGATAGGAGGAAAACTTTCTTCATATTGGCTGATTGCTAGATGACAAGGTTTCCCGTCCAATTGAGCAATTTATTATGACAGTCCCCAGATCTCAATACAATTAACAATCTGTGGGATGTGCTCAAACAATAAGAATGGAATACATTCAATTAGCAATTTCGCTTTGATACGACTTTCTTATTAATTAGTATTATTTTACATTTTACATTTTTTATATATTGCTATAACTTTCTAAATGTATTGTATCTGCAAGACTAGGCTGTTAAAGTTTTAGATTTTTATCATTTTTCATAGGAAAGATGTTTATGAGATCAAGTTCACACACTCATCCTTGTGAGAAAGATTTTTTTGCAGAAATAACAAACAAATTCGTATTGCTATCTCAGAGTAAATACCATCTAGGTACAATACAATAGCAACGTTTGGCATGCATCGTCTCATGCGTGCACACAATATCAAACAGGTAGAATAGCTAGTCGCACCAAGTCAAGCAAAAGAAGTTGGGATGAGATGTTGAGAGGAGACTGTACATTACCCGTATATCATGCTTTTTCTTATTTATTGGTTCAAATACATTTAGAAACAGCGATATATAAAAATATATATATAACAACAGTGGAAAACATTGTCTGGCTATGCCACATCAATCTTGAAATCAGTGTTTGCAGTTGATTCCTCACCACACTATTTCTGGCGGCCCTAGGGTATAGTGGAGTGCTCTGTTTGTTAGAACAATGACTTTTGTGCCTTAATCGCTTAATAATAAAATAGTCCTGTGAGTCATTGAATTTATAAAGCTGTATGCAATTCTAACAATGTGTCGGTTGATAGTTTATAATGAATCCTTATCAGAAAGATTTTTAGTCTTACAGGTCATTCCACAACGTCATTCAAATTAAAGAAAAACGTTATTAATTAACACATTTTTCAAAGATAATCTGGGTTGATTAAGCAGGCTTGTTTGTCAAGTAGTTATTTACTATAGTACTTTTCTGTTCCCTGCCGGTTTAATAGTAATTTATCCATTCCTTTATTTTAACAAAAAACATTGGAGATCAAATGTCTACTTTTTTCCTTCATTTTCTTTTTATTAATTAAGACAAATACATTTTTTTAAGATCTTGTAACTAACAATATTTAAGTGAAAAAATAATTAAGAATTTCTCAGAGAGACGGGAATGGAACTAAGCGTTAAATCACTGCAATGTACAAGATTAAGATCCAGGTGGTGTTGTAATACGTCAGTTGTCAAAACCAGCAAATTCAGTAGTCAGTATAAGGCAGAGGTGGGTTAAGTCATTGTTATGCAAGTCACAAGTAAGTCTCAAGTCTTTGCCCTCGAGTCCCAAGTCAAGTCGAGTCAAAGATGAGGCAAGTCCCGAGTCGAGTCACAAGTCAAAGCCAACAAGTCTCAAGTCGAGTCCAAAGTCCTACCATTTTAGTTTCGAGTCATTTCAAGTCATCTTACCACAGAATTTATACAAATCATGTATGTCTGTAAGATTTGTATTTATTTAAACCTCTTTTTATACAATGACATTAATACAGTAAAAAACAGAAAATTTAATTTCACAAAAAAATGCTTGTATTTCAACAGCATATTGCACTAGAACAACTGTATTGTATTGACCTTAGGGCTGGAAGATATGGAAACATTTTATATCACGATATATTTCTTAATTTCGGTCGATACGACATAATTCCGATATCGATATGAACAATATAAAAGCCTCAGAAAAAATGCCATGAACACCCACAACGAATGTCTGTATACAATCTTCTGAAAAATACATTTGCCAAGTCTTTTGAGCCTCCTCCTATAAAACTAAATAATATTTGAGAAATAAAACGGTACAAATAAATTAAAGTTCACCTTTTATTTGATTTTAACCTTTATACAAACAAGAAAAGTCAAATAAGCAATTTGACTCTGAGACTGACCTTATTAATATATTTAACTTTAAACAATAACATAGGCTGATTATATTATTCTTTACACAAAACTTCCTGCAACAAAACTTGTTCTTATGAACATATCGTTTAACGTTAGTGAACATGTTAGACAATGAAGAGGTGAGTTTATGAGTTCGCTACGTGACCGTGGATTTAAGAGACACGACAGAGAAGCTCATGAACGCGCATGTCGCAACATGCTCGGAGAATGAGAGTGCTCAAAAGCGCATGTCCATCATGACGTCATGGGCCAGTCAACGCGGAAGATCCAAGCTCCTATGTTGGCTTTATGCGCTTTTGAGCCTCTCATTCTCCGGCACATTTAGCATCACGCTGAAACCTGAAGTTTATCAGATCTCAGAAAGCTGAACCACTTCCCTACCACTGAATTAGTCTTTCCTCTCATATCAACTGTCTGCTTTCTCCTCACTTATGGAAGCTCGTTCGGTCACGTTTGAATTGCGGTCATGGGCGCTCATTTTGTAGCTTAAACTTGCCGTGTTGGAGATCAGCAAAAATATTGAAATATCGAAAATGTGTTTAGAAATCATATCACCGTTATTGATTTTTTTACCGCGATATATAGTGATATTGAATTATTGTCCAGCCCTAACCTCATATTGCAAAACAGTTTAACTTTCAAATAGACATGGGTCCTTTTAGCCTGAACTTTTTTAAACATGTCATTAATAAAATCCTCACTCCTCAAAATGATCACTTCTGAAAAAATGGACCAACCTGATAATATAATTGGAATGACTCCATAGAGACGTGTGTGTGTGTGCGTGTGAGCGTGCCCGTGCGAAGCTCCGTCTGTAATCTTCGACCCGCATGTTTTCCAAATTGCAACTCTTTTTTTGTCGACTACCTCGTAATTTTTATAGCCAAACGAAACTATATTCGGTATCATTTTGCCAACTGGCGCGTTGTTGCTTGTGGTTCATTGGTTGTCTTGCAATGTGCCTGCTTAGATGCTGTCTAATCAAAACAACGTGGGACTACAGTGATTGGATGTCCAATCAAAACAACGTGGGACTACAGTGATTGGATGTCCAATCAAAACAATGTGGGACTACAGTGATTGGATGTCCAATCAAAACAACGTGGGACTACAGTGATTGGATGTCCAATCAAAACAATGTGGGACTACAGTGATTGGATGTCTAATCAAAACAACGTGGGACTACAGTGATTGGATGTCCAATCAAAACAACGTGGGACTACAGTGATTGGATGTCGTGCAGGCAGCGCGCGTGCTCTCTGCATGCATTTTTTTCACAGATGCAGATAAACTGAGAGCGGCGCGGCCGTGTGAACATTTTCTTCCCCAGTTTTCATGGGAAGTAGCAAGTCTTCTCGAGTCAAAAGGCGCAAGTCCAAGTGAAGTCACGAGTCATTGATGTTCAAGTCCAAGTCGAGTTGCAAGTCTTTGTACATTTTGTCGAGTCGAGTCTGAAGTCATCAAATTCATGACTCGAGTCTGACTCGAGTCCAAGTCACATGACTCGAGTCCACACCTCTGGTATAAGGTATTAAAGAACTAGACTAACCTGTTCGACACAACCGTTCTGCTGGCGGGACACTTGCAGTACCCTATAAAACCACTAGGGATACTTGCAGTAACCTATAAAACCCCTACAACCTCTACACAAAGATCTTGAAATTCCAAAACGTCCGTTTTACAATATACTACGTGCTTATATTCTGCATAAAGGTTAGAATATATAAAAATGTTCTCTGATTTAAAATAGCTAAAACACAGACCGTTTTATTAGCAATTGAAAGGACTGGCATTGTTGCAAACATTTTTATACTATAACGATAATTTACAATAATATTGTACTTAAATCAGCCAAAGTCAATCCTCAAAACATTCTTTTTCCTTTAGCTTTCAGAAATACATTCCAGGAATTGCTTTCCTTTTTGGGTTTAACCAGAATCCGGACACAAACGCCAAACATGAAGTTTCTGCATCAGTTTCGGCTGCAACTGCAGACAGAATCACTATGAAGATAAAGTTCCCTGAGGTTTTTATACATTTTTATGCCATAATCAATAGCTACTTTAACCAATAATCCATTTAAATCTGGGTTGTTTAACATACAGGCCACAAGAGAAATAACTCAATGCTGGTGATTTAAATATTGTTTAAAAATGTATTGATGTTAGATTAGTCGTTCTTTCTGATGATAGCGCTGCTAGCTTCTTCTGGCTGTCTTCTAACATTGTTTTGATCATTTAACCAGTTCACAGTCTACCATCAGGCATTCCCTATACCAATCCATGTGACCAGTTTGGAGGATCGTCAGCAGTTCATGGGAAACACAACATTGTTGATGCATAGAGAACTATAAGGTACATTTAAATGATTGTTGCTTAATTCATTAGAGTACCGATAAATGTCCTGATACATTTCATGTAGATTGTTTTAATACCAAATCTTACTTATAAAATATGTATCTAGATTTAACTAGTGCAATACAGCAGAAGGACAAAGCAGAAGTCATCAAGCCAATGGCAGACATGACCATTTCTGAATATGAAAGACCTGGACGAGACATCCAAGAAATTGTGATTGTGACATTTCTGATTCTTGTAAAAAGGCATTTCTGTGTTTGCAGTTGTGTTTGTATTCATTCTCCCTTCTACTCAAGGCCTCCTTTCAGATAAGCAATCCCACACAAATTATGAAAACAATTCACACATTGCAATGGTACATTAGGTCCCCACTTCAAGCTGGGTGCACACCTTATTTACGGTGTAGTTATTTTGTTTCACTTTGCTTAGCATTTGTTTCCATGTCACGTTTCTATATTTGGGTGAGTGTGTGTGTTTGGTCATAGCTGTTTTTATGTTAAGTCGCTTGTGTAGCGCAATTTGATTAAATTCAGTCTATGTTTTTGACGTTCTTGGTTTGTTTCATTGTAATAAAACCTTTGAACGAGATCCTGCTCTGCATTTGGCTATCTCTGCACTACACCAGTGGGCGGCAGTGGCTCAGAGGGTTGAGTCGGTTGTCTATCAATCGGAAGGTTGGCGGTTCCTCCTGTCTCAGGGGAGGTGATGCCATTGTAGTCTCAGGGGAGGTGTTGATTGATGCCATTGTAGTCTCAGGGGAGGTGTTGATTGATGCCATTGTAGTCTCAGGGGAGGTGTTGATTGGTGCCATTGTAGTCTCAGGGGAGGTGTTGATTGGGATGGTTGGTTGTGGGTGAACCTTCCTATTCAGAACATGGGTCAAAATGACCTCTCTGCAAATCTAGTAGGTGTGAATGCCTCTCTAGTTCTATCGGAGAGAATGAGATGGAGTGTAAAAATATACGAGCCGAACGGATTACCTTTTAAGGAGATTTATTGAAAGAATCTAATGGCGCTTTTCCACTACAAAGAACCATCTCGACTCGACTTGGCCCGACTCGGCTCCACTCGCTTTCGCTCGATTCTCCATTGCAGATAGTACCTGCGCAATAGTACCCGGTTGTCATAGCGACGCGGCAGGAAACTGCTGTGACGTAATCTTCTACGCGACGCGGCGACACACAGTCTGCGTCCGAAATCGCGTACTATGTTGAGTATGTACTACATTTAAATAAGAACGTACTTTGCGACCGTTAAAAAAGTACGTTCCATATAGTATGAATCCGGGTAGTATGAATAGAGTCTGGACGTACTACATGCGTCGTGTTAGAATGCTCTACTTGTATAATCTACCTGGCAAGAGAAGCGTGTTTCATTCAGGTCCGCGTCCTCCTACCAACACTCGCTACCCACACACACATAAGACAATGGAGGAAATAGAGTGTATGCTGTGTTTGATCCGCGATATGTGGCTGTTTCTCACGGCGTATTCTTTTGGTTTGCCATAGTATTCGTAATGGATAATATGTACAGCTCTCACGCAATCTCTGGCCAAACTATTATATATATATATATGGTGGGATTACTCAGGATACTACATCTGGCGCGTGCAATGATGATGCAGTGAATAGTGACGATTCTCTGACCAATCAGCAGTCTGCCTTGTTTTCACGTCACATTTTAGTATCGCCTCAGCTCGCTCAGAACCTCGCCTGAGGTGGTACGAAAAAAAGTACCTGGAAGCAGGTACAGGTACAACTTTTACCCAGTGGAAAACCAAAAAAGCCGAGTCGAGCTGAGGCGAGCTGGTTCTGTGTAGTGGAAAAGCGCCATAACACAACTGGAATAGACTCTTTGCCCTGTCCTAGGTTCTACTTGCGCAAGTATAACCGTAACAGAGTTCCTCCTAATGGGATGCGACTTCTTTTATAGACTCTTAGAAGCCCCTCCCAGCTTGTTTAGAAGCCCCTCCCATCTAGGAACTTAGGTGAAATGCTCCTGCTCCTATTACAAGCATAAACCTCATTACCGCACCTAATGGTCGGATGACTAAAGTAGTTCTTCAACACACGGACTAAAAAACCTTATAGTAATGAATGTAAAGTTAAACAGAAAATATGAAATGTAAACCAACTGTAAACAATTAATGCTATAGAATACTAATTAGGTAAACAGAATAATAATATAAAAATAATATAAAATGTAAACAAACTACCACACTTCTAGTGCTAAATGGAATTTTGTTTATTTTGTTAAGGGTGGAAAAAAACAACATTAAAAATGTACGCCCCTTAACCCTGTAAGACCCAAATATAGAAAAACCTAAAAAAAAAAATTTTACCTTTCAGATGTTGTTGTAGGAGGCATTTGATGCAGAAATTAAAGAGTTTTTAGAAAAAAAATGTTTATATACGTTTTTAGAGAAATGTTGTAATATTGCAACATTGGGCTTATATGGGAGCAGAATTTCTGTAATTGTACACACATTGTCTGAACAACAATTCAGAACAACTAAGGGTTTATTTGCAGGTTTGATTGCTTACTTAGCCCCATAAATGTATATAACATTAATAATAATCACACATTTGTCATATTTTTTATGAAGTCATTTATTTACAAAAAAATATTAGATAAAACGCATTTTCTAGCAACTTCTCCATTCTTTTTTTTCCTTTTCATGACTGACTTTCATTGGTTGTGAATGTCCCAAAAACATTTATTGTCCTCTGAAAGGCGAACATCACACTTGCTGAATTGTGTGTTGGTGTATCCTTTATCGTGTTGGGACTGATTAAATCTTTTTTCAGCCAGCGATAACTGTCACGGGGCATGGTGTGTTTGTTTTTGGCTCGATGTCCACGTAATTATCAGCTGGACAGTCCAGGTGGTTGGTTTTCTTTGTCCACTTGTTGACAGACATCTTCATCTGAGTCTTCATCACTCTCATCAGTGTCATTGAGTTCCATCTCAACTTCAGTCTCCCCATTTTGGATGATATCAATCACATCCTGCACACTGTATCGCGGCTCTCTGCTTGCTGGTGGCATTCTGAAAATAAAATATCAATTAATTAACATGTATAAATATGCTTTTTATATTGTAGTACATAACCTGAAGTTAATGATAGGGTGGTAGACCAAGTGCTCAGACATGTTTTCCAGGCAGACAATACTGTCTGCTCATTGTAAGTTGCTGTAAATGGCTTAGCCTATGCTCTCTTCTTATCATGCTAAATGAAACATGCATCCCAATCACCAGCCATTTAGTCACACAATACTGCCTTCACATAACAATACTGCTTATATGCTCTATAATTGTCATACTGAAAGGAAAACATGCATACCCCCACTTACATCCACACCCCACATTCAGGAACATTTTCACATTTCCCAGAACTGAATTGTCTGTTTATATCCTCTGGAATGTTAGGTCAGTCTGATCAAATTAACTACATTTTTTTAGAGATAAAACGTTTAAATCAGTCAAATTTGACCAGAACACAACACAAGGGTAGAATGTATACTGTCAATATATAAAAAATGAATCTGTTTCAGGCAGTGGTGTAGTGGAGGGAATACAACCTGTTTGAGCCCACTACAACAAGCCTGCTATTTTGACTATACCACACTCACCCAACGTTGTATAATTGCAAAAAATACTTAACAAGCACTAAATGGAATTTATATTTCAAAATAACTACATATGTACATGCTCTAGACATTCTAATAACAACCAAAAATAATATAAAATACATTTTACTTACTTGAATCTGATGAATCCAGTCAAATGAAAAAAGTAGATGTTGTTCGAAGGAAACCTTGAGCGGTTGTGTGAGTTCATGGCCGTAAAGCGGGACTTATAAACAAATTTACTATCCAAAAGCATTGTGAGACTGAACAATAGGACCCAATGTCTATGTAAATGTGGTAAAAAATAAGATAAAAAATAACAGATTGTTTTTAAGGATGGCTAAAGGTAACGTTGTAATTTTACAACGAGGGGTGTTACAGGGTTAACAATGCTAGGGGTAGATGCACATTTTTTTTAAAATCTAATTTCGTCTACAATTATTCGTTTTCAAATTAGTACCTCCTACCTCCTGTATGCCGGACACATTCACAGTGCTTACTCCTCTCTAGTTCTCTATTTTTCAAGTAGCAACTTTGAAAAAATGTAGGAGTTACAACAGCTGTGTGAAGAACGGATCGCTCGTTTGGAATATTTAGTGACCAGAGCGCTCCTCTGGTCGGACTATCTGTGTCTACAAATGCTATTGCTAACAGAGCACAAAATGCAGACCTTGGGCTAGAGAGCCCAAAAGATTTCTCAAGGCTTGATAAAACGCAGACACAACTGATGATACAGGAGAGTGAACAATACATTGACTCTGTAGCAGCTACTTTAGGTGTTGAGCTACCAAATGTTAACGGACAGACACAGATAGTTATTCATGGGACTACATCAAATCTAGAGCACCTTATCACGGACCTGGCTGACACGCTCCCCTGGACATGTCCTAACGCTATTGGATTAACCACAGAAGCCTCCAAACCAGACTTCCATAATGATACATCTTACTGGCACAGCACCGGTGCTAGACCAAAGGCATCAACTGACAATTTTATATTTTTTGGAACAGTAAAACCCGCTTTAGACCTGATGGTGTTCATCCAAACATCATGGGATGCCGGTTGCTTGGTGCCAACCTATATTACGCTGTAGGAATGCAGTTCCCAAACAAGATAAGCATGAAGGACAGCGCACATGACTCTCTAATCTAAAATAACTCTATGCTTCCAGAAGTTGTCCTTGTCCCAAGTGGGGGCACAACGACCCCCTTCACCACACTTACCCTCTGCCCCATCCCCAGCACACACACTATGTCACACTATACACCCCTGCTGAAAACAAATGCTTAGACAACATATGTTATCTCCACAGAGCACACAATATACTCAGTGATGTGGGTTGGGTCCCTGACTTTCTGTCTTCACAAAAAGCTAGGACCCTGTATTTATTAGAAAAAGAAGGAATCGATTACAAGCCACTGATGAAGTAAACCAGTCAAATGTGTTATCAGGAACATGTCAACCTGCTTGTGCGAGGAACCCTGTTATCAACATTTCTTAAGATGGCTTTACTTAATATTACATCTCTCGCCAACAAATGTCATTCTTGGTAAATGACGTTATAATATCCTACCACTTAGATTTTATGTTTCTCACTGAAACCTGGTTAACTGAGGCCTGTAGTGCTACTGTGCTTAACGAGACAGCACCTGAACAATTTGGTTATATGAACACATGTTGAAATGGTAGGAAAGGAGGAGCTGCTCATTTTAAAGATATATTAGAGTGCACATGAACTGCACAGAATAGTTAATTGTATTTATTTTAAATACCTCTGTTTTTATTCATTTACAGACTTCCGAGATACTCATTGACAAATAAGCACTACTGTGCAGGAGTTTACATCGACCTGTCCAAGGCATTTGATTCTGTTAACCATCGTGTTCTTATCAGCCAACTCAATAGCCTGGGCTTCTATCACGACAGCCTCGCCTGGTTCTCCAACTAACTGTCCCACAGGGTCCAGCATGTTAAATCGGAGGTCCTGTTGTCGGGACCCATGGGTGTCTCTATGGGGGTGCCACAGGGTTCGATTCTGGGGCCGACTCTATTCTCTCTCTACATTAACGATGTGGCTCTCGCTGCTGGTGACTCTCAGATCCATCTTTATGCAGACGATACCATCCTGTACACATCAGGCCTTTCATTAGATAAGGTGCTCAAACACCTCCAGGAGAGTTTCAATGCCATTCAACGTTCATTCCTAAACCTTCAGTTATTACTAAACTCTGGTAAAACTAAGTATATGCTGTTCAACCGATCTCTGCCCACACCTGCCCGTCTGCCCAACATCGCCACGCTAGATGGGTCTGAACTAGAATATGTCAATATAAATGTGATGGAAATTAATATTACAAATAACTAATCAGTGTTACAAATACTGAAATAACATTAAACACTGAATTCAGACTCGAAGTAAGACGGACCAAAGTGTTTCCAAGTTAACACTTAACAAGTTCATTACAGTTAAGAAGGTTGAGGAAAGCTTTTACACATACACAAATGGTAACAGGACTATGATCAGACTAACATGATTTGAAAATAAGTTCAGCACAGTCTTTATAGGATGAAGTACGCATACAATATCACATTACAAAAAACCCTAAAAATGTAAACACTCATCTCACCAGTTGCCTTTAAACTGGTCCTGTCTGAACAACACCTGTCCGATCTCTGTACCTGTTAACTGTCTTTAACTAATGCTATGCCCGCCTTGCACTCTGGACCTCTCTCACCTGCACTACTGTCATACCTGTTGACTTTCTTGAATCACCCTGTTTGCTCAGATATTCTCAAATGCTCTTTCCCATAATCGCAGACATATAATCCATGCACTCAAATGACCATAACTGCTAGACACACTTTAATCTTTGTACATCCTGTATATAGATTCTCATTGTATTATTTTTTTAATATTTGTTATTACTGTATCTATGTTGCTCAACAGAACTACATATACCTCATCCTGTATAACTTGATCCTGTATTGCCTTATTGTCAGTGATGCCGGGTAACGCGTTACTTAGTAACGCGTTACTCTATTTTGAATTTTTTTTTGTAACGAGTAATCTAACGCGTTATTATTTCCAAAACAGTAATCAGATTATAGTTACTCATCCAGGTCGCTGTGCGTTACTTGTTTTACATTTTCCTTAGTAAACATATATTTTGCTTCTTGCGTCTCAGGGAGTAAAGTCACGTATGCGTCAACTCAAGTCACGTTTTCAGCAGCGACACGTAAATAACGATGGAGGGAGAAAATCGAGGCGCGTTTGCTAGCTGGAAATATAGCCATTATTTTGAATTTGTTTCTGCTAAAGATGACAATATAAGGGTACGTTGTACACTCTGTGCTGGCAACAACGTGCTATCAACTTACAAAAACACAACATCAAATTTAAAGAAACATTTGAAGACAAAGCACTGCACAGTTAAACTTGCAGAGCAAGTCTCACCAGGTGGAGCGAACCAGAGAGCAGGAGGTCCCCCACCACTTAAACAACAAAAGCTGGACTTTGCTGCAAAATCAGTAGGTGGGGGAGAGTTAAAGAAGTTGGTCGGGCAGTATGTTGTAGAGGAAATGCTGCCCTTAAACACGGTTGACTCGCCCTCGTTTCGTGCCATAATTAACATGATCCCGACTACAACTGTTAATGCCGAGCTGCCTCACAGAACAGCTTTTTCTTATTACATGGAGAAGGAGTATGCAGCGATGGAAATAAATCTGAAGGCAACGCTGAATGAGGTCGACTTTGTGTCAACTACCGCGGATATTTGGACCGCTAACAACAGAAGTTATATCGGAGTTACGCTCCACTGGATCAGTAGAACCACATTAGAGCGCAACAAGGCTGCATTAGCATGTAGGAGAATTCGTGGTAGACACACGTATGATGTTATTGGTGCAGAAATTGGACAAATCCACTGTTCTTATGGACACTCAACAAAGTAGTTGCAACAGTGACTGATAATGGATCCAACTTTGTCAAGGCGTTTAAAGTTTATCAGCCTATCACAGAGTCTGATGATGAGGAGGGAGAGTCTACCCCCACAAATGATGATGATGTCACTTTTTTAGATCTGTCAGAAATCCTCTCCGCTGAGGATAAAGGTGATGGCCAGCTGTCTCTTCCCCCACACCACAGATGTGCTTCACACACCATCAACCTAATTTCCACAAATGATGTAAATAAATATTTAACTTCTAATGCAGAGAGCAAGGCTGTGTATAGGAGCAGCACAGCACAATGCACAGCACTTTGGACGAAATCAAGCAGATCTACCCTTGCATCAGAAACAGTAGAGGAAGTTAGCAAAAGAAAGCTCCTGGTACCAACATCCACAAGGTGGAATTCCTTTTTTGATGCTATGAAGAGAATTGCAGAAATCCCCATAAGTGAGCTAAATACTCTGTGCACCAAGCTGGGAGTTAAGTGATTCAAAGACCAAGAGTACCAGTTCCTGCATGAGTACTGCACCGCCATGAAGCCTCTGACTGTAGCACTGGACATTTTACAAGGTGACTGTCATTATGGGACTTTACTACCCACACTTGAAGTTCTGATGCAGAAGACCCTGGCTGTGAAAGATGCCCTCTCCAGGATGACTGCAGGCCTTCCAGATGCCATAGTGCAGGTATGTTCCATCATTTAAGATTGTTAACATTTCTTGCATAACACTATTCATAAACATGGAACAGAATAGTCATTATAATTGCAAAAGAACATTAAAGTAAATACAAAGGTCAGTAAGTAACCTAAAACAAAATTAAATCCATAATATTGATCCCACATCAGTTATGGTTTGCAAGTAATTCAATAACATAATACATATTAGCCGTTGAAGGCATAAACATATTATATTAATTATATTTTTCAGGCTATCCAGACTCGTTTTGCTGCTGTGCTGGACGACAAAGATGCCCTTCTCGCAGCTGTCAGTTGTCCAACATTCAAACTCCGATGGCTGAAAGATGCAGGTAGGAGGGAGCGAGTAAAAGAGCTCCTGAGAGCAGAGTGCCGCCACACCACTGCTACTGCAGCACAGAGCCCTGCCAGTGTGCCCACCACATCCGCCAGCCGAAGTGAGAGGGAGTTTTTCACTGTTGAGGCAGAGTCAGAGGATACCTACTCTGCAGAAAATGAAATCATGGACTACCTGAGGTCAGCCCATGACCTTCAGATTCTGGATAAGTTTTCAAACATTAAGAACATTTTCTTGAAGTATAACACTCCAACCCCATCAAGTGCTCCTGTGGAGCGACTTTTCAGTCTGGGCGGTTTGGTGCTCACACCTAGAAGAAATAGACTCTCTGACAAGACCTTTGAGAAGCTTCTGTTAATGAGGTACAACCACTGGTTTACTCACCCCACACCTCTGTTTCACTAATAACAAAGTAACAGAACATGTGGTAAAAGAAGTAGAAACCTACATGTGGTTATACACTATTTATTTTGTAGAACCACTCCTTGCTGATGAAAAACAGGTTTCATATTTGTGTTAAAAATAGTGTAATAGTTGCATTTATAAACATGTAGTACCAGTTAAAAGTTAAATATATCGGTCAGGAAAGTCTTTGCTTTATATTATAAAAAAATAGTATTTATTTTAAGTAAGCTGACGAAAGAAGGTGTTAATTTTATTTTTTATATAAAACAAGTATTTATGTTAGGAATGTTTTATTATTCGATTTCTTTTGTATTTAAGTCAAGAAAGGCTGTCTTTATTTTATTTTTAATAAAAACATGTGGCCTATTCTGTCAGGATTGTTTAGTTAATGTGGCCTATTCTGTTACCATTGTTGAGGTAACTGTTAAGTGAGTGTTTCAATAAAGTGAGTGTTGGCAAAACTGGTTGTCATTTTTATGTTAAGGTGATGGGGATGTTGTCGCCAGCTTCTGAAAGTAACTAATAAAGTAACTAGTAATCTAACTTAGTTACTGTTAAAATCAAGTAATCTGTAGTGTAACTTAGTTACTTTTTAAAGCAGTAATCAGTAGTCAGTAATCGGATTACTTTTTTGAAGTAACTGTGGCAACACTGCTTATTGTGTCCCATTGCTATTTGCACTCATGTGTTCTGTGTACTTATTATGTTACTGTATGTTGTCCTGCACATTTGTTGAATGTGTTCTCAATCGGCCTACCTGGTTAAATAAAGGCTAAATAAAAAACATAGAATTTGTTCAATTAAAGTGTTTTATTTGATGAAATGTTTAACATTTCAGGGTTGAGGAGAAGAGATCTAACAATTTGACTTAGCAAGTATAAACTGAGCAGACAATTAAACGCATGCCTTCCCCAGTGTGCCTGGATGAGTGCCCCCCCCCTATGCAGATCTCTCCTCTGTCACTCGTGAAACAAACACTCTACCCTGACAAAGGCCCCAGTTCCAGATGAAGATAAACAGCCCCAAAGGATGATGCTGCCACCACCATGCTTCACTGTGGATATGGTTGGGTGATGTGCAGTGTTGTTTTTTCACCAAACATACCTTTTGCAGTTATGGCTAAAAAGTTCAACCTTGGTTTTATCAGACCATAACACAATTTCACACATGCTTTTGTGAGACTTGTTTTTTTTGCATAGCCCATATATATGAAGAATACAGGAGATTTTTGTAACATGTAGCACACAGCAAGTACTTCCTGCACCTCCTTTATCAACTTTGAGGGATATCCAGTTCTTGGTAATGTCTCTGTTGTGCCATATTTTTTCCACTTGATGATGACTGTCTTCACTCTGTTCCATGGTTATCTTAAGCTTTGGAAATAATTGTTTACCCGTCTCCTGACTGATATCTTTCAACAATGAGATCCCTCTGAAGCTTTCAGCGGACCATGGCTTTTGCATTGAGATGCAACAGCTGACCTTTATTTGTGATTAATCAGAGTCATTGTAAGGTTTTTATTTTCCCCCCTAAAACATTTCAGTTTGTTTTTCATCTGAATTGTTCACATTATCGGTCAGATTAAAGGTCGAAAAAAGGTTCTGACATGATTTATCTTTGTCTGATTTATTCACATCACAAAGGGGTGTGTTGACGTTAGCTAAACTGGGATGTTGTTATAAATCGTGTAAGTGATTCAAATGTGCGGTAGATTGTTTTCTGTCACTTAGATTATGAAGTATGCACGTATTTATGAAATGTTTTACTGACAGAGATGTTCTGCTGCAGGTGCTATGGGGATGCTCAGCACTTAAGAGAAGGTGCTTCGATTTTGGGGTGTTTCATTATGTAGGTCGCATCGGACCACCCTTGGTAGTCGCATACACGCCCGCATTAACTATTTTGTTCCGCGACTATAAGCATATATATATATGCTTATAGTATATTAAAGTATTCAACTCAAGGGCTATAGATAAAACATACATATGCCTGCCAATGTTAACCTCTGTAACTAATATTTCACCCAATTCTGTCCCAGTCGAGCCAATACAGTGGAGCAGAAACAGAAGGCTGCACGCTTTGGCCTAAAATGCTCAGATCACGAAATCACACAGCCAGTTACCAACATGAGTCTAATGATGAATCAGCAGTGTTCCTATTATTGGAGCATCATAAATGTAACTAAAGACAATATTTGTGCTTCAACCACCAAATCAATTACATTTGTAATAGCCAACATAGGGGGAAATCAAGCACTTACCATAGATGTCTTCACAACAAAACACTACGTCTGTTGCTGTGAGTGTGAAGGCATCAATGATGTTGTCGCAGTCAAGGGTCCTCGTTCTCTCCGTGTCTATAGCCAAATGTGCCAGATTACTGGTTCTAGTGTCTCCACTACTGTTCCTCAGGTAGTTTTTTACTTACTCCTTCAATTGCAAATTTGTGCCCCATACTTTCATGATGGCTCTTCAGAGATGCTGATGCTTTTAGCCAGTTGTTAAATCCGTTGCTGGTAAATGTTGGCTCTAAATGAAATCCGTGCCCTCGTTTCAGAAAATGCCTACACGCAAAACAAAATGCTGCGTCTTTGGCCACGCTGTATTCCAGCCATGAATACTGATCCATCCAACTTTTGTTGAAACTTCTCTGCTGATTCCCAAATTGTCGTGTGGGGTATTTTTGAAGGACTGGCCTTCTTGGGCCCTCTTGAGGTTGGTTGCTAATATCACCTGCAGCACAAACCGTAACGTTAGCATCCTCGATCGAAACAGCTGCCGGCGATTCTCCTTCGTCTTCATCCCCAGGATTTTCTTGTTCCTGTGGGTCTGTGACGACGAGCAGTGTGTCTGCACCTTCTCATTTCCCTTCAGGTTGTGACTCAGAAGAACGTGGACGTTTAGGGAGCAAAAAACGATCCATTTTGGTCTAGGCTATTTCACTTTGCTAAATTTCCGAACTCGCTATCAAATACGTTAAGGTCCCATTGGCCAAAGCAGATCACCTGTTTGTGCCTCATGTTATTTTATACAAAAATATTTATTTTTAAATTATTATTTATTTCCCATTTTAACAACATGAAAAAGACAATTCAAACATGACATTCAAATTTAAAATAAATAAAATTACAGACATTTCTTGGGAGTGCTGGGCAGGTGCTATGGCAACTATTGGAGGAGCTACAGCACCACTGGCGCCGCCATTGTATTATTTCTTGCACTTAAACTAAGAAATATGAAATATCATTTATGTATCTTTAACTGACATTGTTTATCTGTGACATTGAAAAAGTTAAAAGTAATGTTTTAATATGTCCCCACAAAAGAGTCAGGAGCCCACGCCAGATAGGGGCCATCCAAACAAAAGGCGTCACATTGACTTCTAAAATGACCAGGGAGAAGACTTGGATGCAGACTTAAGTGGTGGATCAAAAGGTATTTTCCATCAAACATCTAGGAGCAGTTCTGATGATTGATGATGATGACTACAGCAGATCACAAGTGCAGAGAATTCTTTCAATGAAATTGGTGCCTTCTAGGCAGAGAAATAGATTAAAATGTGTTTTTGGCTCGTGTGGATGAAATACACCAAATCCCAGAATGCACTTGTTTCACTGCTCTACGAGTCCACTCCCAAGCCACGCCTACCGGTTCGAGAGGGCAGGCAGAAGGGAAGGCTAGCTACTAATTGACTGGAAAACAGAAGACCCCGGTTAACATGAGTCTCCGTGACGAGTTTCTTGATAAAGTAATTTAAATACTAGCCTTGCGTTGTACCGGGATGTACATCCAACACAAGGAAAGGACATGTAGTTAGTTTCCATCGTTTTCCCGTTGAACATTTAGAGCGGTGCAAACAGTGGCTGCGGGCTATCAACCACCCCAAGTTCCGAGAATATTTGTAATTAATAAAAGTATATACATTTCTTCATATTTCCCTGTACTCTTTTGTAAATCAAAGTAATACATTATAGACTTGTGGAGGCTGGTTACTCTCAATGGGCCATATTCTTCAACCGTTCTTAAGAAGAAATTCGTTCTTAAAACCCACATACGCAGTTTCTACGAAGATTCTGACATTCACCAATGTTTACTTATCTGGAATTTGTTCTTAGGAAAGAACAGAATCTACGCACAGTGAAAAGCACTCTTACGCAGATTTGCGCGCTGACATTTTCGAGACAAATCATTAGTCTCTGCATTTTCATCAATTGTACAGTGCTTAAATATTATGAAGAATAAATATTTGCATATATTTAACGGTTTTCTGTGGATGGCACCCCCGAGATTGCGGTCATTCCGATTAGAGCTGTAATTGGGCATAAAAAGTGAGACCCGACCGGCCCGACTGAATTCGGCCCGAGCTCGACGGTTTTTAAAAGGTCATTTTGCTGTCATATTTTAAGAGACTGTACATTTTTTGCATTCGGTATAACCGGCTTGTTTTTTTCATTAAAAGTGAGATTTTAATCTTTTGGCCGGTGCAACCAAATGTATGGGCCACAGTCCTGCCTGCGTTTCACCTCCTCAGCATCCATTCGCTAAATGAAACGAATCACCTGACCACTCATTCACCGCACAATCCGGAGCGCAAGAGACCGAACCCGACCCGAGTGTAATGATAGACATTAAGACCGAACCCGACCCGACCCCGAGTGTAATGATAGACATTAAGACCGAACCCGAGTGTAATGATAGACATTAAGACTGAACCCGAGTGTAATGATAGACATTAAGACAGAACCCGAGTGTAATGATAGACATTAAGACCGAACCCGAGTGTAATGATAGACATTAAGACCGAACCCGACCCGAGTGTAATGATAGACATTAAGACCGAACCCGAGTGTAATGATAGACATTAAGACCGACCCCGAGTGTAATGATAGACATTAAGACCGAACCCGACCCGAGTGTAATGATAGACATTAAGACCGAACCCGAGTGTAATGATAGACATTAAGACTGAACCCGAGTGTAATGATAGACATTAAGACCGAACCCGAGTGTAATGATAGACATTAAGACTGAACCCGAGTGTAATGATAGACATTAAGACCGAACCCGAGTGTAATGATAGACATTAAGACCGAACCCGAGTGTAATGATAGACATTAAGACCGAACCCGAGTGTAATGATAGACATTAAGACCGAACCCGAGTGTAATGATAGACATTAAGACCGAACCCGACGCGTCGGGGGTCGGGTTCGGTCGGGTTCGGGCAAAGATCTGCAGCTCTAATTCCGATTATGTCCCCGATGCCCCGGTCCAGTTCAGTAAGGACAGTGCAAGCCTTTCCCCCTCCTGTGGTCAGCATCTCTCGTTTGTGTTTGGGAATACTTTTTTGCCTCAAACTTCATGTCAACCCATTTCTTTTTTAAGTCATTTTTATGTGGTGCGCCCTTCCCCTGACACAGGGTTCACAGAACAAATGATTAAATCCCAACCTTTTGTATTTGATTTTGCAACCCCTATACTGACGCTGCTAAATATTACATATTTTTGCCTGTTCACTTATTGCAGAAGTATTTCCACTTCTGAACTATAGAAGTAATTTGTTCTTTAGGCGTCTGATCCTCTATACTGTCTACTCTATATGTGTTGGTTTAGGCATTTTTGCATTCTCCGCGTTTTTACGATGAGTTTCCACTCCGCCCTGCAGTTTAATGCCCTTTTATGGGAAATACCGGGGCGTTTACCTATGCTAATTAGGAACAACGGACACGCGCTTTGAATTTACGAAGACGTGGTATTCATCATTATAAGAACGTAGGTACGAACAATTATGCCATTTAAGAAAACGTTCGTGAATTTGAGTAAGACTTTTCTTAGGAACGAATTTAAGAAATAACTTAGGAAAACATTGAAGAATATGGCCCAATTTAGCTGATTTAGCTGTAACTACTGTACACACTAACTGGATTATTTCCCTTGTATGAATTAATTTGTGTTAAAAAGGGAAATCTTATGTATATTACACGATTTAGACTGGAATTTTAAAAAGACAATGCAAGACAGGACCATGGAAACAGAGTAGCTCCTTCTATGAAGTGCTTTCCTACAATTACAATCAATATTACTCTAGGCAAATATATAATTTAATAGAGCAACACTAAAAGGACTACAACACTAACCACAACCAAGATTATATTAAACTTTTATTGTTTTTAAACAATATAAACAATTTCACACTCATAGCTCTTCCAGAGCTTCAGCAGTTTCTTGATAGCCACAGTATTGTCCGTCACTAGCTGGAAATCTCTGTCTGATGTCCTGAACAACACAGGCAGGCAAAACAAGACGATATAGCCTTTTCCCAGTCTCTCTCCTTGCAGGACCCATTCCACGAAATGACGGTAGGCTGTTAGGCGATATTGTCTGAAAACAATAAGCACAACGTTAGCAATGCAAGCTATTTGCACATACAATAGGCTAGCTATGATATGTAAATATAACCGATAGCTCAGCTAACTGACGTGAACAACAAATAAATACTCACTTATACTGAAGCGTCCGTTTGTCCCTGCAGGCTTTAGCTGGCGTTTCCAATTGACCTTCGAAATCCAGAAATAAGTTCCTAAAACTCATGTGTGGATCAAAGCTGGGGTGCTCTATTACACATGCTGGCGGTCCCGTTTCTAATGCAGATTCAGTTCATTTCTTCAAGAAGAAAATGGCATCGCTGAAATTCGCAACAGCAGCGGGACTCTATCTGTGTCCATAGATAGGCACACAGCGAGAGCACTGGCACCACCAGTCCGCCCCAGCTCAACTCTGTACGGGCTCTTCCTCATGACCGCCAGGCAAGCTTCGCTCCTCTGCAGCAGCAGCCTCTTGTTCCTCCATCAACCGCAACTGTTTTTCGCTGTATTGCGGCTCGTACAGGCAGCCACGAACATCGGATTCGCGCAACAGATCTTCAAAACCCCTTTCTTCCATTTCATCTTCAAAATTGCATTCTGCCGTCGTGTTTAGTTTAAAACTCGCATTTCTCCACAACAAGCAAGATCGGGTTAGCTTAACTACAAGATGGCTGACACTGTTTTGAGAATCTGTGACGAGGCCCCACCCCATATGGGCGGGTTGAAAAAAATGCGGAAGTTGCGTCTACTTCTGTCTGTAGTTTATAGCCTCTTTTAAAAAATCCTCCAATGACGTAAAAATCGTCATTTTACGTCATTGGAGGATTTTTTCCTGACTTAAAATCAAGATATCTCTCTTATCAGATGGAGTTGAGAGGTGGAAGTAAGGTCATTGGAAAATACTACCATTTGTCTACTGATACAAAGCTAAATGCAAAATCGGTGAAGTGGCCCTTTAAATGCTACTCACCGTAGGCAAATAGCAAGACGTTCGGCTGGAATAATTGCTCTATGAAACCGGGTGTCCTGCCTCACAACCTGGAATCCCAATCTACTAAACTCGGCCTTGGTGAGCCGAAAATAACCCTGGAACCAGGCATCGTCAAGGCGGAGTTCCTGTACAAGCCTATGGTACTCCCCATGAGTTCCTGTACAAGCCTATGGTACTCCCCATGAGTTCCTGTACAAGCCTATGGTACTCCCCATGAGTTCCTGTACAAGCCTATGGTACTCCCCATGAGTTCCTGTACACGCATATGGTACTCCCCATGAGTTCCTGTACACGCATATGGTACTCCCCATGAGTTCCTGTACACGCCTATGGTACTCCCCATGAGTTCCTGTACACGCATATGGTACTCCCCATGAGTTCCTGTACACGCCTATGGTACTCCCCATGAGTTCCTGTACAAGCCTACGGTACTCCCCATGAGTTCCTGTACACGCCTATGGTACTCCCCATGAGTTCCTGTACAAGCCTATGGTACTCCCCATGAGTTCCTGTACACGCATATGGTACTCCCCATGAGTTCCTGTACAAGCCTATGGTACTCCCCATGAGTTCCTGTACAAGCCTATGGTACTCCCCATGAGTTCCTGTACAAGCCTATGGTACTCCCCATGAGTTCCTGTTCAAGCCTATGGTACTCCCCATGAGTTTATCGGGACAAAATAATAGGGTTCACCCAAATGGAACGGTGCTGTGGCGCAACACCCTGCGATGAAGCAGCAATGATAATGTAACAAGCCCTTTTCTCTCGTTATCCATGTTTGAAATAGAGATATTTTTGTGTAAATCAGTTTATATGCAATTATTCCCTCCACAAATGTGTAATATGAGCAGGAAGTATTTTTATTTGTCAAGAATGCTTAAATAAAAATGCATATTGAGCAAACATAATACGTCGTCATAACACAAACAATCATAGTAACAACTACTGAAACTACTTTTTCACCCTGCTTATAGAAAATGTTGAATTTATGATTAATCTGGTCTATTTTCATCAACCTAATTCTTAGCAAAAGTGTGCATTGTAATAGTGAAGTGTAAACTTTCTGGGTCGCAACAAAAAAAACATACACGCCCACAAGCAACCAGCGACAAGCGATCCAGGCGTTGTGAATCCAAATCAAATCCAAATGCCAAGTGAATCGTGCCCGTTACAGCCACAGTTCAAGTGGAAACACATAATTTTCTCTATAATGATGGGCAATTCTGATTGGGTATCAAAGTATTGATTTAAAAATAAAAAATGTGATATTATCTAAATGATCTAAAGTGCACACGTTGCTGTATCTATAACATCACAACATTATGGTGGTTTTATATATCAATATATTAAGCACTTTTAATTCTCCACAGCTCCACGGCCAGCTTTGCATTTCGCATCACAAATAATGAAGTGAGCGCTCCAAATTCTGAAAAGTATAATTGCACATCGAACCGCTTTTGGCACGCAAATGCCATGACTCTGTTGGTGTTGAACATTGACGAGGCTGCACGGGGTGACGGAATATCGCTCTTGTTGTCTCCCTCTCGTAGTCTGGCTCACTGTATTTCTCTCTACCCTGTCACCCAGACGCCCTCTTAGGTTCCAAAATTTGGCACTGATTGATTTGGCTTGTGAATCGATACTTCGTATGTCTGACTTAATTTTGTCTGTACCCTGTGTATGGTACCTGAGTTTGGTACCTTACCCACAACCAAGACATTTGGTTTAATGTTTCACTGGCTGAATAAAACCCATACTGTCAGTCAGATTGAAATGTCCGAAAGTCATTACTGATTTGTCTTCTATATTTTCGCGGAAATGTACGGAGTGACAACCCAGGCTAGACATGACTCTGCAAGAGATGTAAAAGAAACCAAAACCCAACCAAGATGCTGTCTCGCAACAACTGGATAGTAATGCCATGAAAGAAGAGGACAGGTCAACAAAGATTATTGATGCAAATCCATGTTTTAAGGACCTTCAAAATGTAAGTAATTCATGCATTCTCTTTATTTTGGCTCCACAAAGCAAAACATCGTTGGAGGTTTTAACACTTACTTGTATTAATGGTGATCGTGAGCAGCATCGGATCATAGATAAGGTCAGATAAATCAGAGATGAGAGAGGAAGAGATGGGGGGACTTCTGTGATACGGTGCAGTTTTATGGAGTTCGAAAGAAAGTGATGAAGCCATCCATGTTATGCTGTCTCTAATACACTGTGATGAAGCCATCCATGTTATGCTGTCTCTAATACACTGTGATGAAGCCATCCATGTTATGCTGTCTCTAATACACTGTGATGAAGCCATCCATGTTATGCTGTCTCTAATACACTGTGATGAAGCCATCCATGTTATGCTGTCTCTAATACACTGTGATGAAGCCATCCATGTTATGCTGTCTCTAAAGCCATACACTGTCTCTAATACACTGTGAAAGCCATCCATGTTATGCTGTCTCTAATACACTGTGATGAAGCCATCCATGTTATGCTGTCTCTAATACACTGTGATGAAGCCATCCATGTTATGCTGTCTCTATACACTGTTGAAGCCATCCATGTTATGTGTCTCTAATACACTGTGATGAAGCCATCCATGTTATGCTGTCTCTAATACACTGTGATGAAGCCATCCATGTTCTGCTGTCTCTAATACACTGTGATGAAGCCACCCATGTTCTGCTGTCTCTAATACACTGTGATGAAGCCACCCATGTTCTGCTGTCTCTAATACACTGTGATGAAGCCATCCATGTTATGCTGTCTCTAATACACTGTGATGAAGCCATCCATGTTATGCTGTCTCTAATACACTGTGATGAAGCCATCCATGTTATGCTGTCTCTAATACACTGTGATGAAGCCATCCATGTTATGCTGTCTCTAATACACTGTGATGAAGCCATCCATGTTATGCTGTCTCTAATACACTGTGATGAAGCCATCCATGTTATGCTGTCTCTAATACACTGTGATGAAGCCATCCATGTTATGCTGTCTCTAATACACTGTGATGAAGCCATCCATGTTATGCTGTCTCTAATACACTGTGATGAAGCCATCCATGTTATGCTGTCTCTAATACACACTGTGATGAAGCCATCCATGTTATGCTGTCTCTAATACACTGTGATGAAGCCATCCATGTTATGCTGTCTCTAATACACTGTGATGAAGCCATCCATGTTATGCTGTCTCTAATACACTGTGATGAAGCCATCCATGTTATGCTGTCTCTAATACACTGTGATGAAGCCATCCATGTTATGCTGTCTCTAATACACTGTGATGAAGCCATCCATGTTATGCTGTCTCTAATACACTGTGATGAAGCCATCCATGTTATGCTGTCTCTAATACACTGTGATGAAGCCATCCATGTTATGCTGTCTCTAATACACTGTGATGAAGCCATCCATGTTCTGCTGTCTCTAATACACTGTGATGAAGCCACCATGTTCTGCTGTCTCTAATACACTGTTCCACCCATGTTCTGCTGTCTCTAATACACTGTGATGAAGCCACCCATGTTCTGCTGTCTCTAATACACTGTGATGAAGCCACCCATGTTATGCTGTCTCTAATACACTGTGATGAAGCCATCCATGTTATGCTGTCTCTAATACACTGTGATGAAGCCATCCATGTTATGCTGTCTCTAATACACTGTGATGAAGCCATCCATGTTATGCTGTCTCTAATACACTGTGATGAAGCCACCCATGTTATGCTGTCTCTAATACACTGTGATGAAGCCACCCATGTTATGCTGTCTCTAATACACTGTGATGAAGCCACCCATGTTATGCTGTCTCTAATACACTGTGATGAAGCCATCCATGTTATGCTGTCTCTAATACACTGTGATGAAGCCATCCATGTTATGCTGTCTCTAATACACTGTGATGAAGCCATCCATGTTATGCTGTCTCTAATACACTGTGATGAAGCCATCCATGTTATGCTGTCTCTAATACACTGTGATGAAGCCATCCATGTTATGCTGTCTCTAATACACTGTGATGAAGCCATCCATGTTATGCTGTCTCTAATACACTGTGATGAAGCCATCCATGTTATGCTGTCTCTAATACACTGTGATGAAGCCACCCATGTTATGCTGTCTCTAATACACTGTGATGAAGCCATCCATGTTATGCTGTCTCTAATACACTGTGATGAAGCCACCCATGTTATGCTGTCTCTAATACACTGTGATGAAGCCATCCATGTTATGCTGTCTCTAATACACTGTGATGAAGCCATCCATGTTATGCTGTCTCTAATACACTGTGATGAAGCCACCCATGTTATGCTGTCTCTAATACACTGTGATGAAGCCATCCATGTTATGCTGTCTCTAATACACTGTGATGAAGCCACCCATGTTATGCTGTCTCTAATACACTGTGATGAAGCCATCCATGTTATGCTGTCTCTAATACACTGTGATGAAGCCATCCATGTTATGCTGTCTCTAATACACTGTGATGAAGCCACCCATGTTCTGCTGTCTCTAATACACTGTGATGAAGCCATCCATGTTATGCTGTCTCTAATACACTGTGATGAAGCCATCCATGTTATGCTGTCTCTAATACACTGTGATGAAGCCACCCATGTTCTGCTGTCTCTAATACACTGTGATGAAGCCATCCATGTTATGCTGTCTCTAATACACTGTGATGAAGCCACCCATGTTATGCTGTCTCTAATACACTGTGATGAAGCCATCCATGTTATGCTGTCTCTAATACACTGTGATGAAGCCATCCATGTTATGCTGTCTCTAATACACTGTGATGAAGCCATCCATGTTATGCTGTCTCTAATACACTGTGATGAAGCCATCCATGTTATGCTGTCTCTAATACACTGTGATGAAGCCATCCATGTTATGCTGTCTCTAATACACTGTGATGAAGCCATCCATGTTATGCTGTCTCTAATACACTGTGATGAAGCCATCCATGTTATGCTGTCTCTAATACACTGTGATGAAGCCATCCATGTTATGCTGTCTCTAATACACTGTGATGAAGCCATCCATGTTATGCTGTCTCTAATACACTGTGATGAAGCCACCCATGTTATGCTGTCTCTAATACACTGTGATGAAGCCATCCATGTTATGCTGTCTCTAATACACTGTGATGAAGCCACCCATGTTATGCTGTCTCTAATACACTGTGATGAAGCCATCCATGTTATGCTGTCTCTAATACACTGTGATGAAGCCACCCATGTTATGCTGTCTCTAATACACTGTGATGAAGCCATCCATGTTATGCTGTCTCTAATACACTGTGATGAAGCCATCCATGTTATGCTGTCTCTAATACACTGTGATGAAGCCATCCATGTTATGCTGTCTCTAATACACTGTGATGAAGCCACCCATGTTATGCTGTCTCTAATACACTGTGATGAAGCCATCCATGTTATGCTGTCTCTAATACACTGTGATGAAGCCACCCATGGGCATGCATGGTGGAGGCAGTATGATGGCATGGGCATGTATGGTGGAGGCAGTGTGATGTCATGGACATGTATGGTGGAGGCAGTGTGATGGCATGGACATGTATGGTGGAGGCAGTGTGATGGCATGGGCATGTATGGTGGAGACAGTGTGATGGCATGTATGGTGGAGGCAGTGTGATGGCATGTATGGTGGAGGCAGTGTGATGGCATGTGTGGTGGAGGCAGTGTGATGGCATGTATGGTGGAGGCAGTGTGATGGCATGTATGGTGGAGGCAGTGTGATGGCATGTATGGTGGAGGCAGTGTGATGGCATGTATGGTGGAGGCAGTGTGATGGCATGTATGGTGGAGGCAGTGTGATGGCATGTATGGTGGAGGCAGTGTGATGGCATGTATGGTGGAGGCAGTGTGATGGCATGTATGGTGGAGGCAGTGTGATGGCATGTGTGGTGGAGGCAGTGTGATGGCATGTATGGTGGAGGCAGTGTGATGGCATGTATGGTGGAGGCAGTGTGATGGCATGTATGGTGGAGACAGTGTGATGGCATGTATGGTGGAGGCAGTGTGATGGCATGTATGGTGGAGGCAGTGTGATGGCATGTATGGTGGAGGCAGTGTGATGGCATGGGCATGATGGCTTCCAATGGCACTGGGTCACTAGTCTTTATTAATGGTGTGACAAAGTCAGAAGCAGACAGACACATTCTGAAGTGTATTGGGATATATTGTCTGCTCAGATTCAGCAAGATTTAGCAAAGTTTATTGAATGCTTTTATTGGCGCTTCCGTTTACAGATAATGACCCAAAACATGAAATACGGGAACTCTGTATGAAAATGTTTGCAATTCCTAATCCTTTCAAAATAATTGTGTTTAACCCCTGTATTTAAGATGATAGCCTCCACTTCAATTGCATCTTGGTTGTTTCATTTCAAATCTATGGTAGTGGCGTACAGAGACAAATATGTGAAAATTGTCTCCAATTATTGTGTCCAATTATTTCCAGACCTAACTGTGTATGTATATAGATTTGTTTTCCCAAATGTTGTGTTTTCATTCTGACAGAACATGTGTTTTTCACATGGCTAATTGTTATTTTTCATAAAGATCTATGACTTTTGTTGAGAGTGGGGTTATAACTCGATGCACTTCTGTCAGATCAAACCGCACTCCCTGAGCAGGTTTATAGGGAGTTGTGGTGGGAATGTATATACTGTGTATAATCAATATGTTGTGGGAGATAGTTTACACTTTAATTGCCATGTTGTGGATTTGTAAGTGTAAATACTGCAGATTGGTGTGTATGTCTGGGGGGAGGGGCATGACGGAGCAGCTAAGAAGTGAGGGAGTGGGTTAGCTGTTTATGGGGAGACAGGCTGAATGAAGGTAACAGAGATAAACTGATTTAGTGAGAGATAGAAATGATTGATGTGAGAAATGATGTGTCATTTAAAAATGACTGCAGGACAACATCTGTTTTCTCCATTTCTACTTAAATGCCTTATTATTTTTATTTAACCTTTATTTTAGGCCGATTGAGAACAAATTCTCCTTTGCCACAGGGACCTGTGGAGCAGCTGGGGATTGAACCCATCATACATACACAGCATGCACTCTACCGCTGGGCCACCAACTGCAAATGATTGTCTCCAAAATCTATTCTGGTCTTGTAGCGAAAGGTTCTCTGGTCTGTGGCATAAATCAAATTGATTATTGTGAAAAGAATACCTAATAATGTTCCTGGTACGTCCATCTGGGAGGAGGCCTGTGGGAAGACCCAGGACTAGGTGGAGAGATTATATCTCCACACTGGCCTGGGAACGCCTCGGGAAAGGAAAGTTTGGGGTCCCCTGATAGAGCTGCTGGCCCCGCAACTCAACCCTGGATAAGCGGTTCAAAATGAGATGACACAGACAGGCAAATTAATTACTTTAACTTTGGTAGTCCTATATTTATATTTATCTATATTTCACTCTGCCTTGTCATGTGCAATAATCACGGGCTATATTGTCTTCGAAAGTATGGACAATTATCAGAGGTAGCTTGCTTTATCTATATAAATACATACTGTTTCCTCACCCTTTCTTTCTACACCATTGTCTCGCTTTTTTGTATATATGTGCATTGTTGTGGAAATCACTAAATGGAGAAGGTACAGAGACTGTAGTTTCTTTTAACAAGTATTCATAAACCTCGAGCAGTTGGGATAGTGGCATCTGGTGGGGGTAATCGAACCAGCACTCCCGGCTCCGCAGCCGAGCGCACTAACCACTACTCCAAACAGGGATATCCGCGGTACCGTCCGTTCTGTGATTCTCCAGATCACACAGATGGCCAGTCCGCCCCCAGGTCAGATATTAATAATCGTTACACTGAATGATGTTGGACGGTTTGTATTGACTTTTGTAAAGTTCTTGTTTATCATCATTATATTACAGGGAATTGCACGAGAGGCTACAAATGACATGCTGATGTGTAAACCAGTGGCAAGAAAAAATAAATTGTGTCTGGTGTGAAGAGCACTGTGCTGAGCTTATTCCGGTGAGTCTGAATGAGCCCCTACCTGTACAAACATAAAGCATTCATAACATAATTTTGGTATCACATTGTGAGGCATCTTAAAGACAAGTTATTATCGGCCATTTTACATTACACACTTTACAATACACAATCCGCAATAGAGTGAAACGACTGATGACATTCTAACGAAATATAAATAAAACGAAACTAATCTTATTTTTATGTCAGGGCCTCTTCTGGATCCTCATGTCATGGCCAGTGGGGAGAGACTGAAAGACGTACAGCCACAACCAGGGATGTGCAAATTGCTGTACGGGCTTGAGGACCTTAATTTGGTGGACTCTAAGTTTGGCCTTGTGCCATTTGGGTCTGTGCTTTCTTACTAGTGCCCTACGGAAATAAGTAGAGATATTATTAAACATCCTGGTGCCCACGAGTTTCCTCAGTTGCCTGTTGATGGTTATAATTTTAAGCTTCCAATTGAATTTCAGCTCAATTACAAGCAACAATGGCACTTGGAGAGCCTAAACAGACAGCAGTCAGAAAGCCAGCTCTGGATCCAGGTACGGAAACCCAGACTTACAGCCAGCAGATTTAATTTATCTTGTTTTAATACGTTTGTTTTTGCAGATTGATCAAACAGTTGTTTGTATAGGCTGTTAATTATAATAATGTCTTTGTAAATTCTTCATATTATTAATCGCAGGAAATATTTGTATTTATTTTAACCAATGTTCTGCATTTTCACACAGTTTCATGTATTTCATCCATCTGCTGACGATGTTGCCATTTTTCATTTCACCCATTTCTGTGCGTACGCATAGGTCAGAGCTCGCGTGAAGAACCGCACATTTTACATTTTATAAATCCCAAATATTGCGTAGAGAGCGGCGTACGTCTTCTTTTGTGCGCACGCAGCGTTTATAAATGAGGCCCCTGAGCACAGTTAAAGGCAAGGCCTGCCTTAAGAAGAGCCACAAATAATATTATCAGGTCCAAGGCCTGCCTTAAGAAGAGCCACAAGTACTATTATCAGGTCCAAGGGCAACTGGTCTTAAGAAGAGCCACAAGTACTATTATCAGGTCCAAGGCCTGCCTTAAGAAGAGCCACAAGTACTATTATCAGGTCCAAGGGCAACTGGCCTTAAGAAGAGCCACAATTACTATTATCAGGTCCAAGGGCAACTGGCCTTAAGAAGAGCCACAATTACTATTATCAGGTCCAAGGCCTGCCTTAAGAAGAGCCACAAGTACTATTATCAGGTCCAAGGCCTGCCTTAAGAAGAGCCACAAGTACTATTATCAGGTCCAAGGCCTGCCTTAAGAAGAGCCACAAATACTATTATCAGGTCCAAGGGCAACTGGCCTTAAGTGGACTTCAGTGGTGTGATTTTATAACAGATACCCAGACTGACTTCACAGTTGCGAGGTTAGTTAGGCATGTGGAGCTTATCGACAGAAACTTGATTACTTCTATCATAACATCGACATAGATGTCCTAAGTGGCAGATCTTCAGTGAATTTTAAAACATGTAAATAGTTTTAGGTTAATGTGCAAAGTGACAACCTATGAAAATGTTAAGTAATTACTGTTGTAAATATTTAATTCAATACAAATTGGACAAAAATTGCAAAATGCCAGGGGGATATATGAATAAAGATTTATTCTATGTTTACAAGCATTTGCTAACAACCAGAATGCTTTTTTTATTTTTATTTTCCTTTTCTTGTGTAAGAATTGTTGCTTTAATGCAAATGAAAAATATGTACATAACATACTAACAGAATGCTTCACAATATGAAGTTGATTAATAACCATTGATAACCCAGGATATTTAAATAAATATTTTCAAATGTACCAATGCACAACATTTGCATAGCTCTTCTATTAACTGTCCATCCACTGAGTGCCTAACAGCTAATTTACTAATGATTTAAGATCATCAAATATGACGTGTGGCTTTACACTGGTCTGTCCCCTTTTATATGAAGAGGTCCCTGATAGTTTGGCATTAGGCAACATATGAGCCACAGCTGATTACTGAACCTACCATAGAGAGGCACAAGACCATCACAAATATGGTACTCCTTCACCCTTCGGATGGCCCTCTACTAAAATCCTCAGACGTGCAATAGCCTGAGTCTTCAGTGTGTCCTCCATGCTGAGCTGAGTAGATCTCTTCAGTGGAGGCATGATGGGTGTTGCACCCACCTCTGACAGCATCTTTTTGATCTGGAAACCCCTGTCGGACAAGCTGACTTCAAAGATGGATGGCATGTGTAGTCATGGTCTGTTGCCACTGCACCTGCAGGCAATGTCTCCGCTGTGCTGTTCCCTGGGACCGGCGTCTCCTGATAGTCATCCAGGACATTCAAACGTCTTAATCGCTGTCCTTACCCCAATCATTCCAGTGGAATCTAGAGGGCACTGCTCCTTGATTAAGCCGGATTCGTCCACTGGATGATGTTAATTCATCATCTGGAGCAAAGTGTTGACTACACACGTAGGTGCTACCTCGAATGATTTTAAAAACTGGCCCTTCATCCCTTTTTTTCGCCCAAAGAGAACATATTTCTGGGTCCACTGGAAAGTTGTGGAAACTCAAAAAGGTAAAATATGATAGCTTAGCTTTATGAGATTAAGTAGGCTACGGTACTTAGCATTTTAGCATTTCATCAACTAAGGCATTTATGCAGTGACATTACCTAGAACAACTATTGTGGACAATAAACATTACTATCAGATTGTAAATTGAAGACTATTACGTTTTGGCCTCCAGCAATTTGGGATGATCTGTTCCAATAACACATGTCCAGTTTTGCAATGTAGATGTTTTCCAAATGCCTTAATCTCATCATTACATTAAAACATAAAAACATGTAAATGGTCAAAAGAGCTTGCCTGTCAGAAAATGTTTATGTGTATATCATTCATCTGGGTGTAGCCTATATGAATACATATGGCATGTTAAAAAAAAAAAATGTATTTTCAGAAATGAATCCTTGTCACGAGTGGTGAACATTTGGTTCCCACTGCAGGGATTTATCTCTGGTGGTTTAGTTTTCATTGGGCACAGCTGGCTTCTCTTTGGGTGAATAGCTTTTAATTCTTTGGGTTTTAGTACATTATTTAAAAGTTACGTAGTTAAATGTTTGGTTAGTGTTGTATTATTCAGGGTCGCTGTTTTATGTTATGTTTTTTTACGTTTGTTGTACGCGTTTGCTTTCATTGTTTTTAATAAAAAATATTAAGATATTTTATGGGGAAGATAAAGGGGTGCTCTTGGTGGGCCGTGGAGGTTGTCCTACGCACTGGACCTAGCCAGCAGGTGGTGGCAGAACACCAGCCACGCCTGGTAAAGGGGCCTACACGCAGCGCAAAGCCATCACCTATGACCCTGGAGCTGCCAGTAACACCACCCAAAGCTCTGGGGCTGCTGCCAGTAACACCACCCAAAGCTCTGGGGCTGCTGCCAGTAACACCACCCAAAGCTCTGGGGCTGCTGCCAGTAACACCACCCAAAGCTCTGGGGCTGCTGCCAGTAACACCACCCAAAGCTCTGGGGCTGCTGCCAGTAACACCACCCAAAGCTCTGGGGCTGCTGCCAGTAACACCACCCAAAGCTCTGGGGCTGCTGCCAGTAACACCACCCAAAGCTCTGGGGCTGCTGCCAGTAACACCACCCAAAGCTCTGGGGCTGCTGCCAGTAACACCACCCAAAGCTCTGGGGCTGCTGCCAGTAACACCACCCAAAGCTCTGGGGCTGCTGCCAGTAACACCACCCAAAGCTCTGGGGCTGCTGCCAGGGCAGTCAAGAGCCTGCAGGTTTTGAGTTTGAAAAGCTCAGTGAATCCAGCTTCCAAGTAGTTTCTTGTTTCCCAGATTTGACTCTGTGATACGCCTACACCACTGGCCTAGAGATAATACAATACAAACAGTCCTGTAACTGTCAGTGGTCAATAAATGTTTACTTGCAGCTCTGTTATGTACATGGTTTCAGAATCGTTGTTTCCTGTTTTTAGGATTTATTCTGCAGATTGAAAACATTTAGATCTGAAAATACATTTAGTATTGATTTAAAGTTTTAAGTAGGGCCTTATCCATTTCAAGAAGGAGTAAACTTATTTCAATAATTATTGTCAAGAAAATGTATCTTAAATGTATAGTACGTTTTCAATATTAAGTAATTTCCTTAAATGTCGAAGTTATATCTTTTTTCTTGGGCCACCTTTTTTCAGTGTGCTAAAATAAAAAAGCCCAAATTTTGAATGAAGAATAATTTGGTTGGGTTTTTCATGTATTTTAAACCTTCTAATGCTAATCAGAGTCTACATATTTCTAGACTGGAGCCTACTTTTTAGGAATTATTGAAAGTACAATTATCTTGCTTCATGGACAAATAATTTCACAAATAATAAGAAATGTTCTGCTTGAATGGAGTGTTATTTTGTTCTTACTGTGCCTACAGTTCCCCTAGCTGCTATTTATCTCTTAACAACTCATTTGGGTATCAGGTTGGGTATCTGTAAAGAAACGTGTGACAACTGCTGCTGTAAAATCAAAATTATAATTGGATGGCAACATCCTTGGGACCAATTGTTGACAGTGGAAGAGTATTGTGCTGAGGGAAGCTGGGGATACACTCGTATGTTTAAGAGGATTTAATGATCTGCAAGTCACAGATTCCAGCCTGGTGGTACAGTCAGCAAGGAGATGTGAGGATGTTTAATGCATTTGGGAAGGACAGTTTTCATACTGATACTTGGGTCACATTGTCTGGTCTAGGGTCAGTCTGGTCTAGGGTCAGTCTGGACTAGTGTACGTCTGGACTAGTGTCAGTCTGGTCTAGTGTCAGTCTGGTCTAGTGTCAGTCTGCTCTACTGCCAGTCTGGACTAGTGTCAGTCTGGTCTAGTGTCAGTCTGCTCTACTGTCAGTCTGGACTAGTGTCAGTCTGCTCTACTGTCAGTCTGGTCTAGGGTCAGTCTGGTCTAGTGTCAGTCTGGCCTAGTGTCAGTCTGGTCTAGGGTCAGTCTGGTCTAGTGTCAGTCTGGCCTAGTGTCAGTCTGGCCTAGTGTCAGTCTGGTCTAGTGTCAGTCTGGTCTAGTGTCAGTCTGGCCTAGTGTCAGTCTGGCCTAGTGTCAGTCTGGTCTGGTGTCAGTCTGCTCTACTGCCAGTCTGGACTAGTGTCAGTCTGGTCTAGTGTCAGTCTGGCCTAGTGTCAGTCTGGTCTAGTGTCAGTCTGGCCTAGTGTCAGTCTGGCCTAGTGTCAGTCTGGCCTAGTGTCAGTCTGGTCTGGTGTCAGTCTGGTCTAGTGTCAGTCTGCTCTACTGTCAGTCTGGACTAGTGTCAGTCTGCTCTACTGTCAGTCTGGTCTAGTGTCAGTCTGGCCTAGTGTCAGTCTGGTCTAGTGTCAGTCTGGCCTAGTGTCAGTCTGGTCTAGTGTCAGTCTGGCCTAGTGTCAGTCTGGCCTAGTGTCAGTCTGGCCTAGTGTCAGTCTGGCCTAGTGTCAGTCTGGCCTAGTGTCAGTCTGGCCTAGTGTCAGTCTGGCCTAGTGTCAGTCTGGCCTAGTGTCAGTCTGGCCTAGTGTCAGTCTGGTCTAGTGTCAGTCTGGCCTAGTGTCAGTCTGGCCTAGTGTCAGTCTGGTCTAGTGTCAGTCTGGTCCTGGCCTAGTGTCAGTCTGGCCTAGTGTCAGTCTGGCTCTGGTCTAGTGTCAGTCTGGCCTAGTGTCAGTCTGGCCTAGTGTCAGTCTGGCTAGTGTCAGTCTGGCCTAGTGTCAGTCTGGTCTAGTGTCAGTCTGGTCTAGTGTCAGTCTGGTCTAGTGTCAGTCTGGTCTAGTGTCAGTCTGGTCTAGTGTCAGTCTGGTCTAGTCAGTCTGGTCTAGTGTCAGTCTGGTCTAGTGTCAGTCTGGTCTAGTGTCAGTCTGGTCTAGTGTCAGTCTGGTCTAGTGTCAGTCTGGTCTAGTGTCAGTCTGGTCTAGTGTCAGTCTGGTCTAGTGTCAGTCTGGTCTAGTGTCAGTCTGGTCTAGTGTCAGTCTGGTCTAGTGTCAGTCTGGCCTAGTGTCAGTCTGGTCTAGTCAGTCTGGTCTAGTGTCAGTCTGGTCTAGTGTCAGTCTGGTCTAGTGTCAGTCTGGCCTAGTGTCAGTCTGGTCTAGTGTCAGTCTGGCCTAGTGTCAGTCTGGCCTAGTGTCAGTCTGGCCTAGTGTCAGTCTGGCCTAGTGTCAGTCTGGTCTAGTGTCAGTCTGGTCTAGTGTCAGTCTGGCCTAGTGTCAGTCTGGTCTAGTGTCAGTCTGGCCTAGTGTCAGTCTGGTCTAGTGTCAGTCTGGTCTAGTGTCAGTCTGGCCTGGCCTAGTGTCAGTCTGGCCTAGTCTGGCCTAGTGTCAGTCTGGTCTAGGTCAGTCTGACCTCTAGTGTCAGTCTGACCTAGTGTCAGTCTGGCCTAGTGTCAGTCTGGCCTAGTGTCAGTCTGGTCTAGTGTCAGTCTGGTCTAGTGTCAGTCTGGCCTAGTGTCAGTCTGGCCTAGTGTCAGTCTGGTCTAGTGTCAGTCTGGTCTAGGGTCAGTCTGGTCTAGGGTCAGTCTGGTCTAGGGTCAGTCTGGTCTAGTGTCAGTCTGGTCTAGTGTCAGTCTGGTCTGGTGTCAGTCTGGTCTAGGGTCAGTCTGGTCTAGTGTCAGTCTGGTCTAGTGTCAGTCTGGTCTAGGGTCAGTCTGGTCTAGGGTCAGTCAGTCTGGCCTAGTGTCAGTCTGGTCTAGTGTCAGTCTGGTCTAGTGTCAGTCTGGCCTAGTGTCAGTCTGGCCTAGTGTCAGTCTGGCCTAGTGTCAGTCTGGCCTAGTGTCAGTCTGGTCTAGTGTCAGTCTGGTCTAGGGTCAGTCTGGTCTAGTATTTGATTAGGTCGCTCTGTATCCACCCCAGTATATTTTAATTGATACGACCATGATAATTCTCTTTTGCTTTGCTGGAGTTACGTAATGAACTAAATGCTGTTACCTTTTACATGACAGCATAATGACTTAAAAATACAGAAAATGCCCCATCCTTTCTAGGCTAAAGCACAGTGACACTCTGAAACCAGTAATGAGTGTGAAGAAACATTAGAAGGATAGAGTACGGTTTCAACAGCCTTTGCCATGGCAACACATAGATAAGAATATTAAAAAAGATGGAAGGGATAGAGGAGACAGCATTGGTTCTTTATTATACCACTGCAGCAGCTGCCTCCAAACTATCAGCCTGCTGCTCAAGTGATTGGATGGGGCAGTCAGAGCACATAACACACAGCACTCATAACACAGACGCACACAATATTCACTGAAAGAAAACCTTTGAGGAGAGTGAGTGTGTGTGTGTGTGTGTGTGTGTGAGAGAGTGTGTGTGAGAGAGTGTGTGTGTGTGTGTTGTCTTCAGCTCTACTTCTCATTAGCACTGTTTGTTTTCGCATCATGAGGAAGGAGAGAAGTTTAGTTCTACAGCCAGCTGTCACCCTTTACCCGTTCGTCACAGAGCGAAGACAAATAAAGCTCATTTAGGATTGTACATTTTTTGGTTCATTGGAATGTGCTGCTATTAAATGTGATGTTTTCTTGTTCAATTTGAGCCTTTAACACTAGAAGCACTGAGGCTCTGATACTCACCCCTTTTGCGGTTTTGGGTCACTTGACCCATGCATGTTTTGAATGGGAGAATGTAGCTGACACACAATGACACACAATGACCATTAGATGGCGCACCTTATTCATGTATGAGATTCTGGTCAATGGTTGGCCAGTTCACATGTACATTATAAAGACACTACCCGCACATAAAATAGCCGAAAGTTAGTGCCCGGCTTTTGCGTATAGCTATGATCATATTATACTGTGAGACTTTGGAACTGACGGAGGAGTTCGGAGGACATTTGAGAACATAACTATTTGGTTTCTGTCTAGTTTTTCTCATGGGTGAGTGATTTTGCGTACCCAGTGTTAAGACCTGGGAGACGGTGGTGGAGGGGATCTGAGGACTGGCCAATTCCATTGTTTCCTTCAATCACCTATTCACATGTAAATGCAGCCTATGAACTTGCTGAGTTGAGTTGCTTTTCTAAATGTAAACCATTCTAAGTGGTTTTCTTTTTGTTGATTTAGTGAAACGAATTATTTGACTAATAATCAGTTCACAAATATACATATAACGTAGAACACAAACGAACATGGCAACAAGTTATGATTTTGCTGGATTTCTACATTGTATATACCCAACAATAGAACGATATGCCACCCTTATATTTCAACTTGCCACCCTTCTGCCAGGTATGTAAAATCTTCTAGAAAGGCCACTGGTCTAGACAAAAAATCTGAGATATCATGCGCTATCTGCGTTTTGATGACACAAGCACAAGAGATTCTCTAATTCAGACTGACAAGTTTGCCATGATATCTGAGATATTCAATACATTTGTGAAAAACAGTGTTGCTTCTTACAACCCGAGTGCAAACATAACTGTTAATGAATAGCTATTCCATACAAAGCTCGCTGTCGATTCCCACAGTACATAACTAACAAACCAGACAAATTTGGGATAAAGTTCATAGTGTGCGGGCACTGAAAGTGTTTCCCGCAAAGGGAAAATGGTTTGTAGATTAGTAAGTCGGTGCAAGCCTGTTGCAATATGGCACAACATTATGTCGATACCATGCCCTATTGAATAGAAATATTATGATTTTTTTATAACCTTTATTTAACTAGGTAGGCCGATTGAGAACGGCGACCTGGGGAGAAGATGGGGGTTGAACCCAGGACATCATACATACAAAGCCTACTATCTAACACTGAGACACCAACTCCTAACATAAATAGATTTCTAGATCTATTTATATATTTGTATTTCATGGCATGACATTGAGAAGTGTTTCCCTCGATCGCCTTCCCTATAAAAAACATATTTCAACAGTAGGACGTTGCTTCTTCTACATCAAAATTAAATTGGTTTAATAATATCAATACAATGCATTCAAGCATTCTAACCGATAATTTGAATAAATACATAGAGCAATTTTTACTTCATATAAAAAGTGGTTATTATTGATTTACCTTGACACTTTCACAGTGAAGCGTACAAGTTTGTCATACATTATGCCAACGGGCTTTACCATATGACAACAGAAGGGAGGGCTGGTTGACCCACTTATGCCAACAGGCTTTATCATATGACATCAGAAGGGAGGGCTGGTTGACCCACTTATGCCAACAGGCTTTACCATATGACAACAGAAGGGAGGGCTGGTTGACCCACTTATGCCAACAGGCTTTATCATATGACATTAGACGGGCAGAATAAATGATGGGCAGGAAACTGTAGACAAATACAAATCAACACTTTTTAACGCTAGTCATACAAGGGGCAGGAAACAAACAGGCACAAGGCAACTGCTACTTGGACCTGAACGGCAAACACTAGCAAAAGACACAATAAAACAACATACTTGTAGACAATTCTTCCACACGCGGTGCGCAAACTCAACTGACTTATATAGGGAAACTAAACAGGACACATAACAAGACATAGGTGAAACTATTGGGAACTTAACTCTTTTTGCACGTATGATCAAACCGGTGTGATCAGGCTTGAGTGGTCCCTGAACCGTTCGATCACATCCGTGTGATTAGAACGTTTCGTTAGAACGTCCAAGAAAAAGTGACGCAACAATGACTGAATTTCAATACAAACAAACATGGCCGCGCACACACAACGTATTTATCTAAAATATCTCAACTTCATCACTACAACCTTAAAAAAAAAAATGAAATGTTTGTTATTATCAAGTATTCAAAAGATTGGAATGAATTATTTGTCATAAGTATTTTAAAATATGTGAATAAAAAAAAATCAATTATTACCACACAAATGATTGCCGGACAGTTAGCTTGTGTATTGATACAAGTGCACCTTTCAGGCCGGTACTCATTCAGAACATTCACATCATCTTTGACAGTCCCTCATTAGTCGGAAAATTATCCGTAGTCAGGATTGAGCACTCAATCCCAATGGCGTTCAGCTAATTCTCCAGTCTCAAATAATCTTCACAATTACGTAAAAGTTGACAGACCATACGGTTAACTGCTCCTACCTCCCTGACACCTTAGACCCCCTGCAATTTGCATACCGCAACCTACAGATCTACGGACGATGCCATCGGCCTGACCACACACAAATCCCATCTCCCATCTGGAAAAAGCCAACACTACGTGAGGATGCTGTTCGTGGACTACAGCTCAGCGTTCAACACCATTGTGCCCGCCAAGCTCATTCCCAAGCTCAGGACCCTGGGTCTCAACACCTCCCTGTGCAACTGGATCCTGGACTTTCTGACGGGCAGACCTCAGGTGGTGAGAATGGGCAATCTTTCATCCTCCGCCCTGACGCTGAGCATCGGAGCCCCGCAAGGTTGCGTACTCAGTCCCATGCTGTACTCCCTGTTTACGTATGACTGCGTGGCCACACACAGCCCCAACGTCATCTTCAAGTTTGCTGACGACACCACCATCCAGCACTTCCAGACTAAAGGACAGTTTCTACCCTCAGACTATTAGGCTCCTCAACCAGTGACACTGTTTTACCTATTCATGTTTCCACCTCCGGCACCAGATCATTTCTATTGCAGTGTTTAAGTATTTAGGTCTCTTACATCTGCTGATCCAAGATGGCGCCATTGTGTTTGGCTTGTCACTTGCTCCACTGTTTTGTTATGTTTGTTTTTGCTACCGTCTCGTCGTTTATTGTTAATGATCCCACTAGGCTGCTGGATTTGCGTTTTACAACTAATCGCCTCCTAAATGCCCAGTCCTTCAAACAACTACCGCCACTGGCATCAATTCCTCTTTTCCTGAGACTGTCCTGTCTGTTTGCTACCAGGCGGTAAACGCCACAGAAGACGCGGTCGGAGAGGCGGGTTACATGTCAGGCTGAGGATTCACCTGGATTCTCCGTTGCCGAGGTGTGGGGATCGTTCGGGGCTTGGCAGTGTTAGAGGTTCGCGGGAATGCTATCGGTGGCTTCGGCCGGTTGGCTGCGACACTGGTGTTCCATTTCCGTACACCCGCCGCGTAAATGCATCCACCCGGAGCTGCGTCCAAGGAAACCTCCAGCCAATTCCTCGTCTGACATCGCCGCCTGTCAACTCGACCACGTTGCGCATGGCACTTTGTAACACCAGATCCCTCAATAACAAAACATTTGTCCTCAATGATGTCATCTCCTCTTACAATCTGGATTTGTTTTTCCTCACCGAAACCTGGCTCCCCCCAGGTGACGTCAGTGCCTTTTCGGAACTCCTCCCCTCTGGCTATTTTTACTTAAACACGCCGCGGCAAACCGGTATGGGCGGGGGGATAGCTACTACACACAGGCAGTCATTGAAGTGCCGCCTGCTGCTCACTAGAGGGTATTCCAGCTTTGAGTTACAATTATTTGTGCTCACACTGCCCTGTCCTATTTTATGTGCAGTAATCTATCGGCCGCCCAAATTAAATAAGGATTTCTTAGATTAATTCTCAGAGTTTCTGACAGAGTTTTACCAAAGTTTGACAATATTCTAATCTGTGGTGACATGAACATTCATGTTTGCTGCCCTTCTGATAAACCTGCTAACGATTTTAAGGCACTTTTGGATTCATTGGATCTGTCCAAGTCCATATCCTGTCCCACTCATAGGTTAGGTCACACTCTTGACCTTATAATTTCTCGTTGGGTAACAGTGTCAACTTGTGAGGTCCTGGATTTTCCCATCTCTGACCACTCTCTCATACGGTTTGACATCTGTGCTGTTCCTCCTGCTCCCACGCCCACGCCCCCTCATCGTCGTCGCATCATTACCTCATCTACAGTTGATGACTTTGTTGCTGCTTTCTCTGTTTCTGATTTTGCCTCTACTGCTGGTTTGGCATCTCCTCTATGTCCTGACCTTTTCCTCTCCTCCTTCCACACCATCTGCTCCCAGATTATGGACTCTGTTGCGCCCTACAAGGTAAAGACGAGCAAAGTTCCTACAGACCCCTGGCTCAATGATACAACCTGGGTCGTCAGGCGTCAGTGTAGACAGGCTGTACGAAAATGGAAGAAGGATAGGCTGCAGGTGTCACTGGAGATGTTTAGAGACCGTCCTGCCACCTATCAGAACGCAGTGAAGGCAGCTAAAGGACAGTACCTTTCTAATCTCATCAATAACAACAGCCACCGTCCTGGAATCCTGTTCAGCACTATTCATTCTGTTATAAATCCGGTGTCTGTTGCTTTGAATGATGTATCTGAAAATACATGCAATGCATTCAAACAATATTTTTTGGAAAAGGTTTTGTCTGTCAGGCAAACCATCACACAAGCCCCTGCTGTTGCCATGTCCACCCGAGCAGTCCAATGTGTGCTGGAGAACTTTTAGGCAGTTTCTCTTGCGGATCTCAAAAAAGCTGTCCATGAAGCCTACCACCTGCACTGTAGACGCTGTTCCTGCTTAGATTTTGAAGGAGGCTATTGACATCATAGGTCCCTTTCTTGTCTCCTTCATAAACACCTGTCTTAGCTTGGGCACTGTGCCCGCTGCTCTCAAACACGTCATTATCAGACCACTGCTCAAGAAACCCAACCTTGATCCCTTCATACTATCCAACTTCCGCCCAATATCTCACTTGTCTCTTCTGTCTAAGTTGATGGAGAAGCTGTTTTTTTCCCAGCTTCCGTCTCATCTCCAACTGCACGTCATTGGTGATAAATTTCAGTCCGGTTTCAGGTCAAGACATAGCACCGAATCGGCACTACTGAGGGTCCATAATGACATTCTTGGAGCCCTGGACTGTAAAAGCTCTGTGGTTTTGGTGTTACTGGACTTGACCGCTGCTTTTGACACCGTGGATCATGCCACTCTCATCTCCCGTCTTCCACATGTTGTCGGTCTGCAGGGCGCGGTGCTCAACTGGTTCTCGTCATATCTCACAAACAGAACTTTTTCTGTAATGCTTAATGACTTTTCCTCCTCAGCTGCCCCTCTGTCTTCCGGTGTGCCTCAAGGATCCATTCTTGGTCCAATTCTGTTTTCACTGTATATGCTGCCACTTGGTCAACTCATCTCCAATCACAATGTTCATTTCCATTTCTATGCTGACGACCTTCAGCTTTACCTTCCTGTGATTCTGAGCAATCGTTCTGCGCTGGATCCTCTCCATAACTACCTTCAGGACATTAAACAGTGGCTTTCCCAGAATTTCCTTCATCTGAATGAAGGAAAGACTGAGTACATCCTGTTCAACCCGGACTCACCCAATAGGTCTCCCAGTTTTGGTCCTCTTACACCTCAGTTTGCACCCAATGTGCGCAACCTGGGTGTTATTTTTGACCAAAATATGCAGTATGACAAACAGATTAGTGCAGTTGTAAAGGCAAGCTTTTACCAGTTAAGGCTCCTGAGCAAGGTCAAACCATTTCTGTCCAGAGCTGACCTTGAAAAAGCCATTCATGCCTTCATCAGCTCAAGGATAGACTACTGCAATGCCCTTTACATTGGACTTAATAAATCACTCCTCAATAGGCTTCAACTGGTACAAAACTCGACAGCACGTCTCCTCTGCAACATCTCTAAGCGTTCTCATATCACCCCCGTCCTCCGCTCGCTCCACTTGCCGTCCAGGGCCCTAAGCTGTGGAACGCACTTCCACCACACCTACGAAGCATCAACGTGTTAAGTGTTTTTAAATCACAGGTGAAAACACATCTATTTAGACAAGCTTTTAACACGTAGCCTTTGACTCGACTGTTATTTTATGTACACTTATGTTTTTATATACTGTTGTCTCTTATTCTTTTTACTGGAAAGCGCCTTGTGCACCTTTTGGCTGTTGTAAGGCGCTCTACAAATAAAATTTGATTGATTGATTGAAAGACATGGCACATTTGAATCCCACTTTAATACATAAGCAACAAGTGCTGTCTGCAGCTCAATGTACATTATGCATATCGTAAAGATTCATCATTCAGAGGTAAGATAACTACTTAATGAAGATCGTCCAAGCTTTGTTTTACATACTTTTCTCAGAGCAGACTGCAGATATTCTTTTGATTGTCTTCTACTACGTATGCAACATTAGGTATTTAGATTTAACATGTTGATTGGTTTCCCTCTACATAAGGTAGAGATCCGTGCCTAACGACCCATCTGTCCATGATGCATGTTAAACTCTTACATTTATAATTGAAGTGTTCTGTGATAGGTCTCGAGATTTCCACTCCTCATATGCACAAGCACGTCGCATGTGTGACCTTGTAGAATTAGAAGACACATTTCTTGCCCAATTTCACAGCACAGTTGTGGGCCTAATTTGTCTGGCCCAAATGCTAGTGAGCCAGATTGCTCACTCATTACATTTGAGGATGAGAAACAAATGGCCATATGGTTCATGCACAAAAAGAATTTTAAAGAAATGTCACGCCTCCACTTTTGGCCCACTGTCCGCGAGCCGATGAAGGTACTGAAAGATCACCTGTGGACCCGTGGAGCAAAACCAGCTCCTCTACAAGTGTGCTGGATTATGCGAGTGATGTAGGTGAGTGGTACCATACTGCCTGTGCTCTTATTCTGAGAGGAGGAGAGCACTACGACCAAATAGCAGTGAGACATTCATTAAAACCTGAAGGTCATGTATTGGTTTTACTACCCATTCCTGGTTCAGCCTTGTCAGCCAGATTCTCTGCTCCATTCAGAATACATGAGGAGATCAGTGAGACTGACCATGTGATTGAGAAGTCTGATAGAAAACGCCCAGGTCAGCATTGAGAAACCCTCTCCAGCAGTGTGTGTGGCAGTCCAACACAGAGATGCACCATTCTCTTCTCTTGTTGCTCAACATCTGCCATGGTGCCAAGCCCATTATGCAATATGCATATCGTATTTACACGCAAAGACGTTCCATAATGAGATAGCTTATATGAAAAAAGCATTGTTGTGTAACTCTAGCCTCTAGTGGTCTCCCTGTCTAGTAATTCCTAACCTGATGATATGTACGGTTTCTGCACTGACATTGGGAAGGTGAATGCTGTCACAGTGCCAAACTCCCATTTTCCCATTGCCACGTATGGAATATTGTGTTGATTCCATTGGTCCCGTCTGCTTACGTGACCAATTTCGACCTATTGTTAAGTTCCAATAACTCCTTGTGCATCAGACATGTCTGCTTTTGTTCCCCCTGACAGTTTTATGCGATGTACTGAAAAGCCTTTTGGTATACACAACTCTCCCGCCACATTTCAGCGTCACATCGACACTGGGGATTTACAGTGGTCAAATCCATGGTTTTTAATAAAAAAAAATAAGAAAAGTATTTTTCTTTGCTAAGAAAGTATTTCATTTATGTGACGCACACATGGTGAGAAATGTATGTTGTACGTACATACAAAGTAGGTCTACAACTGGCCTAATTAATTAGCAGGGCTACTAATGTTATTTGGTGATATAAATCATAACAGCATAAAGTTAGATTACTGAGCGATAACACAGGTTGAGCACATTTACTGCATCGCCATGGAAACGCATAAACAAATTTCCGCGTCAGCTACATTTTTGACACGAAAAGATACTTACCAGTATGATTCACTGCAGGAGGGAGGTAGCCCAGGAAAAAGTGGATTAGCGTACGAGGAAGGCTGTGGGTCATTGGAGATCAGCGTTTACTACAGACCGGATCTTAAAGGAGCCCGGCTACTATTGGAGACCGGCGTCTACTGTCACAAACACTTTTCAAACCCGGCGTTTATTGGAAACGGGCGTCAATAAGAGACGGGCCACTAATAGAAGATATACCGTAACAATAGAACATCCTTAGTGATCTGTGTCCTTGACAGCAGGCACACACGTAGCGTTTACATCACGTTTTTATCGGTTGACACGTGATTTGGTAAATTGTGTCAAATCTTCTACTTTATATTAGTGCTGTCAAAACATTGAAAAAGGATTAATTTATTTTAGCTGAAATAGCACACATGGTGTGGTGTTGTTGCTTCTGCCATACTCTGTCCTCTGTTGTGCTACTTGGTTATGTTAACTTCCCTTAGAAAAATGGTCAGGTAAGACACTCAAGGGTTTACATATGCCCGAAGATAACCACTGTTAAACACCCTAAGTAAAATATGAGCTGGAACCCTTTGTAGCAGGTGGACTAGAGTTAGGTAGCTTAGAGAGTTCTTTGGGCAGCCAACGAACAGAGGTGCCAACGGAACACCATATATTGGATATAAACGATAGCTACGTTTTGTCGGACTGGGATTCAAACTGTTTGGGCATGGAGCATTTGTTTAAAAAGCCACGTAAAAGGCAATATTTATTAATCAAATTCAGAACGTTGTCCTCATAATAACAACGTGTGGTTTTACTTCAACTGATTTCTTATTCCAAAACAGATATGTTTAATCATTCTCAAAAAGAAGAAAACCTTTTTTTGTAGTTTTTATGATCTACTCTTCCTCCTGAGAAACTACAACTGATGCAATTCAATGCCAACCTATCACAAACGTTATAAGCTGATGCAATGCCATACTATTACTTACTCACCACAAGCAAAATAAAACCTTCATATTTTTTGCCACCCCTGAGTGTGTGTGTGACGGTTGCATTTAATCTTTGTCAAATGTGTCACTCCTGTCAAAACTGTGAGATTCACAGAGGCTGTCATAGAGCAGGCTCAGCGACTTCTATAACACTTCTATTTTCTGCTTCCTTTAGGATGTCATTACCTTGTGAACACGAAAAGGCAGCCAGAGAGGGAAGGAGCTAGACAGACATGCTTATGTCTGCAGTCTCCATCTGTGAAGTCATTGATTGGGTGGGTTGTGTCTAACATGTTTCGGAAACATTCACACTGTATCTAATGTGAACCGTTAGGGGGACGACACCCTGCTAGATTACCCCAACAGGGTTTAATCCTGACTTCCTGATTAAGAAAACACCAACCACTAATCCTAAATAAATCGATATTTAAAGGTGGCCCCGTTGCATCACATTTTATGCAAATATAAGCCTGACAGAACAGAACTTTGGATTAGGGTAAACATAGAGGTGTCTGCTGTATGGTTAGCTCTTGATGAGGTTTGGATATTACAATTATTTCATCTCGCAGTTCACCAAAATTGCAACTTCTAACGATAAAGGTCACTTCTACCTCCTACCCACAGCAGTCTACACACCCCTGCAGGTAGATAAAACATGCACGTTAGAGTACCTATGCAGAGTAATTAATAGACTAGAGGACGCTCACCCTGAGGCGGCTTTTATTGTTGTTGTTGACAACTTATAACAAATATAAAGGAAAGTATTGCCAAAACAGCACTTGCACATTAACTTTCCTACCCCTAGAGATCAGACTCTCAAACGTTATTATTCTCAAATACGAGACATCTACAAACCCCTCCCCCACTCTGCCTTTAGTAAGGCGGATCACATATCCTTCTCCTCCCTGCCTACAGACATTGTTTAAAACAGGGAAACACACTTTTTTTCGGACAGTTCAGCACTGAAATGAGGAATCCATTTTTATTATCCAGAACTACTTATTACTGCTGGGATGAAATATGGAATGGTCCCTCCATGGAATATGGAGGAAGACATGGAATGTGGAGGGAGACATGGAATATGGAGGAAGACATGGAATATGGAGGAAGACATGGAATATGGAGGGAGACATGGAATATGGAGGGAGACATGGAATATGGAGGAAGACATGGAATATGGAGGAAGACAAGGAATATGGAGGAAGACATGGAATGTGGAGGGAGACATGGAATATGGAGGAAGACATGGAATATGGAGGAAGACATGGAATATGGAGGAAGACATGGAATGTGGAGGAAGACATGGAATATGGAGGAAGACATGGAATATGGAGGAAGACATGGAATATGGAGGAAGACATGGAATATGGAGGAAGACATGGAATATGGAGGAAGACATGGAATGTGGAGGAAGACATGGAATATGGAGGAAGACATGGAATATGGAGGAAGACATGGAATATGGAGGAAGACATGGAATATGGAGGGAGACATGGAATATGGAGGGAGACATGGAATATGGAGGGAGACATGGAATATGGAGGAAGACATGGAATGTGGAGGAAGACATGGAATATGGAGGAAGACATGGAATATGGAGGGAGACATGGAATATGGAGGAAGACATGGAATATGGAGGAAGACATGGAATATGGAGGAAGACATGGAATATGGAGGAAGACATGGAATGTGGAGGGAGACATGGAATGTGGAGGAAGACATGGAATATGGAGGGAGACATGGAATATGGAGGAAGACAAGGAATATGGAGGAAGACATGGAATATGGAGGGAGACATGGAATATGGAGGAAGACATGGAATATGGAGGGAGACATGGAATATGGAGGAAGACAAGGAATATGGAGGAAGACATGGAATATGGAGGGAGACATGGAATATGGAGGAAGACATGGAATGTGGAGGAAGACATGGAATATGGAGGGAGACAAGGAATATGGAGGAAGACATGGAATATGGAGGGAGACATGGAATGTGGAGGAAGACATGGAATATGGAGGGAGACATGGAATATGGAGGAAGACAAGGAATATGGAGGAAGACATGGAATATGGAGGAAGACATGGAATATGGAGGAAGACATGGAATATGGAGGAAGACATGGAATGTGGAGGGAGACATGGAATATGGAGGAAGACATGGAATATGGAGGAAGACATGGAATATGGAGGAAGACATGGAATATGGAGGAAGACATGGAATATGGAGGAAGACATGGAATATGGAGGAAGACATGGAATATGGAGGAAGACATGGAATATGGAGGAAGACATGGAATATGGAGGAAGACATGGAATATGGAGGGAGACATGGAATATGGAGGAAGACATGGAATATGGAGGGAGACATGGAATATGGAGGAAGACATGGAATGTGGAGGAAGACATGGAATATGGAGGAAGACATGGAATATGGAGGGAGACATGGAATATGGAGGAAGACATGGAATATGGAGGGAGACTTGGAATATGGGCATTATCCATTACTGACAGGGTAGCTGTAGGCGATATGTGACAGGATTATTCTGGCGTGTTATTGAACGAACCAAAATATACCTGATGTGAGCTTCTTGCAGAAGTGACAGAGCCGAATGTCCTGAGATGACAATAATACATGCTGTCCTGTCTGAGGAGTGGGTCTTTGCAGTCAAACATAGTCCTTGTGGTTGCGCTGTCTTCCATATCTGTGTGCTCTGATGTTACCACTTATCCACTGTGGAGACTACTAAAGGTTCCAGTTTCGTTATCCCACAGGAACAGATGAGGCAGACTTAAAATGAGTCAAGATGAGTGAATAATATTTTTTCCCAGCGTATTCCACCCATGATATCTATTGACCCCACTCGTGTAGTGACTCTTTTAGTTTTTCAGTCTGCCCACCAGATCGGGGATGGTACCCTGACAAAAGGCTCAGTGAAACCACCAGTTGCTTACATAAGACCTGCCACACTCTGGAGATGAACTGGGGTCCTCGACCCAGCAATTGTGTGGCATTAATTAACTTGGGCAGAGGAACTGAACACCACATCTTCGAAAAACAACGACTAAAATAACAGTGAACCCTGTAGACACAAGCAAGTCAGTCACAAAATCTATTACGATGTGGGACAAGGGTCGGTTGGGTGTTGGAAGGGGAACCAGCTTACCCTCAGGTAGTTTAATAAGACTATTTGATTGTACACAGGTGGGGCAGGAAAGCAGATAGTCAAGATATCAAGGACCACCAGTACTGTTTGAACAGGTAGTCAAGATATCAAGGACCATCAGTACTGTTTGAACAGGTAGTCAAGATTGGACTTCTGTAGGTACTTAAGATTAAGATTGTCTGTAAGTAATTGAAATGGGTGTTGAGTCCCCTCAAGCTAAAGCCTCTTCTCTTCTAGCAAGCAAGCTAAAATTTTATATTTTTCAACTTTTTCCCACGCCTTGAACATTGCGGCTAATATATGCATTTGTCCCGCTTTCACATTTTTTTTCAACATTCTCTGTCGTGCTAATTTTTTTGGAGGCATGAAGCTTTCATTACTGTTTAGATTAAATGGAGCGCGCTCATATTTCCCATCATTCTGATAACGGTAGTCATTATGTCACCCTCCTCATGTCCAAGACACGCCCTCTGCTGGTCACAGAACAGTTTATACTCTCAAAAATGAGTACAGCAAACAGGAAGTAAAAGTTAGCTGGAAGTAAGATGACATGCTAGTTTGTTGGTTTCTTAAAGTCGTGTTATGTGCTTCCTTGAGAAAGCAATGAATGTAAGTGCTCAGTTTATATATTTTCGTTATGTTATAGTCACAATATGCCTATTTCTAGGTTTGTACAAACACACATTTTTTGAAGTATTGTAGCTATGCAGATAACGGTATTTGCACGTTTGCTTGTTGCTAATAGTAATACATTAAGTCCATCGTGTATTCTCTTTTTTAGTTTCACTCCGTTTCAGTGATGTCAAGTTGATTACTATGTGGGCGTGTCTAACAGTAAGTCCTGAGGGTCAAAATTTAAAAAGCGATGACTAGCATTCAAAATTGCATCCGCGATTATATTTGACCTCTGATAGCGAATAATAGCTAACGTTATGAGAAATTTATCAAGGTCAAAGTCTGTTTTGGTCATATGCACCGAATAACATGCGTCATTCTGAATAACAAAATTCTTCTGACATGGTAAGCAACAACTATGTAGTTATAAAATATAGTAAAAGAAAATTAGCAGAATGTAAAAATAGCTGAGAGTACATGAAGGTTAGTTTCCTCAATCAGTTTTGTGCTATGACATTATCATTTGTTTGTTTGTAGCTACTGCTATTTAGTAAGCTTAACAATAGTTACTTTACATAGGCCCTACCCGTTGCTTTATCTAATAGTGTAAGCAAATAATGCTTTTGTCCCTTCACAGATTTATTTATTACAAAATGCCATCAAGCCTGCAGGAGTGGAAGCACTGGTGGTCACTTCCACTGCCCTTTTTGCCCCAAAACAGTAATTAAAAGGCAGGATACAGTGAGGCATTTACAGTTCTGTGGGCCACCTCTCAATGACCACCAGTTGGATGCCGACTGCAGAGAAATGGGCACTTCCCAGACAGAGGAGTGCAAAGGTCTTAACTGGCTCTTAAATCACTTTTCATGTGGCTGTGTTGCTGCATTGGCTGTGTTCATTTCATGCTGTTTGTTTACTAATAGTTTGATTGTCAAATCTCTGCATCAGGATCTGTGGACCCTCCACTTAATCTCACCACAGACACACTTCCTGTATTTGTGAGTATGTGTGTCTGTGTGTTTACATGTGCATATTAGATGTGTGTGTGTGTGTGTGAGTCAGGTGCATTCTAGTGCTATGGGCCCTCCCTGCAGAGTGCGACGTCCAAAGTTGCCAACTGTACATTGTCCTCATTGTAATGGTGCATTCCTGAGAATGAATCAGAAAGCACATTTACAGACAACACAACGATAAAGCATACAGAGACATCACCGCAAAATCACATCTCAATGCTGTATGCATTGATGAGAAGAATGGGATTTATGCGGTGAAGTCCTTTCTTGGACCATTTGCCTCTTCATGTCCACAAGACAAACCTGGCATTGCCCATGTTCTAAACCAATAATGTCATGCATTTATAAATATATGGCCTAATGGCATTTATTTGAGACAGAGGCACCTCTTCAGGAAGGTACGGAGCACAGAGCGGACATCAGAGACGACTGAACAAAAAACATTACCTGAAAATATGGGCATCACATATCCCCCTGAAGATGACAGACAACAAAAAAATGGTGTCATACATTTACTCATCCAAGAAATACCCATCTGTTTTACCTGACAATGTTTTATCTGTCCAAAATGAAGACTGTCCGAAGCAGCTTATTCCTCTGGAAACAGTGTGCTCTGCATGTCCGGGAAACATAGTTCTTGGCCCACCAGTTCTAATCACAAGTCAAGCACAGATTGTGTCTTTGACTGGTGTTCTGAAAGGTAAGCTGAACTATTTTGTTAACTTGCTCCCAGTAGCACTGCTCCCAGTGTACTGTGCTTTGAGATGTCACTTGACACAGACTGTCTGAAACAAACTAATCTTAACACTGTATGAAACTGTAAGGCCCGCTTTTGTTTCATACCCACAGGCTACGTTGGAAGAGGAAGGCGGGGGGAGCGGCGGGGGGAGCTGCGGGGGGAGCTGCAGGGGATTATTCCGATGATCCTCACCCTGGAATCTGCAGACATTTCTGTAATATGACTGCAGGATTTGCTGAGGAGGGATGACAACTGTTTAGAGTTTCTGAGTTGTACTGTAGCTAGTGTTATAAATAGCTGGAAGGTGTCTGTTAGCCATGTAACTTGTTAATGTGGTATACAGACAATTTATTATCACAGTCTTTGGTCGATCTTCGTTGTTGGTCTGCAAAATACATAAAATATAACTGCTTTTCACGCTGAGATATATTTCCCATCTACGATTACACCTGTTTGGATTTAATATTGTGGGAAGATAAGCTTGAGTGCAACTTCTGTTGAATGCGTTTGTATGGAACGCCATTTGCATCAATATTAAATAGATAAATACAGCTATGAAATAAGAAATATAGCAATGAAATTAGTCAATAATTACATAAATACATGTAAATATAAATGTATAAATCACTTAATATGTAAAGAAATAGGTTTTATTTCAAAATGATGTTTTCCATTAGACAACATTTAATTATTTTGAGGGACTTCTATTTCACAATTCCAAATGTATTTATTTGAAGGCAGTCTTTTTTCATAACGGCATATTTATTTCATAATGACACATTCCATTTGGTATATTTAAATAAATGGGGCGTGAATTACAAGTCCCTCAAAATAAATAAATGTTGTCTTATGGAAAACATTACTTTGAAATAAAACCTATTTCTTTACATATTAAGTGATTTATACATTTACACGTATTTATGTAGTTATTGCCTAATTTCATAGCTATATTTATTATTTCATAGCTGTATTTATCTATTTAATATTGATGCAAATGGTGTTCCATACTTTTGCCTCTTAGTTGGCCTACATAATTTGTATTCTCTTACTTGATCATTTAAAGTAAACCTACACACTTTCAAAGTAAAGGTTTTTTTAAGTATTTGTTTTGCTCTTACCTTGTGTGTTTTTTAATTGAACAGTAACGGCAAAATACTTGAGAGATATCGGTCTATAATGTATAAATGTATTATAATGAAGATTAATGAAGACGATCATGTTAATGACAAAATACAAATATATGTCAATCTAAGAAATGAACACTTAAAGTATAGACAAGATATCAATGGTGGTGATGAGTTTCTACAGACTGACGACCTGGTGACCTGGTGTAGCAAAACCTTAGAGCTCAATGCTCTAAAGACAGTGGAGATGGTGGACCTTAGAAAGAACACAGCTCCACACTCGCCCATCACTCCTCCCAAACTGGAAACTGTTCCATTCCCCCCTGGCAGAAGGCTTTGGGCCATTAGTACCTATAATTCACGACTTTTCAACAAGGCCAGGGGCTCACGCAAACTTTCAACAGACTATAAAGGAACAACAGCAACTTTTGCACATAGCCATATCTTGTACTATAATAATATTTGCACTCAGTTACCTAATTAGTATTATTTTGTATTGTGTGCCATCACGTGTTTCACAGCGCCTAAGCATATAACTACTAGTATAGTTTTAATATTCAAACATGAAATGTAATAGTAATTCAGCTGTTATTATTTAAGGCATTAGGTTAATCTATGCAGTTAACAGCTTTGCCATTCCACAATAGGTCTGAAAGAGTTGGCTTCTTATTATCCCTGCCTGGATTAGTGTAGGGCAGGAGGGCATAGAACTATAGGCTACTATAACATTATTTTATTCAAAACTGCAAGCAAATCAACTCTTGTAACTTTTACAGGAAAATCACATATTTCAGTTTTGAATGTGAATGAATTAAACACGTCAATTCTGTCCACGATTTTGACAATGAATTGCAATAATGTGTTTTTGTAAGCAGTAAATGTAGCTATTTTGTGCACTTTACAGTTCAAAAAATAAAATCTAAATGTATTTGTTGAGCCCTTTTTACATCAGAAGATGTCACTAAGTGCACCACACACAAAATCAATTTGGTTTCAATTGATAGCAACAAATGTAAATAATTTGCGATTATCACATTTTGACCCTCTGCACTTACCATTAGACACGCCCAGGCATGAGTCTTTGGGCTGCAACCATACACTCTTGGAAATAACTTTATGTAACTATGTACATTTCACATCTAGGTTCAGGTCTTTAGAAAATGTTTAGGTATTTAAAACCTGGCCAATAAGTCTTTAGAACTTCCACGTATTTAATGTATACACTACAGGTTTTCATTTATGCCATGAATTAGAATAAAACAATTAATAACATCAAATGGGCAATTCTATGTGGAAAAGAAAACAAAAATAGAATTAGAACGAAAAATGTTTTACTCAGAATGGACTTAACAGTGTGGTAAAGTTTTAGAGCTCAGTCACATGCTTGTGAAAAGAGAAATGTTTTTAACTGGCTATTAAAATGGATACATACAGTAATGTGCTCTGTTCTCTTGGTCTTGGTTAACATTCTAGCAGCAGTATTGTGAATGAACTGCAGCTGTTTTACAGCCTTATTCTAAAGCTAACCTAATAGCAAAGACTTCACAATTTCCCACACCTCAATTCCTCTCAGCAGGGTTAAGCTTTTTGGAGAAGACTTTTTGGGTAGTTCCTTGACGCTGCAAGAGAATAACCCAACCCCAAACTTTGAGGCATTTACCTCCTCGGTAAACAGGTGAGTGGGATCACAGAATGGGGGCTGTGGTGAAGAGGGTTTTCCAGTTAGTAAATGCAGTGGCCGTAGAGCATGACACAGTATTCATTGTAACCCCGGTGTGAGATAAATATCGTCTTCCACCCATCCTTCTCCTGGACTAAATGGTAGACATTCCGTAGATCCAGTTTAGAGTAAACGGAGACTCGTCCTACCTGCTCATGCGCTGAAGAGATCAGTAGCAGTGGGTCCCCTTAGTCGACATAAGGCTGAAAACCCCTTTCCTTCCACCCAAAATAAGCTGGAGGCGGCTGGAGAAATTTGACTTATTTGTTCATTGGCTTCATATGAGCCTGCTTAACGATAACAGTCTTTATCGATAGCACTATTGAATAATTAATAAATATTTGTATAAATTATAAAAATATTATGCTTTACACAACAAAAAAACAATAAAATCAACAGCTCTTAAGTGGTAACAGCAATAACAGCAGGCTGCACTGTACGGCCCTGTAGAAGCCCTGAATTGGCTTATTATTGTCAGTGATGGAGACTTGTTATGTAGTTAGGATGTGCTCACCATGCTTACCTTGGGTGGATGATGGTTGTCCGTGTACCCCCTGGCCACCGTGATAAATATTAAACATAACTAGAGGTTACAATTTCTGCTGAAATTGTGATGTGTGCTTGCGGCCAGGGGTTAAAGTGGGCCGGAACGGTCCGGAACTGTGTTCCGGCACCTCAGATAAATTATTAAATAAATAGATCATTCATCATCATCATTAATATCAATGATAGAGTGGTGGAAGGCTATTGTTAAAAAAAATCGCGTTCACTGTCAAAATGCAGCAAGCCTGGTGTTCCTTTTGAATGAATTTTTCCGCAATCAAAACGTAATATCACCCCGTGGCCCCGCCTTCACAAACATGCTTAACGACCAATCAAAACGTAATATCATCCCGTGGCCCCGCCTTTACTAACGCGCTTACCGACATAATTACGTCATATCCTGGGACTGTGCAGCAGTGTAATTAACTCAAATTGCGAAATCGCGACTTATAACTAATAGCTACTACTTGACTATGCCACTATGTGCCTGTTTGGTCCTGTGGTTAGAGGGCTAGGCTGATGAACCAGAGGTTGCGGGTTTGATTCCCCCCAGCTGCTAAAGTATGTCTTTTGAAATAGTTTTTAATCTTTTATTTTCTGAATATTATTTTTGTCCATGTGAAAGATGTGTCTCTTTGCGGTAACACAGTAAAAAATGTGGCGCTTAGTCTCTTGACTGGTTGGCCACCCCTGATCTAGGTTGTGATAAATTTAAGTCAGTTTTGGACAAGGTTGTTTTCCATATTGTGGTGTTCAGCAATTTTGTCACACCCTTGTCCCAAAAAGTATTGCTATACCACAATACTCATTATGTTGTCCCACGGTGAGTCATTTTCCCCTCTTGCATCTACACAAAATCTGAGGGTTCCCCCACCTGCCAAATCCCACTTTAACCACTGCTTGCGGCCACCCGTAGTCGACTGTGTACTGAAATGAACTGCCAATGTCCAGTTAGCACCGGGTTTAAATACCAACGTCATCACTTGACATGATTGTTTTGTAAATCTGAATCCACACAGTGATGGAGCCTACACATACAGGAGAAGCTAGCTGGCACGCTAACATGCTAACGTTAGTTGCTTTAGTGTGAGCCAAAACATACAGGAGTAGCTAGCTAGCGCGCTAGCATGCTAACGTTAGTTACTTGAGTGTGAGCCTAAACATACAGGAGTTGCTAGCTAGCGCGCTAACATGCTAAAGATAGATGTTTGACTGTGAGCCTACACATACAGTAGGTGCTAACTGGCAGGCTAGTAGGGTTGCCAACTTTGTCACTATGGAATGAGGGACAAAAGGTGGGCTGGTTTTGTGCGAAATTAGCCTACAGTTTATGATTTTTAGGCTTCGCTTGCCGCTATTTTGTCAGTTTCCACAGTAGTTACCTCGAAGAATCCACAGATATTGCTTGCACCTTTAGCTAATGTGGCTTTCTTGTGCATTTCTGCGGAAGCACGTTTATTCAAGTCATTCTCACTTCCATGGGCAACTGAAAATTCCCTGCGACATAAAGTACAGATACAGAAGGCTTTTGTTGCGTCACTGCTGACGGGCTTAATCCATGTATTTTTTTCTTCCCAATTTTTATTGTAGCTGCACAGTCTTTTCTTTTTTGCAGTATTAACATATTTGCTGTTTTATCCACATGCCAAATCGATTATAGACTGAACAACGTTCTTTATGTGTGTGTATGGAATTGACCCTTCGCTTAGCCACGCCCTCCTTAGTTACTGTTGCTACGCCTGTCAAGCTTTCGAGCCTGGCACGTCTATTTCAGTATGTATGCACCGGTGTCAGACATTCCCAATGAGATGTTTAGTCATTTTTGGCGAACAGGTGAAATATCTGAAAGGGCAAGACAAAAGGGGCTGCAGTATGCATTCTAGGGATATATCCACGACATAATATGCAACCGATTAGAGAATAACGTCTTTAAAATTGAAAAACTAAAGCCTAGGTACCAGCGCAAGCAGCAGCTGCATACGCTAACCATTCAAGTGGGAAACACACAAATTAAGGAACAGCTATGTTCATGCACAACAGGGTAAGTGAATATAATCTAACAAATCTTGTGGAATAAGCCATTTGCTTGACCACTTTACAATGCTAACATTCTACCGCTTATATTTTAGCGCGCCAGGCTACTGCTTACATATCATTGGTAGTTGTCCCTAAAAAGCAAATAAAAACCGTATGCGGAGACCAATATAAAGTATAAAGCATGAGAGCATGTGTGTTCTGTAATACATCTCGCTGATAAATAAAGTGTACCTATAGTGAGCACATGACTACTGTACCGTTAATGAACTGATTAAGTTCGCATACCAACCTTTTCCTTGGAGATCTCCGGCAAGCCCCCTGATGTTTGGTCTTTAGACCGAATACCGGGAGAGCCGCGATTGGATTGGGGTACTCACGAGTATTTTATGTATGTCAGTGAGCCTCCGTCCACGCCCGGCATTTCTCCCCTTGGGTTTTAGGTTTTGGGAAAGTAAAAAATTCCACCTCCCCGTCCAAACTTTTAGGATATCGGGTATCAGATTTACACAATCCATAAGCACAACGCGTTGGCATGTTTCCCTTGCTCGAAAGCTTGACAGACCTTCTGCGCTTAGTTACGGTTGCTAAACCACGAATTTCCTGTGGCGGTTTTCGGGCGTGGCTTAGCGAAGGGCGCATTTACTTAACGTGAGGGAGGCTGGCTGTGTGATATGTGATTGGATGATGATGATACGTCAGGTGTGAGGTGTCGCCTTGTCAGTAATCATTCTCAATCTCAAGTGTCGTCGTGATCAGATTAAGCACTGCTGATGTTGAATCAGTGGTTAGATCAGCGTAGTAGTCAAAAAACGGGACAAGTGAGGTCCCGTGCGGGACAGATTAATTAGGCTCAAAATTCGGGACGTCCCGCCTAATTTGGGACAGTTGGCAACCCTACACGCTAGCATTAGATGTTTTAACTGCCCAGAGATACACATTCACAGCGTTAGTTGAATAGATTCATGCATGGTTGTATTCTACCAGTTATATTATCAAAACTATAAGTCTCACAGTTTAAATACTTACACCATGAGACTCTTAATATTTCTCTGTAACGTCAAAGATGTGGGCGCTATCACAGTTTACAAACGGGTAAAAAACGACTATCTAGCCACGCATTTCTAGAGGCTGGATTCAAAGCTTTACAGTAGCTGTATATGCAGAGGCGCCAGTTGGAAACAAACAGTCATAGCTCAATAACTATTTATGTTACGGCTTATAGTTTGACATTTTTATTGACAGCACAAATAGTACTGAACATTTTGATATGACATTTGTGTGTGTGGACCTGAAACTGTAGGAGCAGCGGCAGTTTAAAAATGTTCCACATTTTCAGAGTAAGCAGCACTCACACTCTATACTTGAACATTCCGTCAATGTATTTCAAAGGGAATTAATTGGCGACAATATCATTAATATTTCGTAAAAATCCCGACCGGAATCTTCTACAAAACCATAGCAACAAAATAGGGTTCGGGACACACATTTTGAGGGAGGAGATAGCCAAGGGTAGTCAAAAAGTGATATAATAATAATGTATATTTGAGTGAGCATGGATCTGGCCATTATGGACGGAATACAGTCAAACTTCCCATGTTGGTCATTCAGGGGTTTTCTGGGGAGATTTTTGAGTGGCAAGGGTTTTGGAGTCAGTACGAAACAACCATATATGATGATGAACATTTGTCTGACAATTACAGTTATTTGAAATCATTTTTGACTGGCACCCCAGCAAGTGCAGTGGCAGGCCTTGCCTTCTCTGATATTAATTATGACACTGCCATTGATCTGCTCAAGAAATGATTTGGCTGTAAAGATTTAATGGTTAATGCCCATATGAATAAGTTACTGAACACGACTCCCTTAAAACGTGCAACTGACGTAAATAGTTAGCGTAAACTATGTTGACTGTCATATACAGGTGCGTACCCTTGATGCGTAAGTGTTTTAGCGAACACATATGGTAGTTTTTTATGTCCAATCTTGTTGAAAATGTTCCCAGAGGACATTGCTCTCAAATTCACCAAATCAGAAGCCAATAATGTTCTCAAAGCAAAATAATTGATGGACTTTCTGAAAAGAGAGGTGGAGAGCAGAGAAAGAACTGTGAATCTCACTCAGAAGAAAGAAGTGTTTCAGAGTCAACGTAGCTTTATCCGTGAAGATATTTCTAGAGTTTTGAACCTGCGAGTGGGAACAGAAATAATAAAGATACACGTATTTAGTTCCGAAAAAGCCAAAACAATGACAGTAAAAAGGGTTAAGCTAGTCTTAAGATTCTAAAAACGAATGTGTCTAATGAAGTTGAATTATAAGAAACCCCAAGTATATGTTCACCTAACCTTAAAACGGCAACTGAAGAAATCAGACGCTCTCTTGAAGCAAAAGGATTACAAGTCACGGATCACCCTGTGAGAGGCATGGAGCAGGAAGGCATTGGACTAGCAGTGTTCGGGTCTTTAAAATGTGTTTTTTATTGTATAACATAACAGTTTTAATAACAATATGTATTTTGGGCTGGTATTTTAATTTTTTTTAAACAGGCGGGTTTTAAGCTGTACTTGTGCTGGAAATCTTTAGTCCAATCTGGCAACACTGCCTATGTAGCTTGTTACACATCCATTAAATCAGTCCATCACCTTGGGGAGTTAATTTGCTCAACTTTTGACAAAGACAACAAAATGCACAGCATTAATTAACAATCTCATTGCTCTGTGTCGGTTCACAGAACTTCAGAGTGATATTGGAGGTGCTGAATACTATTGGAGGTGCTGAATACTATAGGAGGTGCTGAATACTATTGGAGGTGCTGAATACTATTGGAGGTGCTGAATACTATTGGAGGTGCTGAATACTATTGGAGGTGCTGAATACTATTGGAGGTGCTGAATACTATTGGAGGTGCTGAATACTATTGGAGGTGCTGAATACTATTGGAGGTGCTGAATACTATTGGAGGTGCTGAATACTATTGGAGGTGCTGAATACTATTGGAGGTGCTGAATACTATTGGAGGTGCTGAATACTATTGGAGGTGCTGAATACTCCCTAGTTATTGATGAAAGTACAGTAATCCGCTATTTCAGCCACTGAACAAAGTTATGCCCACCTCTTTGGGCTTGATAAACTTGGAGGGTGAAACAGCAGACAATTGCCTCCACTCTGACCCGTTTTCTACAGAGTATTGGACTGAAAAGTGCATTGGATTAGGTACAGATGGCTGCAGTGTTGTGGTAGGGAAGAGGAATTCAGTGTACACTCACCTTCTCCAGAAAAACCCAAATCTCCAGCTGCTCAAGTGTGTGCCATTCCATACAATTGTGTGTAAGCAAGGCAGTGGAGACCCTCCCACGCAACCTTGAATACTTGGTCTCTCATTCTCACAACTGGTTTTCCCACAGTGCTCTTCGCCGCCGTATAAAAAGATCTACAGCCTCATCAGTCCTGATGAAATCCCTTTGATGCTTGTACAGATGTCAGGTACACAATGGCTTTCAATCCATGATTGCTGTTTGCGCATACTCAATCAGTGGGAAGAACCAAAGCTTGACTTTCAGCTAACCAAAGACCACCAGAGATGTTATGATGCTGAAATCCTGCACTAGATGCACAGTGATCCTGTTAACAAACTGTACCTGCTGTTTTTAATGCCTTTTCTACAAGAATTCAACAGGATCAACAAGCTGTTCCAGCAGGACAGGGGCAATCCTTTCAAAATGTTGTAGTGTCTACTTCTTTTCTTTCGCTCCCTCATTTCCTGAGTGGTGAGACCTGGAATGATCCCCACATCAGATGAATAACTGCTTGCAGTCGACATATCAGACACCAGTGTTTTGTTACCTTTGGGTGCAGTCAATTATGGGGTCACCTTCATGATGGGATTGGATGAAGAAAGAATGGAGAGCACGGCTGAGAGAAATATGAAGAGCAGGTGCCGTGACTTCTTGGTGGAAGCGGGCAGACAACTGCAACAGAGACGTAGAACGCATGTTCTCACAGAGCCTGGTCAAGTCCAAACTGAAGAACAGAATGGAACAAGAAACTCTCAGCAGCATACTCCACAGAAAATATGGACTGAGAAGACAAGGCATATGCTGCAAGGCCAAGAGACATTCCAGCGCCTCAATAGTCGCATGTACTCTGTGGGTGGAGCATCAGAAAGCAGGGAGACTGATGCAGATGAAGACAGTGAAGATGGATTTTAAATAAGGTAAGCACTGTTACTGAATCATTTTTATTAGAGCCAGGATATGATGCTAAGAAGGAAAGTGGTTTTTGATGAATGATGATAATCCTAAAAGTATTGTAATATTTAATGTGATTTAGGGAATCCTAGGTATCCATCTTATAGTGTTATAGCTGAAGTATAATTTGACCGTATCCCTCATTAGAAAATCTTACCTTTTCTTTCTACACATGAAGGAAACAGCAGTTGAGATATGAAGATAAACCTGAAGACATCAGTACAGGGCCATATTCTACAGAGAGTGAAACTGCCTACTCTGTACCTGTCCTGGGGCGTCTTAAGCTCATATGCCACTTTGACATTTGACATTGATTGGCCCAATGTAGGTCACCACACTCTCAACTAAACAAGAGGATAGTTACATTCTCATTTATCTCGTTATGTTTGATTTATTATTTATGCCTTTATTATGTTCTTCTTTGAATGTAGGCCAGAACTAAATCATGTTGAATGTTTCAGGATTGTAACGATCTGCCCTTTGGACAGATGACAAGTAGCAGACACAGGAGCAGAGAATGCTTTCGAATAAAGAAGGTTTATTTCTTCAGGCAGGCAGGACAGGCACTGAACTCTGAGAACTGTGAAACACAAACAAAAACATCTAGAACCCGAAACCAAAAACCCCATGAACTAAAACACAAACAAGTAATAGGGACAACAGTAGCAACAAACAAACGTACCTGTGAAACAATGCCCCGAAACTGACTGACTGGAAAACACCGAACTAAATACACTTACTAACGAGACAACCAAGAACAGGTGCGGGCAAAACACAGGTGAAAACGATGTCCTTAATTATCTCCCTCTTTGCTGGCAGAGGGGAGTGCCAGCCCAAACATAGAGAGGGCCAGATTGCCGACCCTTACAAGGATATTTAAGATATTTTCCAATATTTCAAAGGTTCAGTTCAGACAAATTGTTGTTAAACATGTTTAATTTGCACCTTGAAGAAATTTGAAAGATAATGGTGGTGTTATTCTTCATATATATACGAGGCTAAAGTGTTATGAGTCTGAAGAAAAATGTTAGCGACCAAGCGTCATCCTCACCTGTTCAAATTGTTTTGACTGGAATGGTTTTAAAACCAGTTTAGTTTAAGTATTTTCTAACTCACTCGTTTGTTTATCAGAGCAGAAGCCATTTTATTGCTACACACGTAACATTATCAATAATTCCTCCTGTTGCTGGGTTAGTTATTTAAAAATGGGATATTCTGCAGTCCCTGCAATAATAAATAAAGAATTTCAGGATGATATTGAATTCAATTGTGTGCAAATTTTAATTATCAGAGGTTTACTGTGTATATAATGTACTCGGTACATCATTTTATATTTGATATCGCATCAGTTTTCTCATTTAAAATCATGTTAAAAGGTGGTTTCTCCCTGATTGTCCTGAAGCTTAGGGGGGAGAAAAATAAACTACTGTTTGTACAGTTTTGCAAAACTGCACACAGTTTACCAATCTGTTCATGTGGATGTAAATTGACAATCTCCCCACAGATTGTAAAACTGCACACAGTTTATTTATTTCTCTCTTCCCGGAACCTAGGGGGGCTCCGTAGAAAAAGTTCCTTGTTTTGGGCTTGTTTTCACAGGCCTGGTTGCTTATTTGTCTCACAAGACCTGGCAACACTGGAGACTACTATTGGAACATTGTGTCAGGACAAACAACGAGACAGGATAATGGACTTGTGGCTTTAGTGAGCAAATTCGAATGGTTGATTCAAGGAACTGTGTCCATCCCTGCAATGAGCAGGACAACTGAAGCAGGATGTAAATGCTCTGCATATCAGCGTTGGCGAGGAACAAACGCTGACCGAACAGCTGCATCGTTTCTGGGAGACAGAATCGTTGGGGAATACGGACATCAAACAGACACCAGAGACAGATGAGCTGTGAAAGTTTGAGTCAGTAAAGTACCAACAACGCAGGTATGAAGACAGTTTGCCTTGGCGAAAATAAAGAATTTGAATTTGTCTGATAATTACTGCACAGCTAGAAGTCATTTTAATAGCCTAGTTGAAACGGTTTCATAATAATGACAAGCAATATGATCAAGTAATACAAGGGCTTCTACTTGAGGGAATTATCGAAGATGTAACTAATGTTGAGACAGAAACCCTGGGTATTATATGTGCCATCATCCCATAATCAAAGAAAATAGGATTACAACAAAGTTGCAAATTGTGTTTGATGCGTCATCACATGAGCAGCGAGAAAGCTGCTCACTTAACGAATGTCTCATTAAAGGACCAAATCTGTACTCTGACTTATTTAGCATTTTGAAAAAAAATTCAGGCAGCACACTAAGGTGGCGGTTATGAGAATGCCGTGTGTAAATGTAAATTACATATTCCTACACAACATCATGTTTCGGTGTTAACAAAACATTGTAGTCTGTTCTCACGTTTCTTTAGAGAACCAGTATCTTTTGCTTCTCGTGAGGTTTGGTTTCTAATGTTCAACTTCCGGGTATACTCTCGTGGTAATGTGGTGCACACGCATTGACAAGCAGAAAGCTGATGAGTGATTAGCGCCCTAGGAGAGCGGAATGAGGTAAAACAAATAATTGAGTAACGTGTATCATTATAAGAGAATGTTATTAATCTATGTATTGTGTGAAACTACAAAGAAGCTTTTTGTATATCTTTTGTTTACTCTGTAGTTTTCACGGTGTTCATGGTGTTCATGATGTTCACGATGTCGATGAATATTGCGGTGGTGCACAAAAGAAGAAAATAAACCGACACCCGTTTGAAACTCTCTGCGTATTACTGAGAAATCTGAGTGGCCGCTACACCGTGTGCCATTTGGTGCATCAGCAAGTTCCTTTCTATTAGCGGCAACTATCAGACATCACCTTAAAAAATAAGAAGAGAAATATCCCGAAGAAGTGCTGGATGAATGTTTATACATGGATGATTTCATAACTGGAGCAGATAAGATAGACGTCGCACTGATATTGTCTCAGAGAGCTAAAGAAATAATGTGCCAGTATGAAATTATACAAATGAAACACAAATTCCAAAACGAATGGAAATAAAGAAATAAGAGGCCAAAATCCACGTAAAGTTCTGGGTCTAACATAGAACAGAGGCACTGACGAATTCATGTTTGAAACTAGCGAATAATATTGCGAAAATAGCGAAACTAGCAAAAAGAGACTTTCTGCATAATAAAAGAGACACAAAACGAGGGGTCCTACAGGCAGCTGCGCGATCACATTGGATTTTTGTCCCTGTTTACAATTACAGTCAAATGTCTATTTCAGGAAATGTGGGAGAGGAACTTCATTGGATGAAGATCTTCCCAGCGATCTTGTGCAAACCTGGCATCAATGGTGCTCAGAGGTACACTATTTGAAAGTAATAACTATCCCACGTCGTTATGATAATAATGATATCAATCATGGAACATGATGAAACGAATGAAAACAACAGTTGAGCATGAGATTCATGTGTTCACAGATGTCAGTGAGAAGGCCTACTGCATATCTGCGGTGCGTAAAATGAAATGGAGTGCACAAGCAGTCTGAAAAATGACACTAGCCAGATTAGAGTGAATATGAACTGCCCTTTTGGACTGACTCAATGATAACTTTTCATTGGATTAGGAGTAGTACCAAACAATGGAAACCGTTTGTGAAGAATCGAGTAAGTGAATAGTAGTGGGTGAGGTATCCTGTTATAAATACCAAGAGACATATAATGATGATTCCAATCGCGGAGGCAGCAATGTATTCATTAAACACAGCAACAAATGAGCACAAGTTAAACCAGCAAGGGTCAGCAACAGGGGTGGTCAGTAGAACTGGTCGAAAGGTACAGAAGTCGGCAGGCAAAGACGGAATCCAATGGACAGGCGGGTAGTCACCACCGAAGATTACCAGTAAAAGATACAGACAAGGGGAGACCCCCAGCCAAACCACCTACTCTGTGGTTCACCTCCCTCCCACCCCTTAGACATTTTGTTGCCTGGCCTGTCTGGGAGCCAGGCCGTTAACAGGGGTACTGTGACGACTAGTATGACTTTTTATGCGCAGTTTTATTTGCATCCCCAGTGTTAATGTTTTCTGTTCGTTGTTTTAGTGTTTGATTTTCATGTACCTATGGTTTAAACACCACAAACTTACACTTTGCTTTGCCTCTGGTTCTTTACCGCACTACACCACCCTGGTTCGTGACATCATCACTGAAAAGTTAACATGCACAGTGCGTGTGGACGATTTTTAAAGTAATAATACAAACCACTTGGGAGGTGGAATTATTGTTTTCAAAAATAGATATACACACGTACAATACATTATTAAAACCTAAATAAAAAAATCACAAAAAATAAAGGACAGCAAAACTATGTCATGGGTGGAACTTTTCAGATGAAATGACAATCGTCCACATGCACTGTGCACATATGTACGGAGCCCTGGAGGTGACATGAATCATTTATTTTTTAACTCGTGGCCACGACTTGCTTATCTCGTGGCCACGACTTACTAACTCGTGGCCACGACTTGCTTATCTCGTGGCCACGACTTACTAACTCGTGGCCACGACTTGCTTATCTCGTGGCCACAACTTACTAACTTGTGGCCACGACTTGCTTATCTCGTGGCCACGACTTACTAACTTGTGGCCACGACTTGCTTATCTCGTGGCCACGACTTACTACTTCCTGTCCAACGTTTTTGTAATGGACTGTATGACATTTCCTTGAGTTTGATTAGCGGTAAGAATGGATAGAGATTCACTGATTTCTTTTTACTTTAATTTAGGGATGAGTTATAAAGACATTCTAACTACCCTTGCTTTACGGGGCTACATTATCTGTAAGAGGCATCTAATCAGAATATTAAGAACATTAGGGCTCTTCAGGCATCAATACGCTAATCTGCAAAGTGTCATTGATTTCATAATAAATCAACTGCAAGGTCCTGGAAGGCTTCATGGATATAGATGGATGTATGCCAAGTGCTTGGATTCAGGAATTCGAGCAAGGAAAGAAGACGTGCGGATCATTCTGGCTGAGCTTGATCCTGTAAACTCTCAAGCTCGCCGTAGACGGAGACTCAACCGGAGACAATATTTTTCCCAGGGTCCTAATTTCATTTGGCACATCGATTCGTATGACAAACTCAAGCCATATGGAATATGCATTAACGGCTGTATCGACGGATATTCCCGTAAGATTGTTTGGCTGAAGTCAGCCTATACAAGCAGCGACCCTCATGTCATTGGAAGCTACTTTGTTGGAGCCATGCAAGAGTTGGGAGGTGGCCCAAGGCTTGTACGCACCGACATGGGCACTGAAAATGTGGTGGTGAGAGACATTCAACGTAATTTGCGTTCAGATGGCGAGGACATTTGGGCAGGAGAAAAGAGCTTCATTGCAGGGGCAAGTACAGCCAACCAGAGGATTGAGAGTTGGTGGGGAGTTATGAGAAAAGAAGGTGTAGAGTATTGGATACAACTTTTTGGGCAGCTTAAGGATGAAGGGCTGTTTGCAGGAGACTTTGTGGACAAAGCACTAATGCAGTTTTGCTTCATGGGTACTCATCCAGGTAAGAGAAAATGTACTGTATTTTAACTAAGCCTCCTAAAAGGCTTGATTACTAAGGGCAGTTTATATTTCCTTTTACTATAGATATTTCATTGACAAATTTAATTTAAATTGATCAACTGTAGAATTATAAAATAGACAGGTTACTTGTTAAATTTGATCAATCAGAAGTTGCTTCAAATCCCAAATTAACACCTAGGAAATTGTATTCATGTCTGTCATGTCATGAAAATATGGTTAGTTAGCTATATGTAGTATGATTTGATTCCTATCACTTTGGTTGGCAATTGTTGTATAAAATATTGTTTATTAATACATTTTACTTTGACTCACTCATTTCACTTTATAGGATGAATTAAATAAAATCAAAGATGTTTGGAACTCTCATCGCATAAGGCCCTCAACAAACATGAACGTTCCAAGTGGAATACCTGGGATTATGTACCTGGCACCTCACTTGTGGGGTGCTGAAGACCTAATTGTTTCACATCATACTAATGAGTTGCATGTCTGCCAAGAGGTCTGCAAATCCCTTACCTCTTTACCATGTGATGAGGACATGTTTGATTTATGCACAATCACTATGGATGAAACAGGCCTGGGGTTTCCCAAAAATATGTCTGAAGCACTTGACTTGTACATATTGCTGAGAAGCAACATACGTCCTCAACTAATTGAGTAGATTCCTGGACCTCCACTCCAACCACACATGGACATGCACAGATGTTTGAATGCATCTGCTTAGTCTACTGTCTGAATTTGCTGTGCTTTGGTGTGCTGTGTATCCTTCAATTGCCAATAGTAAACTCTGTAGCTACCCTGGTTATAAAATACTCCATGCTTCGTATACTGATGTCCATTTGTATATTTATTCCTTCTCAAACTTTTCTAAAACACCATGAAAACAGTTTGCCTTGTAAACCAGCTGTGGAAAATTAACATGATCTGAAATGTTCGTCACTTTACCGTTATCTACAACTATTCTTCTGGCACTCGACTCTAACCTAACTTCCTGTAGTGTATCGTGTACTTCCTGTAGTGTATCAAAACAAATGTTCTTAGCTGTAAATATAATAAAAAACAGTATGACAGAGTATGACAAATCCTTTTGAAAGGTTGAAAATCAGCTCGCTACTTCCCAGTGCAGCTAGCAGCCCCCTTCCTCGAGGAGGTTCTCTATGGTAAAACCTTAAGCAGCTATAAAGATTCTTTCTTACTTTATGTCTCAGACCAGGAGAGGGAAGTTCTGCAGAAGGCTTTGGAGGACTTTGACTCTATTGACAGTGATGCGCTTTTTGAGTCATTGGAAGCACATGACTGTAACCAAGTACCAAACAAAGACAACTTGACCATGCTGTTGTCAACTAGAACACAAGGCTCTCATACAAGCACCAATGTATGTTATTGAGTGCTGGCGTCCGATTTTGGAGAGTTTGTCAAGCACATTACCGGTTGAAACCCTGCACAGTGTGATTCGAGAGAAGACCCCAACTGCAAAAGCAGTGAAAGAACCAATGACGCCACCACAGTCTATTGTTGCACTTTACCTGAAGAGGTATGTTGGTGAATTGGATCTACCCACACTTCAACTGAATAAGTCTATTACTAGAAAGACAGGAGGAAAAACCGAAGTTTAAAGCTTCATAATCAGGAGTTGCGTACCCGAGCACAATGTTGTGATTGGTTTACAAAACGTGCTATAATGTTTGCACGGTTTGCTACGAGTTATTATGCTGTTTTTGTAGTTTTTTGGCAATGTTAAGAGTTGTAAACAATAGAAGCGCTTGTTCGATAGATTTGACTGAATAGTTATGTCCTTCAGATTCGCAAAGAATACTAAAAATATACACACACAAGCATCCAATCAACTGCAGTCTTGAATATATAAAACACCAAATAAATGGATCATCTTAAGCATTTAATTGAAGAATGAAGAATGACAAGCCAATATATTTACAGTTATTATTATTAATAGATGTTGGAAAAATTATTGTACAGCAATACATGTATTGGATTCCTTAACTGAATCTCTGTCCTCCACACAACCTACTGATTATTAAGCATTCTCTTTACAGTCCTACACAGCAAGGTGATGTCACATCAAAATCCAATGAATATCCAGATCCAGTTTTATGTTGAGGTAGTCCAGCATGAAAGACCATGTTGGTATGCTGCCCCACCATGTCCTATGCGGGAAAAAACACAATTAGTTAATGTGACGATCAAGGCCGTGTTGAGAACAATTTGAGTGGGGTGGCCAAGATGTGGCCCAGACTTGGTTTAGGGGGCCTGTAAGATTTCAAATCAAATCACAGATTTTTAGGGCTGGCCCCGTGTTGGCCAATCAGATTTCAGGGGTTGCCATTGCCACCCCAGACCACCTCCTGGACCCTGTTGATGATGAAGCATATTACCTAACTTGAGAGATCTGATTAAAATAAACTCTTTAAAATTAATGCTAATAAGTGAGGAACTATTAAAGTGTTTTCACCATCCGGCACATTGATACACAGGCATCTCTCCAACCTGCATTAGTTAAAAGAGTGATCTATAGGAATGATCCTGAAGGTGACTGTATCAATGCTTTTTAAAGAGAGCATTATGGGAGTGATCCTGTAGGTGACTGTACAAGTCATATTGTAGGTGTACATCCTTTTTAGGCAACCATTGCTCTGCAAAATACACTGATGGTACACTAGTAGTGCAGAATCAGTATTCTAACAGTGTGTAAACTTTAAACACACAACTTGCATCAGGCAAACTTACCTGTGTCATTCATTGGTTGGTGCCATGATTGAAGCACACCGGTGTTGCAAGGAGCCGTTTGAAACCGGAGTCACACCACCTGGTTGCATTCCAGCAGCATACCAGCAGGAGCATCCATGTAATTCCACAGGTTTAACGGCATGCAGCACAATCTAAAAATGAAGAACATATACTTTAGGGAAAGTTTGGATGTTTAGGCTACACATGCATTTACTTGACATTAGGAAGATTATTGTGAAACTAGGTTGAACAAAATTAAGGCAACAGCAGTAGAACATCAAAAAATATACATCTGCAAAAGCAGATATGGAACAACAAAGAGAGCATCTGCAACAGCCGAAAATAAAAAAAGCATATTGAACAAATGCACCTGAACCTGCACAGGTCTGAATACATGCTCTATTTACTACATATTAGAGTTTGGGGTATTTTGGTACTGTAGCACTGTCTGGATACACACTAAATCTGATGAAATCCAACAGGGAACAGAAAGATTAGACTACATGATGTCCTGTTGATAAATAAAATACTACAGAAAGCCAGTAACGCATGTTGATGAGCAGGGACTTGAGCATGTTTTCGGACTCAGTGTTGGACTTTCTGTCAATGTAACCTGAAGTCTATATGTTTCACTTCCTCAATTCACTAAATCTGACATTTTTGTAAAAAGGGGGAAGATTATACCGAAGTAAAGTTGGTTGGATATTCAATATTGGATATTCGATATTGGATATTCAAAGGCCGAGTTCAGGTCCGGTTTTCCCGCAAGCAGCCTCACTACACCTCAGTTATCGACCGACAGAAACCTCCGTCAGCTTATAGTTAGGGACCGTAAATAAAGTACAAGTCTCAATGTTATTAATTCAATAGCTGAAACTTGCAATGTTGCATAGCATTTGGTCTTTAAATAAATGGTTTAAAACATGTTTAATAAACTCTGTTGACAATCTCAACGTGGTTTGATAAGTCTTTGCACAAAAAAGCAATTGAGTTTTACAGTTTTTAAATGTTTTATAAACATTTGTTTTCACCATTTCCTTAAACTGAGGCTGTGCAACATGTGTGTCCTCTATAAACAATTTGGAAGTGGTTTGGAGTTTGAAGGCCATGTTAAACAGCTATTGAATTAATAACATTGAGACATGTACTTTATAGACGATCCATACCTATAAGCACACAGAGGTTTCTGTTGGTCGATCACCGGGGTGTAGAGTGGCTGTTTGCGGAAAACCGGACCTGATCTGTCCGTTGAATATGCAATATCGAATGTCAAACCAACTTTACTTCTGTGAAGATTATCATACTGAAAAGGGATTCAATGTTTAACCACATACAAACAACCTAACAGCAGACTATGATTCTTTAACTGCCGCAACAGCATTTCTGAGTTAATGTATGTAGCCGTGACTATCCAAACTAATAATGGCTGTTAAAGTTAGCTAGCGCCTTTGAGGCTGCACAGGCAACAATTTAATAACCACTGACATACCCAAGTGAAAGCCGAAATATCTTAATAGCATTAATAATCGGTCACAATGTTCGAATTAGTTCAAATAGGTTCAGAATCAGCCAAAAACGTATCCTATCTAACAAGTTGACGATTCGCTTATTAAACATAACAAGCTAGCAATCAGCATTAACAGAATTAAAGCCACTTACCTCTATAATTGGAGATAACATTATCGTAGAAGAACTTGTATTCTTTCTCCAACTTGGAAGACTTTACCTTGGAGTGTTTATTCACGAGTAGGGTGGCCAGCTTCAATACAGAATAATAAAGGATGCTTGCTGTTTATCACGGCTGTAGTCTTGTAGGCACTGCTGATTCAAAACAAGACGCGCTATTTTATTCTCAAATACGGGACGATTCCGTATTTAAAGGGACGGGTGGCAACCCTATTCCCGAGCCACACCATAATCTTGACCAACTTTCGGGAAATGCTCACTGTCGAGCAATAATAGGCAGTCATGAACGCAATAACCTAAAGATGTATACTGTTTCAGCAATTAATGGCGGCTACTTCCGCTTTCTATTGTGATGCAATAAAAGCCTATATTGGACAGGAAGTGCTAACTCGTGGCCACGAGATAAGCTAGTCGTGGCCACAAGTTAGTAAGTTGTGGCCACGAGATAAGCAAGTTGTGGCCACAAGTTAGTAAGTCGTGGCCACGAGTTAAAAAATAAATGATTCATGTCACCTCCAGGGCTCCGTACATATGTCTTTCAGTGGTAGAACTTTATTAACTTCTGACTGAAAATGACTGATATGCCATGACTAGATCGGAACAGTACAAACACCTACATGGAAAGATTCAGGGAGAAGAGAGAATGCGAGAACATCATGTTCAAGAAGTCGACAGTGCATCCAGCTAGTAATGCGAGAGTAAGTAGCAAGCTAGCTAGCTAACGTCAGCTTAGCTCATTTAGGGTTAACCATAATTAGCTTACTAGTTTGGACTAACAATTGAAGTGATGATAAAAGTCAGTAGATTGGGCGAAAGTCGTGTAATTAACTTGTGATGGCCGTTAGCAGGCTCAAATAATACACTGCCTGTTTGTTTTTGAGACTGCAAAACCTCCAGATAGCGTTTGTTTAGAGCAAAGTTAATTTTAATCAAATTGATTTATTAATTTGATTAGTTGTGTTGCCAATATTCATAAGTTCTTTCAGTGGTGTAAAGTACTTTATGCATTTCAGTGTGACATCCTGAAGAGAACTGTTCTGATCTTTCCAATTGCTGATCCGCTCAATCGCTGTACCAAGCCTATTCAATCAATCAAATTTATCAATCAAATTTATTTATAAAGCCCTTTTTACAACAAAAGTTGTCACAAAGTGCTTTTACAATCACCAGCCTGAATCCGACAGAGCAAACATCAACAAGTTGAACAAGTTGATACACGGCGGCTAGGAAAAACTCCCTGAAAGTCAGATTTAGGAAGAAACCTAGAGAGGAACCAGGCTCTGAGCGATCACCAGTCCTCTTCTGGCAGGGCTGGGTCAGTTTATGAAAATACAACAAGACAAAATAGTCCGGGATGTCCGGGAGGGATGTTGGATTTGGAGGAAGAAGCTCCGGGTGCATCAGCTGTTCCGTCAGCCGCACAGTCAGGGGCCCCAGGGAGGATCCAGCATATGCTCCAAGCTGGAGCGGTCCCCCTGACAGAAGTGGACACAAACACAGGGAAAGGTTGGACACTAGTTCCCGGCACAATAGTATACCGAACATAATACTTTAAAAGGAGACAGGGGGGTTTGTGAGACAATGGCCATGAACGGGTAAACCCAGGACAAGTCCAGACAGATGTTAGTAGAGACAGGACACAGGAAAGGTTAGACACCCTGGTTCCCTACGTACCCGGCACCATAATATAGCAGCATAGATCTTAGAATGAGACAGGGGGGTCCAGTGAAGCTGGGGCCCTGAACAGGGTAAACCCCGAAACAGGGCCCAATAGGCCGGAAAACACCCACCCACTATGCCGAGCATCAACCCAGGGACGCCAATTGACCATGACCACTCAGGCAGGTTTAGTTTTTACTCACAAAGTTACTCGAGCTGGTGGAACAAACAAGAGCTATAGCGAGCCAGTGACATCCACACTCCGAGGAGCATATGGGAGGTTTAGTTTTTGCTCACAAAGCTACTCGAATTGAGGCTGCAACGGAGCACTATAGCGAACCAGTGACTCCTCCCCACAGTTAACTGGGATAATCAGAGTTTAATTCACCAGCTACTCGGATTGAGCGAACAAAGGACAGCTATAGCGAACCAGTGACTCCTCCCCACAGTTAACTGGGATAATCAGAGTTTAATTCACCAGCTACTCGGATTGAGCGAACAAAGGAGAGCTATAGCGAACCAGTGACTCCTCCCCACAGTTAACTGGGATAATCAGAGTTTAATTCACCAGCTACTCGGATTGATATTCAAGCACTTACTGAAAACACACACACACACAAATAATGCTAGCAGGTGTAAGGATTTTACGAGATGACGAGAGTTTGATTAACAACAATACAAACATAAAGAAAGCTGTGAAAGTTCTTCCCATAACGAAGGGCAAGTGAAATTGTGTAATAATTACCTAGTACCTGTGTGTACAATTGAACTTTGAGTTCAGTTAGTGGCTACTGGCTCTGTCCTTCCACACTACGCATCTCATGGACACTGTGACAGCTGATGATTTATTTAAGCCCTGCTAGTATTGCCCTGTCATATTCAGGCATGCACACTGTCAAATGATTTACATGAAAAATATATATCTACTTTTAAAATGTAATCAAGTCATACTACTTTATTACCAGAAGCCCCTTAGGAGTTTGCATAAATAGTATGATTTAGGTTTCCAGGCTCTCCAGAGTCAATTGTCTTTTCCTTCAACCTTCCAACTATAGGCACATTATTAACACGCATCTGACACTAGCAGTACTCGTCATGTACTTAAATGTGCCAAGCCCATATATTATAAGATTTTGACTCAGTACCAATATATTTGTTCAGCTTGGGCACTGGATAAACATTAACAAATGTTATTATTTTTCAAACTTAGGCCCAATCCGAATACTCCCCCTTACCCCTTCCCCTTAGCCCTACCCCTTAGTTTACCCCTTCCTCTTGGCCCTCGAAACCGAGTGGTAAGGGCTACGTTCCCCTACGAATTGGGACACCACTAGTTTTTGGCTACGTCATCATACATCGTTGCTAGCTGGCTGCTACGTCACCAGAGGCGACACAAATGTTGATCTCAAACTTCCGCGATGCAGTCTGGAAAAGAGTGTATGTCGATTGCGTGGATTTTAGTAATGTTTTGCGCTTGTCTGCAACAAGTCGCAGAAATCAAGCGAGAAGAGGTCTACGACGCCTACAAATGCTGGTAGTTTAAGTTAGGCAGGGCTCTCAAGTTTTGAACTGAGTTCAGAGTGAGATTTATGGCGATGATCTGAAAAACGACACATACATTCGTACAAATAAAAACATATTTATTTAATTCAGCATTTCTTAGTGCAGATTTGTTTGTGTGTGTGTGTGTGTGTGTGTGTGTGGTTAGTGTTGTTTATTGTAGGGGTTTGTAGCAGGTTTTGAGGCCTTTAGCACCAGGGTTGGTGGTTCCCATTTGAAACACTGTGGTTCCAGGCCAGCCATTTTCACTGTCATGATGGATGACAGAGTTCCAGTGCCAAGATGTACTTGGTTTTGTTTAGTCCAACCATGGAGAAATCTCTCTCAGCATTTGCATTTGAACGAGGGAGCACTACCACTATTGCAGCTATTTTAGAAATAACAATTTGTTTTTTAATGTCACACCTCTAACCCTATACTACTTTGTCCAGACTTGGTACAGGCAAAAGTGACACAAAAGAGATACTGTGTCGGAGTTATTTATTATTTTTTTTTTTAATTTCATGTTTTTTGTTTAGTTTCCATAAGTTTTTTGTTTTTTTTAATGTAAGCCAGGGCAAGGTCAGTCATCGGCGGCTTCACGCATGCACGCTTCATTTGTAGTCTAGACGTGGAAGGAACATCTCCTGCTCTGACTGCAGATGGGAGGCTCAGGCTTCTGATTGCTTTGGCACGGGGGTGGGGAACACGGTAGCACCCGCTGCTCGTAGAGAAGAGTATCAGAGTAAGAGCTATCCGACCATACGTGCTATCACGTCAGTCTCCAAAAGTCTAAAAAAATCTCCAATAAAAACAGAAAAACTCCAAGAAAAAAACAGAAAAACAATAGTTTGCAATTGACAAAGCCACTAAGTCGGCAACACTGATCTGAATCAATGTGCCAACCGAGCCCCTAGTGTCGTCGGAATACCTAAATCTTACCCGGATACGGTAATGCTATTTTCTGATTGGCTGTCCGGTAGCTATATGCATTTATTTGATTGGCTGGTGCGAGACAGGTCCTTCTGGACTCTACACTGTAAAAAATGTGACTAGTGGCAACAAAGTGACAATTAATATAATTGAGTAGATTTTAAGTTCTACAAATTTGATTAAAAAGTACGAAATAAATTAACTACATGTAAACAAAAAAAATGAGTACATGTTTATAAAAGCAACACTTAAAATGGGTAGGCTTAAGTAATATGGAGCCAGATTGGGGCCAAATGTATTGGCCGTAAAAAAAAATCTTGGCTGAAAAATATATTTTCAAATGTAAAAAAAAATATTGTAAACGAATAAAAACATATTTTTTGAAAAACTAAAAATTCTGAACGGAATAAGTGGATGCTTGGATCCAATCCCTCCAAAATTTCAGACAAACCATTATTTTTCAGTTTCACTTATTCTTTTTTCGATTACAAGTTTTTTTTTTACGACCAAAACTTTTGGCCCCTTTCTGGCGTGTGGGCGGGGTTAATAAGAACACGTTTGAGTGACAGTTAGTAGACCCAGTAGCAATCTGATGGCCAAAATGGCGTTCGATACAGCTGAAAGACACGGATCACAGCTACGGTTGTTCTTGCTGTATTGGTTTAAAATGTTTAGATATGTATTTATTTAGTTTGGGTAACTCTGGATTGCATTAGAATACACCAGACAATGAATGGAAAGTTTGCTCTCTGACCGTTTTTTCATATTTAAGCTATAGATTCAAACACGATTTCTGGAGCATTTGTCATTTTTATTGTTACGCTCATAACGCAACTTGCTTCTGTTTTTAGCATGACGTTATAGAGAGAATCTTATTTTCATAATGCTGACTGGATTTAGACATATTTAGCATTGCAGGAACATTTTCGGATTTGGAATTGTTAAATTGGAAATTACGTATCTAACTACAAAACATTTTTGGATACTTTTTTACCAGAATGATGAGTACAATTCCAGTGTTGTAGCAGACAGACACAGCACCTGAAACTGACCAAGCCAAGTACAGCTTAGTGCCAGCAAAAGTAAGGAAGTAAGCTGCAGCAACAGGGACCATCTATTTCTGTTGATCTGGACATGGCAGGGTTTAGTATACTGAGTAGTTGTGCTTATTTAGACATTGATTTGTGCAATAACAGTTTATTAATCACATTGGTGTTAAAGGACATCTGAGATACAAGTATATTGTTTGAAATTACAAATGAGTGTAGTATTAATGCAATTTCTGACATTATTTTGTTCATGCAAAAATAAAAATACTATGAAAAAAACATGTAGTTGCTTTAATACATTCTCAAACACTCGTGCTACCTATATTTACACAGTTGGCTTGTTTAACCCTACTCTATGTGAACTAAAACATAGTTTAGTACAGCCATGTAAATGTCTCTGCTGTAGGAATGAGAAGGTGCTGTCCTATGGCTGGTCATATCTTCCTCCCTCAGGGGCATTCAACAGGGGGCATGCTGACTCCACAGCAGGGTTCATCTGACAGTGGTCCAGTCTTCCATGTCCTACGTATTATATAGAGAAGATTTAAGAAGGAAGGGTTGCTGTCTTAAGTGCAGATATTTGTTAAAAACTAATTGCATAAGTGGTAACAATGGTCCTAAGGCATGACACGTGAATCTGTTGTGTTTGCTATGATTACGTCTCCCTGGAATAATCACTTAATGTCCCATCATACAGTGTTACTAATTGCTTGCTTTTTTAATTGCATAATACATAGTTACCATAGCTAGCCAATATCTACCTACATAGTTACCGTAGCTAGCCAATATCTACCTAGCTACCGGACAGTAGCACGTTAGGTTACAGATGTAGTGTACTACGGTAATACATCTATAGCTGCTATGTTTGTTACAAAAAAAGTACATACTTAGCAATTGTTATACAAAAATGGTAGTTACATATAGTCATATTAAAATAATCAACACAGCACGTCTTGCGCAGTGTGATCATTACCATTTGACCAAGACCATCCGCAGGTCGCGAGTCCACCATGTTTACACTCAAGGCTAACAGCAGTGGGCGGGGCTGAGGGCACTGATAACCACGCCCACCCGCCAGAAAGGGGCCAAAAGTCTTGGTCGTAAAAAAAACTTGTAATCGAAAAAAGAAGAAGTGAAACTGAAAAAAAAGGTTTGACTGAATTGTTTTTGGGATTGGATCCAAACTTCCACTTATTACGTTCAGATTTTTTTTATTATGTTTAAAATGTGTCTTTTTTCAAACAATACGTTTTTTTTCGTTTACCATATTTTATTTTACATTTGAAAATATATTTTTCAGCCAAGATTTTTTTTTTACGGCCAATACATTTGGCCCGAATCAGGCTCCATATAGTAATAGCATGCAAAATAATAAGTTGTAAAGGCCAATATGTTTTTGTAAATACAAATCAGTTTTACAAGGAAAACTGATTTAGGTTTACTAACTATTTGAGCAAAAATAATTTAAATTAACTAAATATCTCTGAGAAATTGCTTTAGATCTACTAAATATCTGGGAGAAATTGCTTTGGATCTACTAAGTATCTGGGAGAAATTGCTTTGGATCCACTAAATATCTGCGAGAAATTGCTTTGGATCCACTTAATATCTGGGAGAATTTGCTTTAGATTTACGAAATATCTGGGAGAAATTGCTTTAGATTTACTAAACATCTTGATAAAAATAAGTTGTATTCACTAATTTAAAATAGGTTATATTAACTAATATTTTACCACATCATTGCCTACTTCAACTCAATTTCATTCCTTCTTGGTGTCACAGGTAAATTAAATTGGGTTAATAAATCATAATTCGTAATAAGAACAAAAGGTAAACATTTATTTGTCAATTTCTTCTGTGAACATGGTTATTGAACATTTTCTTAACACGTTTATTGCAAAAACACAAAAAATACAGGCAGAAACCATGTATGTGTAGGCTGTGGCAATATAAATTAAAAAACACAATAACACAAAACTCCTGTAAAATGAGTATCAACATATCAAAAATATTAATATTATCAAAGTATTTGTGGCAATATAAATTAAAAAACACTAACACAAAACTCCTGTAAAATGAGTATCAACATATCAAAAATATTAATATTATCAAAGTATTTATATTTAACAGTTCAAAGTTGCAAATGCTCAAACTTAGTGCAAACAAAGAACAATCTTTAAAGTCTCCTTCAATAACATTTTGCAGTTCGTCTTGAGTGGGTAACATGTGGGTAACATGTTCATTCTGCAAGGGTCCCTTGATTAAGCAAGAAGCTTATTTTTTAGGCTGTTGACCTTTGGGGAGAGGTTTGAACTGTCCAGCTCAAGGAAGAGTTTCTGGAACACTTCCATTGTGTATCTGAGCTCCTTGGGATAGGCAAGGTTTGCAGCATATGCTACCCCAATTACCATGCAGCAAGCTCTTGCGAAATCCCCCAGATCAGTCAGGACTTTCACTCCCTCTACGATGACACCGATGTCATCAGGACCCTCTGGTGTCGTAGTCTTGATGTTGAAGATTTTCATCTGCTGTACGGCAAGGTCCTGAGATACACTGTCTTCATCAGCGCCCTGAAATAGCAAGAACATTGGGTATTTTAGACTGTACCACCAAAAGAGAAGGTTCTAAATGAACAACTCCCACATTGGCTGTTGCATATTGCCATTCAGTTACGTAGACAAATCTGAGATAATGTACATCCATAAGTATATTTTTATGCCAGGTAAGATCACTTTACCACCACATAAAACAATTCAATAACACCAGAGATGATGGTCTGAATTTAGTGACAGCTGTAAATATTTGTCGAATTTTGGAAGTTTGGAATCCATTGCTACAGAAATGAATTTCTTCCCTTTACTTATCTGTGCACTTTGTGATCCATTGCACACCTGTTATTATACATTCACAAACACAGACAGGTCACTAGTAGTCTTTTTCCTGGTGCACTATTTTAAATTAACCTTAGCCAGCCAATCAACAGCATTATTAGATCTAGGTACAAGCATGCTGCATGGAAATTGGCTTATTGACAAAATGTGATTTATTCCATCAAATTCGGTACCAAATGAGCAGGCAATTTTGAATACTTGTCAGTTGGCTGTCAAAACCGAGCCCTAGAGATGACACAGATTACCTTGTTTATATTTTAACATGTTTTTCAACTTACATCATACTCCTTTAGGAGTTGATCTGTGGCTTCCCCAAGGTACACCATCAAACACCGAATGACAACATCTCTGGTCACGCTGATGCTATGGTTGCTTGGAGCCTAAAATGGCAAACATAAACATAATTCAAGTTCATACTGAAAAAATGTTTAATGACATAAAACTTCAAACAGGAAGTTATGTTTTAAAAAAAAATATACCTAAACATTTATGCTTCAAATTGCTGTTAGTCACATAACCATTCCAGGTTGAGGTCAATTCCAGCAGTTTGAGTACAAAATAATATAAAAACATTATAGTCATTTAAGGGTACCTTGAGTAGAATGGCCTGCAACCTCAACCCCATGGTTCCACCTTTGGAGTGGAAGATTTTCAGAAGCCTCGGAGTGTATTCATCCAGCTTAGACATGAACTTTGGTTCAAGATGCACCGTTGTGATTCTGTGAAACTCATCCTGGATCTGAAAGACAAATAATGAAAACAGCTTTAAAGCCTCAAATACTACAAGTGTACATCTGGTTCTTACAACTCCAGCAGGAATTTTACACTGATGATCATATTATGACCTTCATGTACATGCTGGGTTAAATCATCTGACTGTGCAGCATTTTAATATATTTTGGCTAGCATTGTACAATCTTTAGTGTTGGTAGTTTCTCACATGCACTTACAAAGATTATTTAGGAAACTGTACAGTTACATAATGCAACAAAATCTATATCATTCAGGAATTTAACCTTCACAGAATAATTTAAAGGAACAGTTAACAGTAACATAACAGACATGTCGTATTTACGAGCTAAATATGCACAACCAGCAGTGCAGTCCTTAACTGTGGATTAGGAATATTTCAAATTAGCATGTGCTTGTAACTCACTTGAGATGGCTCAAATAGAGCAGGCCATCTGGTTTTTATGTCCTCCATGCTAGGTGATTTGTTGATGATTTCGTTTCTTCTGTGTGCAAATGTTTTGGCCATTTTTTCTTTTATCAATTAATTGTTGTCCCTTTTTCTTACTTCAGTAAGCAACTGAATCCTCTCTTGTACTTGACTTTCTTCATCCTCTCCTGCCGGGTAAGGGGGGAGGTAGTTAACCTCTGCCTTTCGAGTTTTTTTTATGCTCTTTGCAGACTTCTGGTTTGCTGGGCTCTTGTGTTTCAGTGCATTACACATCACCTCAGGAACACCATAGCCTCGGAGTTTGGTGCGATAATTTGCCATCTTGTACTTGATGCTTTGTTGCCATCCATAGTAACCTGAGTAGGAGCCCGGTTCAGTAAGACAAGGATACTTCTTGACAAGTTCCTCAGCAACATCACTTATTTGTGCACTTGATGGATAGGCTGTATAAATATATATAGTTTCAGCCAGATCCGTCTTGATCTTTGAGGTAGTCACAAGTGTTCCATTCTTCTTGTAATCTTCAGTGGCTCTTTCAAGGTACAGCTCAGTTTCGTACGAAAATCCTGGAATGGGGAACTGCTTTGACCATTGCTGACATCGTTTTGTAGCATTTCGCCTAGACAGGATACTGGTGTCCTGTGAAGATGTTCCAGCAGGTGACTCTGCATAAGATGCAGAGTCATTGTCTGTTGACTGTAGATCAAAGGAACTGCCCAAACTTTCATCTAATGGAAGCAAGTTAAGGATGACTGGAACAGTGTGAACAATCTTTATTGTGTCTTTGTTTTTAATTTGGTCACTTGTATGAGGTGTGAAGTAATCTTCAAATTCAGAGTCCAAATACTGAAGACTGAAGTCCTCTAAAATTCCAAATGTCTCTTTCACAACTGTTTTCAGCTCCTCTACAGTGGGTGGGATTCCTGATGGAAGGACCAACTTCTCAATTTGGTCAGTCAGTATGACACGAAGCTTTGCCTCCATCTCTGCCAGAATGACAAGAATGTAAAAGGACAAAAGTTAAATAGCAAGCAGGAACTTAAACACGACACTAGACTTAATAGTGTAATTAAGAACCCGGTGTGTGCCACCAGAATAAATAGACAACACTCTTCAAATACAGGTTATATCAGTAGGATACCAATAAAATGAAATCCATCACCAAAGCCAGCAACTAGAACTCTTACTTTTGGACTAATTTAGTTAGTATGGTGCACTTCCAGAGAAATGGAATACAGTATTGATATTGTAAGATGTAAAAATTAACATAATGTATTACAATTACCTAAAATGCACAACAGATGTGACGTTTGAGGGTAACCAGGCGTTTTCCTCCCACACTGTACGCGGCCAAGGGGTAGACGTCATCAAGTTTCTGCTGATCCAAAAGAGACATTTTCCCAGTGACCTCCAGATTAAAAGATCTTAGATGCTATTCATACCAGGCAGAGAGTAACTTTACAATAAAATACATACAGTTGTCCAAAATGGCTATCTGAACAATCTCAGCAAAGTCAGGTAGTCCACCAGTAGAGCCATAGGACAGGATCATCCCAACAGTGTACCTTGTTCCATAGTAGCTGACAGTGTTAGCCATCTGCACAGCACACAGACACGGTGATGTTTTTCTTAAAGCTTCCTGTATGTCTGAATGCAGCACATCTAAAGGCACGACAGATATTTTTGTGACACACAATGCCTGTTTTCCAATGTCTGTATACAAGTGGTATGCCATCATCATTTGATGTCTTGTAGAAAGGGTCAACAATACATTTTTTAAGTTTTTAGTGTGCCTCACAACCTGCTTAAAAAAGCTGTGTTTTGCTTCAAAGCGCATTGTCCATACACCAACCAGAGGCCCATATTCTTCAATCAATCCAGGATAGTGTTCCAAAAAATGGTGTTTCGTGTCAGTCTCTCTTCTGGAAAAACTCCTAAGAATCTGTCACGGTGTTCAGATATTTTAAAGTCAAGGTATGCAATAGATTCAGCTGTGTGAACAGGGGCAACCACCAATTCAACAATGTCTTTTAAAGTCAGAAGAACCTGCCAGGCAGGATCACCCTCAGGTATCCGCGATCCAACAATGAGTGGCAACAACTGTATAAGGGCCCAATTTTCATGGGCATTTCCACCTATAGTTTTGCGATGAATGTAGTTTTGAGGGATTTCTTGAGGGCTGTTGGCTTTGTCCGAGCCCTTATAGGGAAAACATCTGATTAACTCGTTCAGTACAGTCAAATTAAAGTACTTCTTCTTGGTAAAAATCTGGAAACACAATGCTAATTCTCTTGGGACTATGCCTTCAAAGAGGTCATGTAGCACATCTGGTGGGTACCCAGAGACAAAGTGAAAATTATTAAATTTATCGGTCAATGGACACGACCGCTTTACGCCAAAGCAATGTGTTATATTTGGATTCTCTCTAACTGTTTGCACATGTAAACTATGGTCCTGCTTTGTCCGAGGTGGAAACACTCCAGTTCGCACTTCGTGTGTCTGGTACACTGAAGGATGTCCAAGACAAAATCTGCCGATGTATGGCCCTGTAAAACTTTCAACAAGCCCACTGATTGAATGTGCACCGATATTATCAGCTACAACACAGTGTACAGTGCCTTTAACATTCTGTCCAACACTAGAAATGAAAATCCCTTTTTGTTCTAGAGTTGCAAGATCTTTCAAGAGTGGTTCCAAAACTGCTATGTATCCAAACTTCTTGACATCAACAGCTTTGCAAAGTAAAGCTAGCCGAATTGACGATAATGCAGATTGCAACTTGGACAACACATTTGCCAAAACCCAATACACTGCTGTTATTTTGTGTTTTTTTCTTGACGTTCCAAGCGGGTTACACACCTCAAAGTCGTCAACATAAAGGATTATAGAGAGTCTTGTTTCTTCTCCAGCATAGAAGTCATTTTTCTTGAAACAATTGCCATCAAAAAATGATTTAATGGGAGTCACGTGACCCATCGATAGCGATGCCAGCATAGTATTTTAGCTCCGCTCACATAGTCTGTTTTTTTTTCAATAATCCTGTAAAATACCTCGAATACTTCGACATCTCACCGTGTATGCTTCCCCAACCAAAGATGCACAGAAAAGGGACAATGAACAATCGCCGATAAAGAAAAGATTCAAGGATGCTGCCATCTCCAAGGAAGAGCTTGATGTAGCTATCGCTAATGGCATTAAGCTAGCCCTCCAAGAGCAGCAACGTGGTCTGGATGTGGTCGTTGCCACCGCAGTCAGGGAAGCTGTGGACTCTATCTTGGTCCCAGAATTACGTGATTTAAGAACGGAATTTCAAAAGACTAATGCAACTGTGAAGGAGATTAGCAGTGAACTTGAGATAGAATCCAAATCTACTAAAAGGACTCAAGACCGAGTGGACTCTGTTCAGGCGGCTGCACGTGAGGACAGACGAGCTGTCTTAGAGCTGAGAACACAACTAGACCAGCTGACCACAAAGTTAACAGACCTGGAGGACAGGGGACGAAGAAATAATGTAAGACTGGTTGGCTTACCAGAAGCAGTGGAGGGTTCGGATGCAATCGGCTACCTCAAAGTTAATCTCCCCAAGTGGATCCCTTCATTGGTGGGACGAGACATTGACATTGAACGGGCGCATCGGGTGTATGATGGAGGTGAGGCTAACTCCAACAAGCCACGCACCCTCATCTTCAGATTACTGCGGTGGCAAGACCGATCGGCTATCCTTAACGGGGCACGTCAAGTTTATCCAGTAAAGATGGCATCCAACGGAGCCACACGGTCTACGACCGGCACCAACAGTTAGCACGATCCTGTTCTTCCCCGACTACAGCCCAGCGACAACAGCTAAAAGAAAGAGTTTCAGTGCTGCCATGAAGAAGGCTAGAGACATGGGTCTGGAACCATTCCTCATCTATCCTGCGCGGATCAAACTGCAATATAAAGGCGAAAAGAAGATGTTCGACTCCTCTCAAGCCGCCGAAGATTTCATCAACTCTCTTCCACGGAGGTACATCTCTACTACCGCAGCCTCATACCCGACCATAGAGAAGAACCACGGGGATACGCCACGCGCCAGAGAAGGCAACTTAGTGCACATGAAGGAATGAACTGGCGTCACTCAACTTACGTTTGTAGCAATGGACGGTTTCAGGTTCCCCACTACAAGGTATTTGGAAAGTTTGGGAAATAAAATTAGCTGAGCTATATTTTCTGATTATCTGATAATTATGTATGATTTAACACCAGCATGCAAAATTAGTCCAGCTGTTCCAGCCTGAGAGGTGGTGAATGTATTCAAGTTATGTGTTAGGACTGTGTGGGCTTATCTAGTACTATAGCCATGCGTTGGGGTGGATTGGTCACGGATCAAACAATGTTTATGTTCTTACAGACCTACGGAGTTCGGCCCGTGCGGTCTGTGTTTGTTTTTGTATATAGTCTTTCCCACCCCCTCTTCTTAACAGACATATCCCTATTCTTTGTTAAAACATCAGCACAGGGGCATCTGTACAATAACTGGCAGGACAATAACACGCTTTTGCTTTATTTTATACTAACATGTTTATATTTTATGGCAGATCTTAGATGTATAACATGTCAACGCAGTCATTGAATATATTATCACTCAATGTGAATGGCCTAAACTCCGCTATCAAACACACTCGTGTTCTTGAATATCTATATCGTAAAAAGGTTGACATTGCCCTGAGCCAAGAAACACACCTAAAACAATGTGATGTGGCACGATTTCAAAATAAACACTAGAGAGTAATGGCATCATCGTGTGCCCTAAATAAGACAAAGGGAGTATGGATCCTTCTTAACCGGAAAATATCCTGCAATGTAAAGACCACTGGAAATGATGAGAATGGAAGACTTGCTTTTGCCCGTATTAGTACACTCAATCACAAGTTAGCTTTCACATCCATATACTGCCCAAATGAACCTGACGGAGACTTTCTTACATCAGAAACACATTATTAGAACAAAATGACTGTTCTTTAGTGGTGGGAGGTGACTTCAATGCAGTCCTTAATCCATCTCTTGATAAATCTGATTCAGATGCAAAAGCCAATTCTTCATCTACCCTATTGAATACACTTATCAAAGAGTTAAATCTCGTTGATATTTGGCGCATGCAAAATCCTACTGCTAGGGACTACACATTTTTCTCCAACAGACACAAGACATTTTCCCGGATAGATTATGTCTTGCTTAGCCCAACCTTAATTGCAGGACATACGTCCATTACTATCTTACCAATCCTACTATCTGATCACTCTGCACTATTATGCAACGTCGATCTGCCCAACATTAAGACAAAGGCCCCCAGGTGGCGTTTAAACACATCTTTACTAACTAACTCCGGATTTCTTAGTTCGCTCAAAGCCCAATTAAAAGAGTTTTTGGATATTAACACAAAGGAATGCTCTAATCCACAAGTTTTATGGGAGGCCACAAAGTGTTTTATTCGTGGTTTCTGCATTTCATTCTCCTCTATTTTAGCTAAAACAAAAGCTTCCCAGATCACAAATCTTGAAAACAAAATAGAATCATTAGATAACTTACAAAAACTTAGCTTCTCAGATGATCAGTCTAAACTCCTGGCATCTCTGAAAGATGAGTACAACTCACTGACAGTATCAAAGGCAAAATTTATCCTGCATAGAACAAGACAAAAATACTACTTTGAAGCAGAGAGGCCTAGTCACAACAGGACTTTATGTAGAACTTTGGGACATGGTGGGCACACTCATGCTTGATTCATTTAATTTTGCAATTAAGAGTGGGACATTTCATAGAGACCAAAAAACAGCACTCATCACCTTACTCTTGAAAAAGGGAAAAGATCCATTTGAGTGCTCTAGTTTTAGACCAATTTCCTTACTTACAAGTGATCTTAAGATATATGCCAAAGTACTTGCTCTGCGCCTGGAAAAAATTATTCAGTCGCTAGTCAATGAAGACCAAACTGGCTTTATCAAGGGACGCTTTGCATCGGATAACATAAGAAGGCTGCTACACATAATAGATGTGACAGAGACACACCCAAATCCTTGTGCCGTATTTTCACTTGACGCAGAGAAAGCGTTTGATAGGATCAAGTGGAAATATATGTGGGCAGTATTGCAACGTTTTGGCTTTAAGCATAACTTTATAGCAATGATCAAGGCGCTATACCACTCACCCTTAGCAAGTGTTCTAACAGGTGACATAGTCTCCTCCCCTTTTACCCTATAGCGTGGAACAAGACAGGGATGTCCGCTCTCGCCACTTTTATTTTGTCTCTCTCTAGAACCTCTTGCACAAGCCATTTCTGCCTTTATTGAGTACAAGGGCCATCACTGAAGAAGGGGACCACAGACACAGATGGATGATGGGCTTGTATGTAGTCCAGTACTGGTTCAAGATGTTGCCAGATTGCCGGGGGACCTTTTTGCTTGGAAATACCTGGCACTCCCCATCAGTCATTTAGAACTGAAGAAACCCCTTGGATGAGAGGCAAAACATCTTCAAATATGGAAGTCCAGTTGCCCTTGATTTAACCCTTCTTGGGTAAACAACATGGATAAGACACACAAAAGCATACTTGCGTCAACCCTGTTACCCTGGAATGGTAACAGGGTTGACGGTAACAGGGTTGACGAAATTTTTTATTGGCGGCCATTACCAGCCATGACGTATAGCTAATGACACCACATTATGTGCCTTAATGAGAGGCTTAAATGTTATATATGTACATTTTTAAATATGTACAAATAACTGTAACGTATGCTTTTCTGGTAACAGAAAAGCATAATGAGCGTGTCCCTGTCTTTCAGACATTAGATAAACTCAAAGAAAATTCATTAAAAAAAGAGAACACTTACTTGTCTTCTACCATCAACTTCATGAAAGGCAGAAGATGTCACTTCCTGGAAGTGATGGAACTTTTGGAACAGTCCATTATCTTTAAAGGGGTGTTTTCATAAAAAGTAACAGGGTTGACGAGAACCTAGAGACCCGACTAAATTGTGGGTTTTTTTCTAAATTTGACACGTTAAGAATAAAATCCATTCATGACTAATGACCTGACACTTAAGGCTTTATACAAGTATATTCTTTTATATGATAGTTTGACTTTTTTGTCCTCGATAGCAAGTAGATGTAGACAAATCATACTGAGGGGACAGGCCATTTTCAACATTTCTGCAAGATGCTTTGCACAAAAATGTGTTTAAAATCCTTAAAAACAAAAGAAACAGAAATTAATTTATTCTGATATATTGAGACATATTATGGAAACCAAATTATAAAATATTTTATTTGTTTTGTGGTTTATTAAGATTTACAGAGCTTATTTTTCTGAGGGACACAAAATGGCACGTTTTCGTATAATGACCCAGCTATCTAGAATAAATAGAGCCAAAATAATATGACCAATATACAGTTGTTGCTAGAAATGACTGCAGAAAACACTCTCACAGACTATAACACGTAACATGAAACAATTCCACACAAAGACATGACCAAACACAGGAGACCTAATTAGAACTAATGAGGGAATGGGCACCAGGTGGCAGTAGAATGGCTTTGTAGGGAGCTCTGTCATTGGGTCTGAATCCCAGGAGAAGTGCAGGCTCTACAAGTTCAGGCCATTTTTTGGGATTTAGCAGTTTCTCACCAGAACTCAGTGTATAGAATTCACATTGCTAATCAGCATTAAAAATGCTAGGTTGATGGAGAAAGTGTAAAGGTGGTTGGGCTACGACAGTAACTATGATGATGAATTACTTTTAACTGGATTTTTTTTACATTTACAATTTATAAAAAAAATTGTGAAAGAGGATATTTGTGTAGCCTGTGTTATTCACCACCTGTCATTAGGCAGATCACCACAAATGCTGCATGTATACACACTCACACACACACAACCATCAATCAAACATTTAGAACAGATGGGGCTTTTAGTCAACAGCTTCTTTTAATCTACAAAAACAGATTTAAACAGAGAATAATCAACATTCAGCTCTGCAGAGTCGGGAGTATTTTTCAAACAAACATTATGGAAAACAGATTTGACAGAAAAGCGTGTAGTTTGAGTGTTACGTTGGGTTGTGTTTATCTGTGTGACATTGCATTTGTGTGGATCCATGTGGTTGTGTGAGAATCAGTGTGACATGTTTAAACCTCCAGGTTTTGTATCTCTACCAGTGTCATTATCTGGCTACACTTATTTCACACCCAGTGATAACAGCACTGCTGACATTTCACTAACTAAACAGATGTAAGGCAGCAAAATGCCTTAAATAACTAGGAACAGACACCTACAATTCTATCCTTATTCCCCACATCCTCTATTTGCTTAAAAGGATCTGTAAATCCACCTGTCTCTTTACCTCTCTAAGGCGCTCTAGTCTTTTTAATCTGCTTGTTTCTCTGTCACAGCTGCACCAGCTAACATAGCCTCGGGGGGTTAGTGACTGTAAACAAATTTATAGAGGAGACTCAATGAGACAAATTTGTCACGAACCGTGTAAGGTGTAGTGCAGTAAGCCATTTGCAGAGCCCAGGTAATCCGTTAACAAGGTTTATTACGGCACAAAGGCAACATAAAACAAACCACGAACGGCGAAACAAAAACTAACTGGCTAATGAAAACAACAGTGCGCATATAGCGTCTTACTCAATTCCATATAACAACGGTAGTCTATCAATACACTCACCTCAATATAACGTGGTGACATACAACAATGAACAGCAACCAGTGACATCTAGGCAATCCCTTTATAACCCAGTGATTACAAATCCCCAACAGCTGTAACCAACATAAACCAGGAAGTGAGCACCCGAAACCAGACAGTGCAGTACCCTAACTCACCACTCGTGACAGTACCCCCCACTTAAGGCTAGCTCCCAGATAGCCAACAAGAACCAACATTAACAACAACACACCAAAAAAAACAAGGGAGCAACAGGCAAGGACCCACTGTCACACCCAAAGGGTTAGTCCCAGACAGCAGGTCCAGCCCTTAAAGGGCCTTGGTGGCCCGATCGCCGTCTTGTGCGGCAAGGCTTCCGCCATCTTGGTGGACGTGGCGGCGGCCATCGTGGTCGGCGTGGCGGCGGCCATCGACGTGGGCGTGGCGGCGGCCATCGACGTGGGCGTGGCGGCGGCCATCGACGTGGGCGTGGCGGCGGCCATTTCAGGCGGCGTGGCGGCGGCCATTTCAGGCGGCGTAGTCTCCGCCATTTCAGGCGGCGTAGTCTCCGCCATATCATGCGGTGACGCTCTGGGAGCTCTGGCAGGCGGTGACGCTCTGGGAGCTCTGGCAGGCGGTGACGCTCTGGGAGCTCTGGCAGGCGGTGACGCTCTGGGAGCTCTGGCAGGCGGTGACGCTCTGGGAGCTCTGGCAGGCGGTGACGCTCTGGGAGCTCTGGCAGGCGGTGACGCTCTGGGAGCTCTGGCAGGCAAGGACGCTCTGGGAGCTCTGGCAGGCAAGGACGCTCTGGGAGCTCTGGCAGGCAAGGACGCTCTGGGAGCTCTGGCAGGCAAGGACGCTCTGGGAGCTCTGGCAGGCCAGGACGCTCTGGGAGCTCTGGCAGGCCAGGACGCTCTGGGAGCTCTGGCAGGCAAGGACGCTCTGGGAGCTCTGGCAGGCGAGGACGCTCTGGGAGCTCTGGCAGGCGAGGACGCTCTGGGAGCTCTGGCAGGCAAGGACGCTCTGGGAGCTCTGGCAGGCAAGGACGCTCTGGGAGCTCTGGCAGGCAAGGACGCTCTGGGAGCTCTGGCAGGCAAGGACGCTCTGGGAGCTCTGGCAGGCGAGGACGCTCTGGGAGCTCTGGCAGGCGAGGCGCTCTGGGAGCTCTGGCAGAGGAGGGAGATGACACTTCGGGAGCTCAGGCGGAGGTGGGAGCGGCCAATCCTGAAACTCTGGCGGAGGAAGGAGGAGCCACTCGTCGACACACTCATGCTGAGGGGGAGGGACGACTCCAAGGCCTCATGCTGAGGGGGAGGGGCCACTCGTCGACACGCTCATGCTGAGGGGGAGGGGCCACTCGTCGACACGCTCATGCTGAGGGGGAGGGACGACTCCAAGGCCTCATGCTGAGGGGGAGGGGCCACTCGTCGACACGCTCATGCTGAGGGGGAGGGACGACTCCAAGGCCTCATGCTGAGGGGGAGGGGCCACTCGTCGACACGCTCATGCTGAGGGGGAGGGGCCACTCGTCGACACACTCATGCTGAGGGGGAGGGACGACTCCAAGGCCTCATGCTGAGGGGGGAGGGGCCACTCGTCCGGGCACTCACGTTGAGGAGGGAGGAGCCGCTCAGGGCACTTAAGCAATGGTGGGAGGGGCTCCTCTAGGCACTCACCCTGGAGTGGAAGAGGCTGGTCCTGCAGGGTGAACCACACCCCCCACCATCTCCTTATCACTCCGGGCGGCTGGCACTCCAGGCCCTTAGGTGGTCTCTGGGCCCTGGAGGTTGGTGGCCGGAAAGGGTAATCACCCGGCTGGAGCTGGGGTTGTTGCTGCAGCTCCATGGCTTTTGCTGGCCCTGGCTGCAGCACCGGAGCAGTGGGGGGCTGCTGTTGCAGCACCAGGGTCGTGGGTGTTCTCTCCGCGGACCTCCGTGAACACCCCGTTAGCTCCCCCCCAAAAATTACTTTGGGGCGCCTCCGGGATGTCCTCTTGCCTTCATAGAAGGCCCGCGGACCCATTGTCACTGACCCTGAATGCTGCAAAGATGGTTCATATACAGCATACGGCCGGAGACGTAGCCACCGCTCCTGTGGTGTCTCCGGCCGATTCCACTCCCACCGCTCCGTGGGGTGACGGTGAGCTTCATCCGACGGGGCGCTATAGCTTGCCCCCCCGCAGAATCCACTCACCGTCCGACTCTGCTGGCTTCGGTGGCTGTTCATTCTGTCACGAACCGTGTAAGGTGTAGTGCAGTAAGCCATTTGCAGAGCCCAGGTAATCCGTTAACAAGGTTTATTACGGCACAAAGGCAACATAAAACAAACCACGAACGGCGAAACAAAAACTAACTGGCTAATGAAAACAACAGTGCGCATATAGCGTCTTACTCAATTCCATACAACAACGGTAGTCTATCAATACACTCACCTCAATATAACGTGGTGACATACAACAATGAACAGCAACCAGTGACATCTAGGCAATCCCTTTATAACCCAGTGATTACAAATCCCCAACAGCTGTAACCAACATAAACCAGGAAGTGAGCACCCGAAACCAGACAGTGCAGTACCCTAACTCACCACTCGTGACAAAATTGCTCTGCAACTGACACTGTAGCGAACGCCTCCTAAATGATTGGTGTGTGTCGGGACCAATGATTGGTGTATTTCTGGTTTCTCCCCCCTAATGATATCCCCTGTGCATTGAGGTGGCCCTCTTCCACACAAACAGCAAACTCTATCCTTTTCAGGGAGAGTGTAGAGAACGAGAGTAGTCACAGATGTCTGCCAGGCCGGAAAAGATAAATGAGCGTGGGCTTACATCTTTCTGCTCTCTGCTTCAGGCATCCAGACATGGTTGAACATTTCATAAGAACAGACTGAAGATCTCTGTGTTGCTGAACCACAAGACTGCAAGACTGCTACTCTAATATACTTGGTCTCTGGGACTGATGGGCAATGATGCCTTGGTGAAACCTGAACCTCATAATACAGTATTGCTAGGTCAAGTCACTGAGGGAGACACATATATAAACCCAACCATACACATTTACATACACCCACACACATACTAAATAATGCACAATATATTATTGAAGAGGCCAGTGTTAAATGAGCTTTATGGAACTATGATTTATAGTACGTCATCCAATTTGCATACAGATAGAGATTTAAGATGTGGCTGGAGGTTGTAACCTAGCTACAAAAAAGATAATACATTACAAAATACCCTCAAGATATACATGACCAGTGGAGAGGATTAGTAGAATCGCATTGTGATTTATTTCCTTCATGTAGGTATCTGGAGAGTAGGTACATGTATTCCACTGGTAAATTACTTGTTACTGATTTCCTTCTATTGTAATGTTTTGATTCTATTGGAGAAGGAATACTATTATTTTTGTCAGAGCTCCCTCTGAAGCCAGTCTACCGCCACCAGGTTTCGGCGTTCATCCTCCCCGGTCTTCTAAGCTGCCCCCCCACTGATTGTCCGGTCTCGTCATCACCAACACCTGGAGTCCATTTCCTCATTAGTAAAGTGTGAAGGTCCCCTTTGTTTGTTCTGTCTTTGTGTGGTATTGTTTCTATGTTACGTGTTGTCGCTGTTTGATTTGATTGAACATATCTTTCCAAAAGAGAAGTGAATGTGATTTTCCTGCGCTATGTCACATAATTTGTTATTTTGTGAATCAGAGTACTTAGTACCTGTGTGTACTATTGTGGGAGGCTTTCACCTGCATTAAAAACCCACAAATGTTATTCGTTCCTGCGCCAGGGGGGTGTTCTCCGTACGTCGCTAACTCAGTTAGCCGGATTTGATTGTTGTGGATTTGGCATAATCCTGGATAGTTCGGTTCTCCGAAGCTCATCCTGTACTTGTAGTCATAGCAACGGGTGCGTAAGCTTGAACCTGCTCCGGAGCAGGCTTATTTCATGTAAACACGATTGGATAGCGGCTTTATAGGCGGATGTGACGTTGGAAGTCATTCACAGCCATGTCTTGTCCGTTTTTACACGAACAACCTGTTGGTGAAGGTGCAAGATTAATTTGCAGAGCGTTTCGCAATAATCCAGTATTGCGAGATAGACAAGACCCTTTAGCGCAGAGCGAAACTGTACTCTTTGAGAGATATCGGTTTTCCCGTGAAGGTATCAAATACATAATTGATATGTTGGATCCACACATTAAATGTTCGACTCGTCGGAGTCGGCTTTAACAACGGTGGAGTTTGTCTTGCCCTTCAGGATACTGATAATCTGGCCCACATTTTGTTACGCTTCTGTGCCTTCCTGGAGGGGACTAAGCAACATAAACCCCAGAAATAGAGATATATTAAATGAATAGAATAATGAGAAAGAGCGACTTGTGATCATTCTAAACTAAAAAGACTGGTCCAGAGGAGATGGATCACTTGACAAATACACTAAACCTACAAAAAGGCATTAATAGCTGAAGGGTTTGAGAACACAATCTACTTGGATAAGTTAGCAATTCAGATAGACCTAGACAAAAAACAAAAGCTACCAATGACCCAATGGAGTTCTGGCCAGCCAATCCATTCAGGGTGAAATTGGTAAGACCTGGGCACTATGCGGACTGCCTGTTCCATTCTGTTGCCACCAACTTACTACACCCAATCCTGGGTGGATAATGTATGTCTGCCCTGCAGATTGCCAAACCAGCCATCCAATTGTAAAGGCACACTTGTGTAGTACACATCCTTCTCTGCTTACCATCATTAACAAACTTCTTAACAATTGTATAACATTCTGTAAACATTTATTTAGTACACAGTTCCCAGTCAGATTGTCACGAATACTCTCTGTGAAGTGTAGAGGGAGCGAGATGCAGAGCTAGAGAATCACGTTTGAGGTGTTTTATTCCAAACATAAAACAAACATGAAACAATGAACAAAACTAGACACTGAAAACAATTTGCGCTATACAGCGACTTACTCAAAAGAACCAAAACAGCAATCTAGATATCCACAAAACACTCACTGACGTTGACACATAACATTATATTATAACAAGCACCCTTGAATCTAACCAGGGACCTTAAATAGCCCACTGATTAACTAACCTATGTAACATTATATTAATAACTAGCATCTGTGAACCTAACCAGGGTCCTTAAATAGCCCACTGATTAACTAACCTATGTAACATTATATTAATAACTAGCACATGTGAACCTAACCAGGGACCTTAAATAGCCATTGATTAACTAACCTATGCCCGGCGCATAGCTAAACCCAAAACAGCTCTGCTTCTGATCAACATTATACACATGAGTGCTCTCCCCTAACCAACCTGGGAAAAAACAGCTCCCCCATATGTGACAGTACTCCCCCGCAATAGGCCTAATCCCAACATGTCAAGGCAGGGAGGGAAAACCCCAAGTAGGTGGTTCTGCAGAGGGTCTCCCCTGCAATGTTCTCCTCAATGGAGGCGTTTTTTTTAGTTCCCTTCTGTCCGGCACAGGGATGGTCAGCAGAGGCGGGACCGGCAGAGGAGGGACCGGCAGAGGAGGAACCGGCAGCGGAGGAACCGACAGAGGAGGGACCAGCAGAGGAGGGACCGGCAGAGGAGGGACCGGCAGAGGAGAGACCGGCAGAGGAGGGACCGGCAGAGGAGGAACCGACAGAGGAGGAACCGACAGAGGAGGAACCGACAGAGGAGAGACCAGCAGGAAAGAGACCGGCAGATGAGAGACTTGCATAGGGGGAGAGACCACTCGTCCTGACACACTGTAAGCAAGGGATGCAGGCAGCTCCAGCCATGCCCTCCACCACCTCCCAACCACCATCGATTAATCCTTCCGGGACCTCTCTGTCCTTGATGTTGGTGTCTGGAAGGGGTCGTAGTTCAGCTGGAACTAGGGTTGTGACTGCAGCTTCAGGGTTTTGTCTCCCCATGGCTGCAGCCCCGGAACAGTGGGTGGCTGTTTTTGCGGCACCAGGACCGTGGCTGTTCTCTACGCGACCTACTTTTTGCGAACAGCGAAAACAAATACTGTGATAAATGCATTTTGCAATAAAGAAAATATATCAACCATAACTTAGTGCTGTGAAGACATTGCAGTATCACGACAAAAGCCCAAAAAACTAAGAGAACTCTAAATGAAAAGCATATTACAGTAAACTCAACGATGTACAACTGCAAAGTCAATGTTTTTATTATTCTGTCTCAGCATCATGTCTTTGTGCTGGGTCCGGCCAGAGGACTTTGTCTACATCACAGGCAATGTTGTCCCTTGCCAGGCAATGGGGGAAAAACCTTCTGGTGTGTTGTATCTAGCCTTGACAACACTCCACGCTTATGTCAGCTGTCACGGTTTGTAAGAGTTGCGTAGGAAGAATGAAGCCAGGCGAAGGATCGACAGCTGTTGAGGTGGTTTCAATTCACCCAAAGCTAGCATGTAGCAGCCCATGGAATTCGAATGATTGGGGTCTCGATAACTGATGCAATAAGGTTTTAATTTCTTCTCGTCCAGCACCGTGAAACTAAGGAGTACAATACAAATGAGAACAAAAAATGCATTACAATAAATGCGTAGATTATAACGACGCAATAAACCAAAACAATCAAAACGCTATGATGAAGCTAATTATTCCTACCTCGCTCCCTTTCCAAGGGTGCAAAGCTATATTCTATATTCCACTTTGACGTAGACAGTTGGCGAAAGATATAGAATATACATGCAGTAATTAATCTCAACAAGCTGTTCGCATGTGGGGCGTACCTTACTAACATATCAAAAAATGCTTCTCATCTAACAATTCTCATTGTTTCGCACGTCCGAATCTTAACCTTAATCTTGTTATTGTGTTACAGGAATAAGTGTCCGTGCAAAACAAAAGCTCTTTAACTATGGTCCCTAACCCTTACATAGCACTTAAAATATGTACTCACTAGTATACTTATCACAAATACATTGTCTCCTCCCTGACCAGGGAATCCATTTATGGCACATTGGCCTACGATATTCCTGCCTTTCCCTCTCCACTTCGTCAGATTAAACCCAGCTTCATCTACAACAGTGGATTCATGTGGCCTTTCTATGGAATCCAGGTCAAACACTCTCTCTATATATAAAAGATACATACTGTATATCTTCTATTAGTGGCCTGTCTCTTATTGACGCCCGTTTCCAATAAACGCCGGGTTTGAAGAGTGTTCGTGACAATAGACGCCGGTCTCCAATAGTAGCCGGGCTCCTTTAAGATCCGATCTGTAGTAAACGCCGATCTCCAATGACCCACAGCCTTCCCCGTACGCTAATCCCCTTTTTCCTGGGCTACCTCCCTCCTGCAGTGAATCATACCGGTAAGTTTTTTTTGTCAATGATGTATCGTCGGATGCTATCTAGAAGAGAAAGTCAAAACAGAATTTCTTTGTGTACATTTTGCCCTTTCTTCTCCACGTCAATCTTGTCTTGTTGGGCTGATGAACGCTTTCGTGCGAAATTCGGACTAGTGCAGGCCAGTGCCTGTGGCATCATTGGCAAGAAAGTTCAGTAGTGAGATGTCTACCGTACCTGTTCTTTCATGCTTAATACCGTATACTGCTATAATAATACCGTACTGCTGTACTGATAATTTCATTAAATCCTGAAATGTTCATCTGGTGTTGTTGCCTACATTTCGTGGCCGTAAATACAGTATCATACCGTATTTCACTGCAAAATGAACCCCGTTTATCCATCACCATTCCGTCTGCGAATTTAATAGCCGGTCTCCAACAACCGGCGGTCTCTTTTAAACGCTGAACCGTCCGAATAATTTTTAGAATAAATGCCTGGGCTACTATTGGAAGATATACGGTAAGTAGTTTAGTAGGTGATCCAGAAAGACAGACTTCTGCACGTGTATTTGTATGCACGTCTTATTTACTTTCCCTAGAATATAGTGCAGTTTTTAGTAACTGTTGGCTAGTAGCATAGACTTGTACTCGAAGGATCAGAACTGAAATGTACTCTGTAAACTTACTTAAGTCATACACTGTTGGGTTGTAGGACACGATCAATGGTAGAAAGGCTGACAATGTTGCTTTTTCAGAATTTACATTATCATCAACAACTCTTTGCTGCATTTCCCGTAGTCGAGAAGCATTGTTCAGAAGGACCATATCAACAATGAGAGCCTCTTGCTGTTGGGAGAACATATGTTATTGTCTTGCTATTCTACAAGGGAAAATGCACTTGCATACAGTATACTGTAAACAGCCAATAACCAGAGATGGGGACTCGAGTTTGAGACTCGGACTCGAGTGCGACTTAAGTCACGCACACAGTGACTTCAGACCCGACTTGAGAATCGTCCTCGAAAGACTTCAGACTTGACTCGGACTCGAGCTGCGGGACTCGTGAACAATGTTTATTTTTATGAATCATCTGATGAGCTCGCTGTTATTCCCCTCCATAGACCGTAAAAAAATATGGTTCGCTGTTGTTCCCCTCCCTCCCTCCGTTACCTATAACCTTCCCACGACGTAACACGTGATGTAGTACGTATCTGCTGCGTGCGCGGCCACACATTAGAAGACAGCAGACAAACATGTCGACTGCACCGGCCGCTGCTGTGCCATTCATCGTAAGCTAATAATTGAGAATTCTCTATCATAAGGATGTTTAGTGTGTTAATTTTTTTGGATTGTATATTTCACATCGTTTGGTTCAATGCAATAGTGTTTTGCATGTAGCTACAATGTGTTGTTTTGCACTAAATTTGTTTTACAGCTTTAAACATTTTCTATGGCCCCACAGAGCCAGCACAATAGCCAAGGCCTTTCATTATAGTACATCAATGTTTGGTCTGTACTGTACTGTGTGTTCATGCTACAAGGCAAAATACAGATATTAACTTAAAAGTAAAGCATTCTTGTTGTTTTTTTCATGTTGCAATACACTGATTATATACCAAAATCAAAGCTGATACTGTATGCTAATAGATAAAGGAGTCATAATAACATTACATGCTTTGAATTCCTTATATATAGCGCAGTGACAGTCTTCTAAGCAGCCTGGTTGCCGTACTTGATGCAACACTTATTATAACCAGAGACTTATTATAATAAAGAGACTTTAGACTTGACTTGGGCTCTAGCCCAGAGACTTGAGACCAAGGGGCAACCTTCCGGTCTCTCTCCTGAAACCAATAAGGAAGTGAGTTCAACTGCAATTCATTGACTGGCCGCTTGAGGCTGGCTGCAGAAGTGAGTCAAATCTGTATCTCCCCCGTGTTAAAATGATCAACTTTACAGCAGAAGAAAACATGTTTACAGCCTGGTTCTCTATTTGGCTTTGGTCTATACAGCTAATTTTGCCCTTCATAACAACTGTGAGGGGGGTGAATTTCATCCGTTTAGTTGATTAATATTTAAAGTTCTGCTCAAAGACTTGAGACTTGACTTGGACTCGACCTCAGAGACTTGTGAGCATCTCTGCCAGTAACATTACTGTATTTCTATCTGTAATATGTTGGATGGTTATTTAAGATTATTTCACAGTTGATAGAATTTCATCTGAAATTGCCAGGTCTAGTCTCTAACCCTGCTTTAAACTACAATACCACGTGACCAATGACGTTCGAAGCTTCGGACATCACAAAATTACCTTCGAGTTCCTACAGGTGGCGTTTTTCGAAACTGTTTCAAAACTGCGTGCTTAAGTCTGAGAAAATCTTTTCACTTCGAGGGCTGTCAATAGGAGACAGGCTTGCGAATAGAAATTAGAGAGAAGCATTTGAGAGAGCAAGGTGATCAAGAGTGTCATGGATTAAAGCTAGTTATTTGAGAGTTGTCATAGTACAGTGTTTAGAAGAAAAAAATATTTTAGTGTTGGTTAGCTAATTATTTGAGAGTCATACAAAAGAGTAGGTAATTTGACAAGTAGACTAAATATTTATTAAGAGTGACTTTTTCATATTTTATTTATTTATTTAACTTTTTATAATAACAAGTTCTAATGCAGCGTTTTTGCTTTCCTGCTAGTACAAAATCTAAACGGAGATAGGAAGGAGTAATAATACTACACACACACACACACACAGACACACACACACACACTCACACACACGTACACACACACTCTCACACACACGTACACACACACGTACACACTCTCACACACACGTACACACACACGTACACACACACACACACGTACACACACACACACACTCTCACACACACGTACACACACACACACACACTACGGAGGGAAATAATACCATTATTAGACTGGAAGACGTTCATGCAACTTTACATCTTCAAAGAGACATGATCACGTGATTGATGACATCTGAAGCTTCGTTTGACCATGCTCTTTTCAAACCCGAACGCAATATACCAACACCCCACAGATGAGTAAAGACAAAACCCCAATCAAAAGCCTCTTATACTGTGACACAACCGGAATATTCCAGCCCTCAGTTTGCAACGTCTCAGGTTCCATCCTTCCTGTTGCAGTTAATATGATTTTGTTGAACAAAAATGTCAGCCTTTTTTGTCGTAAAATCCCTGTTTTATTGCAGTTAGCATTTTTATTGGTCTTTATTATTCATTCATTATTTATAATACTTCAAATGCAGGAAAGGGCTGGTGGCCACGAACCCCACGAAACGATGTGCTGCTCCGGGTTATACAATGCATTTAAATCAAACATGTCATATGACATTATGTCCAGCAGAGGTCGCTGCTGTGCCCTGTGTTGGAAAGCTTTGAGCAACGAAATGTGTTTTCCAAACAAAGCCTCAGTGGTTCAGAAAGCCTTGGTTTCCCATCCCTACCTCTTACTCGCACTCTTCCTCTGCCTCTCAGATTGTTTCTCTTACTGTGCCAACGGTGCACTCTGGCTTATATTCTGGGCAATTAATCTGATCACATCATTAGAAACATGTGTGAATCATTTCTAGTGATTATGTGTTACAACACAGTTGTCCTCGTTATTTTGCTTTTGCTGCCCGCGTTTACCATTTTGCAACACAAGTGCAAACGGTTTCAGTGAGTGAGAATGTGTTTATAGTTTGTGAATTCCATTTGCACATGGTGTCTAAATACCTCAACTTGTTTAAGGTTTTGCCAAAAGATTCGACAAATGGGTTCAGGCCGCTGTGAATTTGGTTCAGAAAATGGGGTTTAGTATGTTAGCAATTAAAACAACTGTAATACTTTATATAAAAATAATGTCCAGCCCTGTTCGATTTACAAAATTCCAAGCAGCGCTGAACCTTTTTTCTCCAACTACAATGACAAAAAGCAGTTTGCACATTGTCCTTTGCTTTCATGTTGATATTCTTGAAATAGGAAACCTTCTTGAATCCTATAACACATGTTGGTGTCGTTATATTTAGGGCGAGAATGAGCTGTGCAGTGCATTATGGGTAAAATTGGCCTAGCAATTAAGTGACACAGCATGATAACCAATACGTGATTGGTGAACCAGGGACAAAGTGTTGTACGTTCTCTTCTTAATGCCCATCACTTTTTAGATCTCTTTTCTTTAGTGTTTCTTTTGACAACCAGAAAAAAAGCTAGAGAATAAAAACCTGGTACTTAATAAACTCGTAAACTGTGCAGTGGATTTATTCTACTTGTCATAATGCAATTTTTTAGCCACACATTTCTTCATTTAAGTGCACAGTGCACACTGTCACTGTTTAACACTAAGCCTATTTTTGAAATGCAAAAAACAGACACCCACGCACCTCCTCCCATTTTGTTGCTCTCCCTGCGACAGGTTACTGGGTGAAACAAAGCTAAAAGCAACAAAGCTAAGAGCATCGCTGTAGGCCATTTTGAGCTTTGATTGGCAGGTGCTGTTGGCAAGGTAACAGCTATGCTGAGTTGTTTAAGCTGCAATCACGGAGGACCAGAATCCTTCAGCTTTTGTCTGATGTCCCTGACCTCCGCAGAACTGACAATAAGACTGTAAGGATGAAACACATGAAGGAGCTTTTACCAAGTTTCTCTGTGTTACTCTCCCAGGTACAGACGCACAGCATAGAGATGGTTCTAGCAGCCTATTGGTATTGACGTACTGCCAGGATGAAGCTATGTGTTGTGTTCTCAGTATATACTTCGGGTTAGGTCTTTTGCATTTCTTATTGTATTTGGATCCATTCCTAAAAGGACAGTAGTGCTGTGTAGCTCACTTGGCAAGACATGTGCATTGCCTCGGTTGTTGATTTGATTTCCACAGGGAGTCTGTATGAAAATGTATATACTCACTACTGTATGTTCCTCTGTGTACGTGTTATCTGACACATTGGGAATTTAAACCTCAGCTCAGTTCGGTTGACATTAGTTTCAGTGGAAGTAGTACATTTAATTTCTGGTATGTTTAATAATCACATTTTTGGTATGTTTAATTATATTATTATATTAAGAACATACATGTGATGTAAGTTCATGACAATAACATGCTGCACTGCATAATGACACTGGGCCACCCAGCTTCAACTCAGTTTTATGTAGGCTAGACATTAAAAATGTCATCCTGCCGCTTTAACTTCAGTAATCATAAATCCTGCTCATGTAATTACTCAGGTGTTTGGCAGTGTACAGACACAGGGGTAGGTGTGAAACCATCACTTCAATCAATAAACAAAAGCAACACCACAAACACAAGCTTTACATTTAACAAACACCGTCATGGATGAAAGGACGAGCTAAATACAAAATAACGGATGTAAGAACACACAGGTAAGGGGAAACAGATGGAACTAATTAGCACTCAGGAAAGACCAAATTACGGCCTTTAGGACAACAACAAAACAAGAGAGGGCCGGACTGGACCACAAACAGTCATCTGGGTCCAGTTGATTTATGATGTTTAATTAATTTGACGGAGTGCACAATCCTGTTTCAATGAAGAATTTGTTGAGGTTTAATTAATTGCTCTTAAAAATAAAAACATGCACATATTTTAATGATCTTAAATCACAGATTTGTTTCAAATCATGTTGTTTTGTGGCACCAGCAACCGTATTGTCAGCTACCTGACCTGCAACACAAGAGGGGCTGGAAGGGTCAGCTACATGTTATATGTTGTAACACAACCAGGAGGGCTGTAAGGGTCAGCTACATGTTATATGTTGTAACACAACCAGGAGGGCTGGAAGGGTCAGCTACATGTTATATGTTGTAACACAACCAGGAGGGCTGTAAGGGTCAGCTACATGTTATATGTTGTAACACAACCAGAAGGGTCAGCTACATGTTACATGTTGTAACACAACCAGGAGGGCTGTAAGGGTCAGCTACATGTTATATGTTGTAACACAACCAGAAGGGTCAGCTACATGTTATATGTTGTAACACAACCAGAAGGGTCAGCTACATGTTATATGTTGTAACACAACCAGAAGGGTCAGCTACATGTTATATGTTGTAACACAACCAGGAGGGCTGTAAGGGTCAGCTACATGTTATATGTTGTAACACAACCAGGAGGGTCAGCTACATGTTATATGTTGTAACACAACCAGGAGGGTCAGCTACATGTTATATGTTGTAACACAACCAGGAGGGTCAGCTACATGTTATATGTTGTAACACAACCAGGAGGGTCAGCTACATGTTATATGTTGTAACACAACCAGGAGGGTCAGCTACATGTTATATGTTGTAACACAACCAGGAGGGTCAGCTACATGTTATATGTTGTAACACAACCAGGAGGGTCAGCTACATGTTATATGTTGTAACACAACCAGGAGGGTCAGCTACATGTTATATGTTGTAACACAACCAGGAGGGTCAGCTACATGTTATATGTTGTAACACAACCAGGAGGGTCAGCTACATGTTATATGTTGTAACACAACCAGGAGGGTCAGCTACATGTTATATGTTGTAACACAACCAGGAGGGTCAGCTACATGTTATATGTTGTAACACAACCAGGAGGGTCAGCTACATGTTATATGTTGTAACACAACCAGGAGGGTCAGCTACATGTTATATGTTGTAACACAACCAGGAGGGTCAGCTACATGTTATATGTTGTAACACAACCAGGAGGGTCAGCTACATGTTATATGTTGTAACACAACCAGGAGGGTCAGCTACATGTTATATGTTGTAACACAACCAGGAGGGTCAGCTACATGTTATATGTTGTAACACAACCAGGAGGGTCAGCTACATGTTATATGTTGTAACACAACCAGGAGGGTCAGCTACATGTTATATGTTGTAACACAACCAGGAGGGTCAGCTACATGTTATATGTTGTAACACAACCAGGAGGGTCAGCTACATGTTATATGTTGTAACACAACCAGGAGGGTCAGCTACATGTTATATGGTGTAACACAACCAGGAGGGTCAGCTACATGTTATATGTTGTAACACAACCAGGAGGGTCAGCTACATGTTATATGTTGTAACACAACCAGGAGGGTCAGCTACATGTTATATGTTGTAACTCAACCAGGAGGTCAGCTACATGTTATATGTTTTAACACAACCAGGAGGGTCAGCTACATGTTATATGTTGTAACACAACCAGGAGGGTCAGCTCCAAGTCCTTTTGGCTTGGTAGTCCTAAGTAGTGGTCCATGGGCTCAAGTGTAAATTGAACAAAATACAAGGACAAGTTACCCATCCGTCACTTACTCCCCCAGTACAATAATATACAGGTGCTGGTCATATAATTAGAATATCATTAAAAAGTTGATTTATTTCAGTAATTCCATTCAAAATGTTAAACTTTGATTCATTACACATAGACTGATATATTTCAAATGTTTATTTCATTTAATTGTGATGATTAAAACTGACAACTAATGAAAATCCCAAATTCAGTATCTCTGAAAATTAGAATAAGTCCCCAAATATTTGCCCCATGTAATGAACGCCCCAGAGACAGCGAGATGTTTCCAGTTGCGACTGCGCGAAGTAGATTTAATGAAAACAATAGCAATAGGCAAGAGAATGGTCGTGCGGGCAGGGGTTGTATTCGGGCAGGCAGAGTCCGTACACGGTACCGGAGGGACGGGCGTAGACAGGAACGTGGGCAGGCAGGTAGTCGGGCACCGGTAGGCAGAATACAGGGATTAGGCAGGAATCGGAGTCAAACGGACAGGCAAAAACGGACTGGTACACATGAAACAGCAAACAGGAAAAGTCTCTAATAGCGCTCAGAATGTCGTCAGACGAACAATACCTCGCGCCAGCCTCGAATGATGAGAGCCAGGTGCGTTAAAAACACAGGTGAATTAGATCTGGCCTGATTTCCTCTATTCGCCTGCGGGGGGAGTGTCCCCTGTACCATAGAGGGGAGCAGACTTCTGGTTCTGACACCCCATAACAAGCCTGTGGGTTACTAAAATGTCTTTTTGTAATGGTGGATGATCAAAACCTCTGACAATGTCATTCATGAAATCACACTTTTAATTCATACCTCACATGCTCCAGCCATTAAATGTTTTGCCTTTTCATGCAATTCACTCCATAACATAAATGTTGTAACTGTTTGTTTAGGACACTGAGTTCAGTGAAAGTATTTGAGCAACGTGCCATTATTAGATTCTAATGCAAATGTTGAAGTAGCCCATAAATGCCCCCAATGTTTTACACTACGTGGAATGGCCCTCATTTATCAAAAGTGCGTAGAAACGGGCGTATATGTTGGCGTAAGATTGTGCTTACACTCTTCTCACCACCTGATTTATGAATTTGTGCGTACCTTTGAAATCCAGGTGTACGCAATACCTGCCCTTGATAAATGCCGCGGCTGAAAACGATCGTTATTAGAATAACACGCCCCTATATATTCAAGTATCCGCCTCCCCCACGCCCTCATTTTACGCCATGGACACACGGAAGACGGCAAAGAAGAGAAACTTCTCCACGTGGATGATCAAATGACCTATCACAATGCATTATTTTACAGCACGTGTTTTGAAACAATTAGCATTTAATTTCGTTTCACGTCACATGTATTGGGGTGTACAGTAGTGATGATGATGTGATGTGGAGTACCATTCATTCACATTAATAATTGCATGACAATTTGTAATATTCTATTATTATTATTTTTATTATTAATGACGCTTATTGTTATTTAGAATGTCATTATTATTATTTGTATTATTATTATTATTTAAAAGAAGAAGAATGTCATTTTTATTATTTTGTCAGTCTGAATTATTTTTTGGTCTAAAGCCTTTCATTACTGAACCCATTTTAACATATCAGACAACGAGGGTGCATGCCCCGCTTCTCTTTTTTTCTGCGCTCTGATCTCCGTGCGCTGCTGCTCCGTGCGCTGCTCCGTGCGCTGCTCCGTGCGCTGCTCCGTGCGCTGCTCCGTGCGCTGCTCCGTGCGCTGCTCCGTGCGCTGCTCCGTGCGCTGCTCCGTGCGCTGCTCCGTGCGCTGCTCCGTGCGCTGCTCCGTGCGCTGCTGCTCCGTCTCCACGCGGGTTCTCCGCATCCATCGCTGCCTGGATCATTTCTCGTGCGCGCTGCTTTATTTCTGCATCCAAGTAATGGTCTTTATAACGCGGATCAAGTACAGTCGTGATGAAGTGCAGAGGATCCGAATAGATCACAACATTTCGGCCGTATTGTTTTGGTGATAAAAGTCTTTCGGTGCACCCCTAATACATATGCTTACAAATCAAATGCTTTGGTAAAGTCACACAAATTAAACATTGAAGCCCATGTTGCACAAAAATAAACACTGAAAGTTTATAATTACTATGTTGTTGTTTTTTTACAGTGGGCCATAATATATCATATCTTTTAGTTTGTCAGTGCGTTTTGTGGTGTTAGAAATTGTTTTTCTGCGCATTTCCGCACTAACTCAAAACGTGCGTATATATGTACACCAGCTCCTGAGCTGGCGTAGGATTTGAGCGTGCCGTACGCCAACGTCCATATTGATAAATCTCAAAGTCACCGTGGTTTTGGGTGTACGCCAGGTGTACGCTGGAAATTTGGTGTACGCACTTTTGATAAATGAGGGCCAATGTGTGTGAGCAGGTGCATATTAAAAGTCATATGCTGTTTTCCATATAGTCTCTGAAATTCTATGACAAACTTTTTAAGTGCTTGTTTGGTCACATTCATTTCGCACATTTTGACGGTGTCCTGTAGTAAAGTGTATATTCCAAACTAAAACTTGTTTGGAAGATCACCTTTCAGTACAGGCAATGAATAAAACAACAGAAAGGCTCTCCATGCCTTCCTCTTCACTGCTGGGATCGGGTACATTGTCCTGTTGGGATTGTGTATGTCATTATTCTCTTTACTGCTGGGATCTGGTACATTGTTCTGTTGGGATTGTGTATGTCATTATCCTCTTCACTGCTGGGATCTGGTACATTGTTCTGTTGGGATTGTGTATCTCATTATTCTCTTCACTGCTGGGATCTGGTACATTGTTCTGTTGGGATTGTGTATGTCATTATTCTCTTCACTGCTGGGATCGGGTACATTGTTCTCCATGCTGTTGGGATTGTGTATGTCATTATTCTCTTCACTGTTAAGATCGAGTGTGTCATCGTCCTATTCATTACTGAGATTAGGTATGTCTTCCTCTTTGTTGTTGGTATCAGATGCAGAGTCGTCTGCAGTGACATTAACTTCCTCTGAAGCCTGAAGTAATGAGAAAGGTTAAGGTACATCAATTCATTTATACTATAGCCAATTAAATGCAACATCTTATAAACACCCAGCGTGTTACAATTTATAACACACAGCATAAAAAAATAAATATATTTTATCAGCAAACTAGTGGCTACATGGCTTATTAGGATAAAGTACAGGGTGATTTGTTGTTCCCTGCCTCTAACAAATGAGCTACCTAGCAACCTTGCCTAATTAGTAACTGTAGTTACCAGTTACCTGAAAAGATTCAGATAAAAGATAAGTAACTGTTAGCAAGCGCTTACCTAGTTACGTGTTGTTATCTTACATGGCTGAGACTTAAATAGCTAGGTAGCTAATGTAATGTTGATGTGAGCATTAACCTTGTCCAAGTAGCTAGTTAGCTGTTAGTGTTATCTCATATAGTTCTTGATAAAGTTATATGTTTAGCTCAAACCCACCTCTTCATTCCATCTGTACTTTGTCCTTGGAATAATTACACCTGGGTTCTCGAGATACTGTTTTTAAGGTCCTCTTCCTGAGGGTCATTTTAAAGCGAAGTTTATGGCGACTGAAACGCGCATAAATATCTCCGGTTTAACATATGACGTTTTGCTCACGCGCGGGTAACAGGAAGTGACGTCGCTAATCAGCTCAGTTATTCTGCCTCCATCCATCGTCTTCAGGGAATTTTTATATTTATGCTTTGTACAATGGCGTTTGCTTTGTATTTCTTTAAGGATACATCTGTGGAAGTGGGCAGAACTGACTTAATTAAATGATAAGGATCTTCAACACGTCTCTGGGAAGAAAATAACCGAATGTCCATCTCTAGAAGGGGACGACGGTTGGGTTCAAGTGAAATGAAAAAAGCCAACGCGTCTAAAACTGCAGAGTATCCAGACAAGATTTGAATGCTAAGCGTTGACTTTTTAGCTGATTATGGAAAGTTGGAGACCACAAATATGTTTGATGGCCTAACCGAACTTGTTAACTAACGAAACTTCTTCCATGTAAAACAGCTAGACAACTACAATATCCTCTGTGAGAAATGGGAGCAGTTTACTAAAGGAGAATGCATTTAAATGATGATGGCGCCAAAAGAAAAGTAAAAACCAACAAAATGTTTGATAAAAGAAGAACGACTAGCAAAAGTAAAAAAGATATGTTTCAAAAGGGATCAGTTACTCACTAAAACGACAAATTACTAAAATATAAAATTCATTGAAATTATGTCCTTATGTGCTAAACTTAAATATATTCAGTGTCAATTCGTTTTAAGTATTGATTATTGCTATTTATCACTGCATATTACAGCTGTAAGCCTTCAGTACCTTAATGTACAAAAATCATAAAGCTGCATCTCATTATTAATGCAATGGTACCATTGCATAGAACATTTTATTATTCTCCTTCTTTACCTTTACTTCTTTTTTAAGTTCTTCCATCAATTGTGAGTTCCTTGAGGAGCCATACTGGAGAGACGTCCATTGTCATCGTACACCTTACCCGGCACTGCATCAGATAACCTCCATTTCCATCTTTGAGTGTTGTGCCACAGAATTGTGAAGACCAGGGGCCCGTTTCAGAAAGAAGGTTTAGTGAAAACTCTGAGTTTGTTTACCCTGAGATGAGGGGAAACTCTTTGTTTTCTGTTTCAGAAAGGCAGGTAACTTAACCTCAGAGTCAGTTACTATGGTAACTCAGTCTGTGAACCTAACCTGGTCGGGAGCAGTTTTTCTTCAATAAACCTGGAGTTTCTCTCAGTCTCCTCCCTCTGACACAGCGCTCTTTCATTTCATTTTTTATTAATTCAGTCTGTATCAGGTGCATTTTAGCGCAGTGTTGTCATCTGCATGAATAAAATAGGATTGTTTTATTAACTTTTTCTCAAACATGACATGTCCTTTTGTTACACGTTCCTGCAGATGAAGAAGTTGTATTACTTCACAGGGAGTTAAACATACGTCGGGAGATGATATTGAGGAAACCCGACTAGATGTATTTTAATTTCCAGATAACTTCCTGATATTGAGGAAACCCGACTAGATGTATTTTAATTTCCAGATAACTTCCTATCTGATATTGAGGAAACCCGACTAGATGTATTTTAATTTCCAGATAACTTCCTATCTGAGCGGTATAGTTTTTCTTTACAGTCTATCAGATATGTACATAATCTTATCCATCCTCATATCACTAATATAACCCATCGTGGACATGCTCTTACATCCGAGCAGATTATTTGTGTCGCATTACGTTTTTTGCAAACGTCAGTTTTAGGGCAGTATTACAGCCACTGTATGCAGAGCCGTTATATTAAACGTGTTTGTGTTCCCTGGACACAAACTAGTGAGAGACATTAAAGAAGAGGTCCACATTGCAGGTGAATAATGCAAAACCCTTTACAATGAATAGTTTATTAATTATAATTCGGTTACATGGTGCTGCAAGATCAGACTGGTATAAATTATTTGAATTTATTTTAGGATTTCCTAATGCGATTGGCTGCATTTATAGCACACAAATGTGTTTTTCACCCGCAGGATTGCACCTAAATGAAATAGATTATAGCGTCAATACCATTATACCAGTTTTTACCAGTAATAATAGGCCTACTTGTGATTAAATATGAGCATGGGTGTGCATTTCAGGCATGTGTGTAGTTTCTTCTAACAGAGTGTCAAGAAAATAATTTTCCAACTGGGAATTAATAAAAAGTATAAATTAAAATTGTGTAAATTAAAAATCAAATGAAATCACTATATTGGAACTTACGCGTTGACCCGAGCAGCAATTTCTTTCTAAATACGTCTTCATAGTCGCTGTAAGCCTGCATCAGTATTTCAAGCTTGGGGTGACGTATGTGGCAGTAATGCTGGTTGCCGTGGTGAATCGTAGTATCGCGGCTCCATTCATGCTGCCTTTTTATAGCGGCGGTGCACGCGCGTAACTCTGAGTGAACCTACACTGGGTTGATTGAACCAACTCATTTCAGCTGTTCTGAAACCGAAAACTCAGAGTTTTCCATCTTAGGGTAAATCAACTCCGAGGTCAGGGTTAGATTTAGAGTTTGTTAAACCTCCTTCTTGAAACGGACCCCAAGTATGTTTCTAATATACACCATGCTGTGGTATCAACACCACATGTGTGAAATATGGGACTTTTACGATAATTGTTTGAGTAATGTGTTGCTGCGCTGAAGGTTTGCAGTTGTTTTTTAAAAGGGTATTTCTTATGCTGTGGGGACTGTACCCCTCAGCACCATAGAGAATGTACCCCTCAGCACCATAGAGAATGTACCCCTCAGCACCATAGAGAATGTACCCCTCAGCACCATAGAGAATGTACCCCTCAGCACCATAGAGAATGTACCCCTCAGCACCATAGAGAATGTACCCCTCAGCACCATAGAGAATGTACCCCTCAGCACCATAGAGAATGTACCCCTCAGCACCATAGAGAATGTACCCCTCAGCACCATAGAGAATGTACCCCTCAGCACCATAGAGAATGTACCCCTCAGCACCATAGAGAATGTACCCCTCAGCACCATAGAGAATGTACCCCTCAGCACCATAGAGAATGTAATGAGAATGTACCCCTCAGCACCATAGAGAATGTATGTAGAGAATGTACCCCTCAGCACCATAGAGAATGTACCCCTCAGCACCATAGAGAATGTACCCCTCAGCACCATAGAGAATGTACCCCTCAGCACCATAGAGAATGTACCCCTCAGCACCATAGAGAATGTACCCCTCAGCACCATAGAATGTACCCCTCAGCACCATAGAGAATGTACCCCTCAGCACCATAGAGAATGTACCCCTCAGCACCATAGAGAATGTACCCCCCCTCAGCACCATAGAGAATGTACCCCTCAGCACCATAGAGAATGTACCCCTCAGCACCATAGAGAATGTACCCCTCAGCACCATAGAGAATGTACCCCTCAGCACCATAGAGAATGTACCCCTCAGCACCATAGAGAATGTACCCCTCAGCACCATAGAGAATGTACCCCTCAGCACCATAGAGAATGTACCCCTCAGCACCATAGAGAATGTACCCCTCAGCACCATAGAGAATGTACCCCTCAGCACCATAGAGAATGTACCCCTCAGCACCATAGAGAATGTACCCCTCAGCACCATAGAGAATGTACCCCTCAGCACCATAGAGAATGTACCCCTCAGCACCATAGAGAATGTACCCCTCAGCACCATAGAGAATGTTCCCCTCAGCACCATAGAGAATGTACCCCTCAGCACCATAGAGAATGTACCCCTCAGCACCATAGAGAATGTACACCATAGAGAATGTACCCCTCAGCACCATAGAGAATGTACCCTCAGCACCATAGAGAATGTACCCCTCAGCACCATAGAGAATGTACCCCTCAGCACCATAGAGAATGTACCCCCAGCGAATGTACCCCTCAGCACCATAGAGAATGTTCCCCTCAGCACCATAGAGAATGTACCCCTCAGCACCATAGAGAATGTAGCCCATAGAGAATGTACCCCTCAGCACCATAGAGAATGTACCCCTCAGCACCATAGAGAATGTACCCCTCAGCACCATAGAGAATGTACCCCTCAGCACCATAGAGAATGTAATGTGTACCCCTCAGCACCATAGAGAATGTACCCCTCAGCACCATAGAGAATGTACCCCTCAGCACCATAGAGAATGTACCCCTCAGCACCATAGAGAATGTACCCCTCAGCACCATAGAGAATGTACCCCTCAGCACCATAGAGAATGTACCCCTCAGCACCATAGAGAATGTTCCACTCAGCATCTTGAACTGCTGTAGAGGAATTCAGTGCTGAGTGTACAAAGGTAAATACATGCATTTATTATTATTATTTGACAAAATGTTGATGTTGTTCTTTAAATAATAACATTTCAGATACCTCTGATGCCAGGAGTTTCTGTTTGTGTCTGCTCGCCAATTGAAGTGCTTAAAGAGCTTGAACCCTTCTGTCTACATTGGAGATATGCTGTCCTGGTCTTTGGAAGGGAAACCTTGGCTACTTCCAGTCTGACTGGCCGACAATCTGGAGCACGCAAAGACCTTGAATCCAAACCAGCTTTGGACCCTGAGAAGATTGATTCCTTAATCGGTGTGTATGATGCATTCATTAAACTTTAAATGACAAAAGATAGACCGGCAAACACACTAGCGCAGGCGTAGGGACAATTTGCTGGCTCTCTAGTGTTTGCCCTATTTTTAGTTCATAGAATGCACAGATAAGACAGAAAGGCACTGGTGAGAACGGCACATTAACTGGAGAACTGTCAATTAATCATGTTTGCTTGTTGTCTCATGTGTTTTTTTTGCAGGGCATGCTAGTGAGAAATTTAAAGAAATAACAGTGCAAGATGTCCGGAGGATCTTGTGCAAGAAGTGCAACAATGAATACTTCAAACAAGTAAAGGCAGAAAAGATGTGAGCCTGCATTTCATGTACAAAAATAGAAGCATATTGTTAAATAAAATAACCATGTTTATCTTAGCAGAGTTCAAAATAGTACTACACATTTTATTAATATATATAAATATATTCATACGTGGCATCAATATTTGAAGTGTTCATAGCTGGTTCAAGTGCTTATCCTATTGTTTATCCCCCTTTAATGTAGCTCTACAATGTCAGTTTGACATTAGTATCTCATAATATTTATCTGTAAGTAAGAATATACAATACATTTATTTGTATTTCCTTTATTTTAAAGACGTTAAATACACTTGAACTTCTAAAGTTTAAACTGGAACTCCTACCAGACACATGACCCTGATTGTAAGTATGGTTTAAGGTTCATTTGACATACATGGCTTGTAAAGTTATACTATACGTTTAAAACAATTAGTAAATCATAGTACATTGACATTTAATAAGTTTACTTCTTGAAGTACTTACATGAGTTGAAAGTGCACTTGAAAGTATTCAGAAGTATATTTTTAATTATTTTAAGAAGTATACTTTGTAAACTAAAAGTATACTACACATGTTACTTTAAAATATTCAAAAGTATACTTAAAATAAACTATAAGTGTACTCTAAAGTGTAATAAAATTATTTAAAAAGTGGGCCAATTTAGTTTACTTAGTATAAACATAGTATATAAATAACTACACTTCTATCATACTTTAAGTACCTTAATAATAGTATACTTTTTAACTTAAGTATACTTACCAAAATAAACTTAAAGTATACTTTTTTTTCGTAAGGGAGGACCACGTAGAAAAAAACAACAAGCTGGTCCACAACCATTGATGATATAGGTTGAGTCAGTAAAGTAAAAATGTCTGCTGCAATTATCTTCCATTCTATTACTAGCCATTTCAACCTCTCTCTTGCCTCATCAGAGATACCTAAAGATTGGAAAAGTGCAGCGGTTATCCCCCTATTCAAAGGGGGTGACACTTCAGACCCAAACTTCTACAGACCTATCTACGGTCTTTGAAAGTTTAGTCAATAAGCAAATAATGCACCACATTGTGTCCCACCATCGCCTTTCTGACCTGCAATCTGACTTCACAGCCGGTCATGGGTGTACCTCAGCAACACTTAAGGTTCTAAACGACATTATAACAGCCATTGACCAAAAACAATATTGTGCAGCTGTCTTAATTGACCTAGCCAAGGCTTTCGACTCTGTCAATCACAGCATACTAATTGGAAGACTCAAGGGCCTGGGTTTCTTAAACGAGTGCCTAGCCTGGTTCACTACCGTATTTTCCGGACTATAAGTCGCTCCGGAATATAAGTCGCATCAGTCAAAATATGCGTCATGACGAGGGGAAAACATATATAAGTCGCACCGAACTATAAGTCGCATTTATTCAATGTATTTCACAAAATCCAAGACCAAAAAAAGAAATTTATTCTGGAACATTTAATCACAGAACAACAGGCTGAAGGGGTGTCCGGTATGTTAACATGACACATAAAAAAGTTTTTCAACTAGCATATAGAACATTCGGCTGAATAGGTTAAATTAACATAACAAGCCAGCGAGTCCAACAACCGAGTTCCCCGGTTAGCAAGTTCACCAAGCTCCCGATGTCATTCAACATCACTAAATCCATCAAATTCTTCATCCTCTGTGTCACTTACGAACAAGACCGCCAGGGCGTGGAGACGTAACTTCACCGTTGACAAGACTCTCCCGGCTGCACGTTGTTCAAGCACCCTTCTGTGGACTCGTTCCTCCAGCGCTGGACATCTGGCTTTCAGCCCGCGATTAGCTTTCTTTTTTTTCTTCATTGCGGTTAAAGTTACCTCTGCTTTTCGCCAGTCCCTCACAAGTTTCTCAGTCACTCCAAACTTTATTTCTGCTGCTCGATTACCGTTTTCGGCTGCATAATTTATTACTGTAGCTGACGCGTAAGTTTGTTGATGCGTCTCCATGGCGACAGAGTGAATGTGCGCAACTGTATTATCACTGAGTTACTTCACTATATGCAGTTATAATAGTTATAATAATGTAGAGAATTTAATAAGTGAAACACTGTGATGTTTTATTTTATTTACAGAGAAATAACTTTCATTTGGTTCGATAAAGTTACACGCTGCCCCGGAAGTAGAGTCACCGGCGTAGGTCAGAGTTGAGAGAGTTGAAAGAGGAGCGAACAAAAAGAGAGTTGTAAAGTGATGAACGTTTGAGAGATTGTTTTATATTTTCTACCTCTGGTTGCACTTGGCAAACCGTTTTCACGGTGCATTTGTGGGGAGTTGTTTATGGTGTTTTTGCTACAGAACTCTGGAAATAATAAACGCGCAAGTTTGCATCCGTTTCGAGACATGGAATATTTTGTATAACCAGGGTAGTTACAATTACCTGTAGTTTGTAATCCGCAGAATAGGATTTTCTTTTTGGGGGCATTTTCAGTTGTATTTGAGTTAATGTTAATATATAAGTCGCACCTGACTATAGGTCGCAGGACCAGCCAAACTATAAAAAAATTGTGACTTATAGTCCGGAAAATACTTTTTTCGGTATACATCAACAACGTTGCTCTTGCTGCAGGCAACTCTCATATCTACAGCATCCATATTAGGAACTCTATCCTTTCTCCCCAGAAACTCCGTCCTCCCTCCTCCTCAGACATCATCACTCCCCCAGTCAAACGTCACCCCTCGCTTGGTCAAGTATCAGCTCTCCCTTTCTCAAACATCACCCGATGAAGCTTTAAGTCCTCCTCAAGTCATTCATTATTCCTCCTCAAGTCATTCGTCATTCCTCCTCAAGTCATTCGTCATTCCTCCTCTAGTCATTCGTCATTCCTCCTCTAGTCATTCGTCATTCCTCCTCTAGTCATTCGTCATTCCTCCTCTAGTCATTCGTCACTACTCCTCTAGTCATTCCTCACTCCTCCTCTAGTCATTCATCACTCCTCCTCTAGTCATTCCTCACTCCTCTAGTCATTCGTCACTCCTCCTCTAGTCATTCCTCATTCCTCCCCATATCAATCGTCATTCCTCCCCATAGACATTTTCAGTCGTCCCCATATCAATTTTCAGTCGTCCCCATATCAATTTTGAACCCCCCCGCGCTTGAATTGGTATCATCTGTCTCCCAAGTAGCACTTTTCCCGATAAGAAAACGAGCAGAATCACTGCAGCAATTGTCAACTACAGATGAGTTGCTAACTTGCAAAGGTAAGATCAACTTGAAAGTATATGTTTTAAGCAAAAAATAACCACAAACTGTCGCGTTTATTAGAATACTGTTGCAAGTTGGCCTAGTAATGCCGTTCTATTGAAAAACGTGGTTTATTTTAATCAAATGTGTGCATTAGTAGCTAGTTAACAGCTAGCAGGCAGCAGCTCTCCTGGCACCTGCTAGGATTGGTAATATTCGTTTTTCATGATATGATCAAATACATTTAATGTACTACTTTCTGACAAAAAATGATTGTTAGCTAAACTCAAACATTTGCATGGATAATCTAAACATGATTTGCTTTTTACAAACATACACCTTTTGCACACTGTAAACTTTTTTTTATTGTGACATATCATTATAAGGAGTTCTGTCAAAACAAGGTTTTGACAATGAGTTGATAGCATTGATGGAGAAGAAAGACAAGAAGAATTAACTAGTAAGTAATATGTCGTTTTTTATTAACACTGTTTACTATTCTCATGTAACCACACTGCAGTTTTAGGCAGTATGCTTGTAACATTGTGATATGCACTGCTGTTTAATTCAATATTTATTATACTAGTGCTTTAGTAATATACATGTTAGTTACACATGTTATGACACTATATTCCAGAGAGTCAGAGTTGATATTTGCTGCTACTTTACAGCGATTTCATATGGACTACTTTGTTCACATTATCACTTTTAGCCTCACTGAAGATGTCTTTCTTTTAGGGGATGATGTATTGAAGTGCCTTTTTGAAAAAGGATACACTCAGAAAGAAATGGCAGGAATTCTACATATGACGTAGGTACACTTTATTTCTTTACTTAGGATGATATGCTTTGGTTTTTTACATTGCAGGGATCGTCAGATACGGAAACATCTTCAGAGATTAGAGTTAAGAAGACGGGGGGATGACCGCCCATTTGAAGCAATTCATGCAGCAGTGCAGGTACTTGCTTTGTTATTAGCCAATACAGGGATTGCCTGATTGTGTATAACATTGTTTTTTATCTTACTATATTTGTCCAGAAAGAGCTTAAAAACTGGCCAGAAACGAAAGGCATTCGAGCAGTGCACAGGCGCGTGAGAGATGGTATTGGAGTGAGACCCTGTTACAGGTATTGTGTGCATAACTGTATAACATAACTACATATACATTTAATTATAAATTGTACTGTATTAACATAATTCATTTTAGACAAAATAACACTTGTGGAATCTAAAAGTATGTGATGTTTATGTATAGAGAGTATCACGTTTCTTTTCTGAATGTGAATTTCTTAGGTACTCAAGGCGTGTGATTTGGTTACATGCAGGAACCTCAAACCGCAAACCTGAGTTTGTTGGGAAATATTTTTTGGACGCAACTATCACTGAGCAAGGTATATGAGATAAAAACATTGCTTTTACTGAGTTGTTATAAAACACACATTTGGGATACAATAAGAGCCACCAAATTTTAAGTATTAATATATACAACACATAAGAAGTTTTATGGCAAACAATCTGAATGAAAAAGTGACCGCACAAACTATAAACAGGAAGGAATCTACAGAGATGACTTCTGAATTCAACAAGGTTAATACACTTGACATGGCACTTTGAATATACATGTTTGCAGAAAATGTGCAATAATTTAGAGAAAAAAATGTGTATAGAATATTTGTATAAGAACTTTATATATTACATTTTAAAAGGGTGTCCAACTCTCATTCGATCTGACCGAGGCACTGAGAACTCCCTTGTGGCTGTTATTCAGATTGCTTTTCGTTCACGTGCAACGGACAGATTGAGCCGTGACAAGAGCTTCAGGTATGGGAAGTAGGTCCACAACCAGGTAGGTTTTTAAACTGTTGGTAGCTGCTTTCATTAGACCTGTTACTGGTGATTGATGCAGTCATGTTGGAATTCCCAGTACGAATAATTTCTCATACTATGTCATGTACATCTGACTGTTGTTTTTTGAGGTAGGAAGTGTAGTAAATGGGATGTAATAAACCATGTGGCCCAGTAGAGGGCGGCAGGGGGTTTGCTTAGGTTGCCGTTTACCTTGGGGAACAGGAACGTGGGTTGGATTGTTCCGAGGGCAAGGTTCGCTCTAGGCTTGGGTAGTGTTGAGATGTATGTTGTTCTCTCTGCATCTGGTAATAAAGATTCACGTTAATCTATACCCATGTCTCCACCATTATATTCCTAAACGGATATTACAGGAAGTTTACCGTGTTATGCTATACCTATGCACCACAAAGCAACGCCATATGACTATTTAGTTGTTTTTTTTGTAAAAAAAACAACTCCAATGTTGAAAAGAGTTTTTGGGAGATTCATTCATAGAGAAATTTAATATAAACGTTTTTTTGATAATGTTCCTCAGGAGAACCATGTACAGAGGTTTATAGGAATTGCCAAAATTACGATTTCTATAGGAAGTTTCTACATATCAACTTTTTTTTTGTCTATGTACAGTATAGAAGAAGTGTATCTTTTTTTGCACACTAACCTATTTCACTCTTTACCTTACCATTATTCCCAGCGTGCAGAAGCTTTCGAAAGTGTGCTGAAAAGATCATGGATTTTTCACTGGCAACGTTACTTTGAGGTTCATATTTCTGTGAGCTCATCTTCTCTTACCTTTTTGTTTAAAAAACACCAGTAAACTGACCATTAAACACAACATTATTATGTCACATTTATCTTATACATCTTAGAAGTCTTAAGATTTTGGTCACTTATCTCTTGTTTTTCTAATAATACTGAATAAGCTTTTTATATGAATACTTATTATGCATTATTTGTATTATATTATTGTTTTTCTTTTGCAGTCCATGCAGGTTACAGATTTGTGTACACACATGTGAGTATATCTGATCAAAAATACAAGAAAAGTATCTATCAACAAAATGTACTATGGTAATTAACCACCTTTACGGTAAATGCTGCTTAATGTATTTCACTTTGTAGACACTTGGTCCAATAATGCTACCTGACACTTATTGAGAAGCAGCTTCAAACTGAACAGAATTAATGGAATGACCACATGATCAGAAAGCAAGTTGGAGCAGCTGGGCCTTTTGGAAAACCAAATGTAATGTATTTCATACCGACCCCTGGTAATTCAGAGATTCTAATAACTTTCACTTATATTTAAATGTTGCTAATAAATGTTTAACTTTGATTATTAATGTAATTTCCTAACTTGCATCATCTCTCAAAGGAACACCGAATCTGCTTTGTCCAGTGGACACAGACCTGACAGATTATGCCCGGACACAGGTGTGTGAAAATGGAGCAACGCTGCTGGTTGCTAATGAAGCTTTCCGCACACACTGCCAGAGAGTTCTTGCTCTGCTCTCACCATTGACCACATTTGTACAGAACGGTCTATGGCTGCGTATGTGTGCTTGAAAACTTTTTTCTTAGAAAAGTTAGTTCATCTCTCAATTGATCACCCTGTAAATTTTGAGGAGGCTTGTCTTTTTTATGTACGAATTTAGGGTACTAACAATGTAATAACTGATAAGTAATGCATGTGTTTTATAGTCATCAAAACTATATATTAGGGCTGGGATAGTTAACGCGTTAATCTGGGCCGTTAATTTGAAATGTTTAACGCCTTACAATAATTTAACGGACCACTTTATAATTTTCTGTTTTGGTTTGCTAAGCCAAATTCAAATACCAAAGAAGCAGCTTGTCTTTACTTTATCATATAGCAAAATACCTGGTCATTATAGACGTTACTAGTGAGGCTACAGGACAGCCATGCCAATCCGACTCGCCAATCCACCTCTCCAATCAGCCTCACCAATCCACATTACTGCAGTACAGCCTAATAGTGATGGGCTATTGACCAAACAAGTAACCGAGGAGTTAACCGATGTTTTAGTTAAATAGATAGAAACTGCCACCCAATAAACACAGTAGAAGACGAGGGACTGAAATAAATCATTCAAATTGCATTGGGATCCCCATCATACAATCTACCCTCTAAAAAACGATTGTTTTGAGAATATATAATGTTTCTGACAGTGAGAGAATAGATGGACATGCTGGAGAAAGCAAAGAACGTCACTCTCACTGGAGATCACCTGACATCAGCAAACTTCATTCTGTTTGTCATTCATATTACAAAGGCTGTTATACTGTTATAGACTTCTTTCAAATTAATCTGGCAACTATACATATAAAGCAATTATTTTGGCCTATAGGCTTACATTCTAAAATAATCTAGCTTTGACATTGATGGTTTCACCTCGCACTTTGTTTTTGAAAAAATTGTCTTTCATTTGGTCTATTGCTTGAAGTTCGAAGTTGATCCAGTATTTTTGATAACCTTCAGGTTATTAAAATTGATTTACATTGAATTAAATCGACTTATTTCAGTGTTTTACATGATAACAAGCTTGGGGAAAATGCGATTAATCCCGATTAATCACAGCATATTGTGCGATTAATTATTAAACATTTTTTTATCAATTCCCGGCCTTACTATATATACAAATTTACACCAACAAAGTGATTCATAAGCATTCTTCAAATGTTTTTATATGTTTAAAGCAAATAATAAAACATTTATTTGAGTAATATGACTTCTGTTTTGAAAAGGCACATTGTCAATTTAAACATGCAAGGAGGATATTGTCACTTAACAACAGTAACCATAACAAGATTGATATAGGTTGCCAATGAACAACAGGCGAGGTGTGACGAGATCTCGTGTTACGCGAGATTAAAACGCGACGAGATTTCTCGTCGAGGTGAAAAGTTATCTCGTGAGTTGTGATGTCAGCGTGTATGGAACGCCAAGTGGCTGAAAACGTGACACACTTCAAGCGTTTCTTGTGGCTGAAAACGTTCAAATCAAGTGTAAATCTGTGAAATACAAGCGCTGAAATCGCCTGTTATTAGACGTGCATTTCACGCGATCACAACGCCTGTTCTACAACGCACGTTGTCTAATAAGAGGTTCAAAACGCCTGTTCTACAACGCACTTCGTCTAATAAGAGGTTCAAAACGCCTGTTCTACAACCCACGTTGTCTAATAAGACGTTCAAAACACCTGTTATACAACGCACGTTGTCTAATAAGACGTTCAAAATGCACATTGTCTAATAAGACGTTCAAAACGCCCGTTCTACAAAGCATGTTGTCTAATAAGACGTTCAAAACACCTGTTCTTCAATGCACGTTGTCTAATAAGACGTTCAAAACACCTGTTCTACAACGCACGTTGCCTAATAAGACGTTTAAAACACCTGTTCTACAATGCACGTTGTCTAATAAGACGTTCAAAACACCTGTTCTACAACGCACGTTGCCTAATAAGACGTTCAAAACACCTGTTCTACAACGCACGTTGCCTAATAAGACGTTCAAAACGCCTGTTCTACAACGCACGTTGCCTAATAAGACGTTCAAAACGCCTGTTCTACAACGCACGTTGCCTAATAAGACGTTCAAAACGCCTGTTCTACAACGCACGTTGCCTAATAAGACGTTCAAAACGCCTGTTCTACAACGCACGTTGCCTAATAAGACGTTCAAAACGCCTGTTCTACAACGCACGTTGTCTAATAAGACGTTCAAAACGAGTGTAATGATGTATTTTCGCTTGATCTGTTCCAAGTGTATCTACATGTTTTTTGCAACACGATATCACAGGTTTTCGTGAAATAGACACGATTTTTGTACCCAAAATTTGTGGCATGCACACGTAAAAGTTCGTTTTTTCGTGTCCTGGACACGATTACTTTTCTTGTGTACAGGACACGTAATATTTAGGACTCCACGGAAAATCGTCACGCACAAACAAAAAAACACAACAAAGGTTTTTGGTCAACAACACATTAAACAAATAAGTTAATCCAAATGTTAGGTATTGGTTAAGGTTAGGGCAAGAGTAAGAGTCAGGCTTTCGTTTAATATTTAGAGTAATAAAAAGAGTTATATTCCAGAAAGTTAAATTTGTTTACAATTCAAGCTACGCCCACTTCCTGGTTGAAATGCAAGTTGAGTCAACCAATCACGACACTTTCTTTCAACAGCTCAAGGAAATCGTGTCCAGGACACGAAAAAAATGCCTTTTTTACGTGTGGATGTCACAAATCTTGGGTACAAAAATCGTGTCTATTCCACGAAATCTCATTATATCGTGTTGGTTTTTTGCACTCGCTTACTTCTAGTGTAATGTCATTTTTACACTAGTCGTTTACGTCTTTAATTTTGGAATTTGTAATTGGTCGGTCTTTCTCAGACGCTCGTAATTGTCATGTCTTCCCCAGACACTCGTTGGACTTTGGCACCATTCATTTTCATTTTTAAGGCTACAGTGCCTGCGTATTTTGAGAAGCTGATAGAATCTTTTTCATGACATTTCAAAACATTTGTTTCTGTTTGCACTTGTAGTTTTGAGAGAGCAATACTTTGGTTATGGATACACTTACTGTTTGCATTTAATGTGTTATTTCTGTTATTTATATATTTGTTTTATTTATACAGTTTTATATTTTTTATGTGCGATTTGTGGAAAGGAGTTAGATTTCTCATGTGAAATACAGGGGAGAAGCCAGTCGGTAGTTTATAGCAAAATATTTTGCAGTATTTGCATGTCCTTTACTGCATAGAATTCATTAAAATAATATTAATTACAAGTTGATGTCAAAATGCACCTAAATTGTTTTGCATTTTGTGATTTTCAGTTGAATAAAAGAGTATTTTCCATTAATATATCATCATTAAGGATTTCTTAAAAAAATTGTAAAAATCTCGTCTTGTCTCGTTCTCGTGAACCCAATCTTGTGTCTCGTCTCGTGGAGTAAGCGTCTCGTCACACATTTAGTATTTTGTCAATATACCGCAGCATTATGGCATAATTGTCCAACCTTCTCTCTGGCCACCTCCACATCCTCTGAGCAGTTGTCTAAATCTTTAAGGAAACATGAAAGATTATGACTGTAAGAAACTGCCTCTAGCCCTCTATGTCAGAGTCGACACGCCCCCTGCCAGGGAGGAGAGGGAGTTAATTATGGACATTCTTTGCACCTGTGGTTTGTTCTCACCTGTTTTGTGTTTGGTTCGTTAGTGTCTGTATTTAGTGTGGGTCTTGTCAGTCTGTTGGTGTCGGGGCATTGTTTAAGGTATGTTTCTACGTTGCTCGTTCTGTTAATTCGTTTATGTTTGCTGGTTCGTTGTTTCATGGATTTTTTATGTTTACTGTTGGGATGTAAGTGTTCAGTGCCCTGTTTGTTCTCTGTATGTTAGTTTTCTCTTGTTCTATGTATGTTAGTTCTTGTTCTATGTTATGTCAGGTTGTTCGGGTTCTATGTTTGGTCTTGCTCTATGTTATCAGTTTGTTCATGGTCTTGGTATGCCCGTTTGTTTACACTTGTTAGTTATGTTCCTTGTGTTTAGTTTGTACTGTGTTCGGTTCTGGTGAATAGTCTGTTTGAGTTGTGGTTTTGTTCTTTGTTTAAGTTCTCAGGTCGAGTGTCTGCCTGGATGAGAAATCAAACTCAGTCAAGTCAATTGTAAGAAGTCTCTGCGATTGTGTCTGTTCCTTGCCATCTGCCAAAGGGCAGATCGTGACGACATCAACATTTGACTTAAAATTGAACTGTGACATCTCGTGAAGTCTTATCTATTAAATTGAATTTATTGTCCTCCTTTGATTAAACAAAATCCATGTTAGTATTTTTCATTATTTTAATACAAATATGAGTAAAAATGAAAATCTTACCTCAACTGGATAATTTGGCTGATGCGTGTCTGTTAAAAGAGTAATTATTTAATTATGGCAAACCCATTTGAATTTACTCAGGTAAATTGGAACTTAATCAGGAGTTTTCACCTGCCAAGACATGGCCTGAGCTCCAATTGAGCTCCCCTTGGCTTGAGTCATGTTCTTCTGGTCCGGGCTTATAATACATAATAGAAAATACTTTAATAACATTAGTCACAAAATACACAACAACTGATTGACTGAACAACTATTCCAAGAAAAATGTTGACGTCGACTAAAATCAAACTGAAAAACAAGTATATCTACAGATATTGGATATCATTTTGACAGTATAAGTTACCGATGACAAAGTAGTCGAGGGCGACATGATCATGCTGAAACTGGAAGGGATTGATTGGATGCTGGAACTGGAAGCAATTGGCTCAAAAGTGGGAAATTGTGGTGCAAGAGGCTTTCTGTTTGAGGTACCTGGGAGCGCCTGGACAACAAAAACACCTAAGCTGTTAACGTTATTTTTAAGGCACTACATTTTTGTTTAACTTTTATTTAATTTTGGAAGACTAGAGTCAGAGGTCTCAATTGCATTTCTGCCCTGAGAAACATAAATTCACCTGTGAATTTGAAGAAGCTAACTGCTGATGCTGTACTTTTTTGGCCATTGGCTGAAGAATGAATAGTAAAATAACATATAATATATAATGATTAACAAGGGGAGGACCATAAATTAAATAAAAAAACATAAATTAAATTCAACATTTTAGAAACAGATTCAATATTTTATGTAACTGTTACTTGAAAATCGTTTTGAACTGATTTATATTGTCATGCACCGAGCGGCGTAGTGTGGAGGAAGCCATTTGCAGAGACGTCTTAATCCATTCACCAAGGTAGTTTTATTGAAAACGACAAAGTAAAACAAACCTATACCGGCGAGAAAATGCTAACTGGGCTAACGAAACAAAAGGTGCGCATATAGCGTCTTATAAATACAGTCCGTTACCCAACAGAGCAATAGACACCACACTCACCTCTATACAATGTGACATAGAACAAACAATGCTAAGCAAGGAGTGACTTGCTAGCGACCCCTTTATATCCCGTATGATTATAATTACAAACAGCCGTGAGACAAACGTAAACAAGGAAGTGCATCACCGAAATATGTCCGTGTAGCAACGCCACCACACCAATCGTGACAGTATCCCCCACTAAAAGGCTAGCTCCCCAGATAGCCGAACGGAAACACAAAAACAAAACAAGGGAGCAACAGGGAGAGAACCCACAGTCAAACCCAAAAGGGTCAGTCCAGGACCGCAGGTCCAGCCCTGAATAGGCCTCGGTGGCCTGAGAGGCCGCCATCTAGTGCGGCTGAGAGACCGCCATCTTGTGCGGCTGAGAGTGCGTTGTAGCGGCGGCCATCGTGGGCGACGTGGCGGCGGCCCATCGTGGGCGACGTGGCGGCGGCCATCGTGGGGCGTGGCGGCCATCGTGCGTAGTCGTGGCGGCGGCCATCGTGGCGTAGTCGTGGCGGCGGCCATCGTGAGCGTAGTCGTGGCGGCGGCCATCGTGGCGTAGTCGTGGCGGCGGCCATCGTGGCGTAGTCATCGTGAGCGTAGCGGCGGCCATCGTGAGCGTAGTCGTGGCGGCGGCCATCGTGGCGTAGTCGTGGCGGCGGCCATCGTGGCGTAGTCGTGGCGGCGGCCATCGTGAGCGTAGTCGTGGCGGCGGCCATCGTGGCGTGGCGGCGGCCATCGTGAGCGTAGTCGTGGCGGCGGCCATCGTGGCGTAGTCGTGGCGGCGGCCATCGTGAGCGTAGTCGTGGCGGCGGCCATCGTGAGCGTAGTCGTGGCGGCGGCCATCGTGAGCGTAGTCGTGGCGGCGGCCATCGTGAGCGTAGTCGTGAGCGTAGCGGGCGGCGGCCATCGTGAGCGTAGTCGTGGCGGCGGCCATCGTGAGCGTAGCGGGCGGCGGCCATCGTGAGCGTAGTCGTGGCGGCGGCCATCGTGGCGTAGTCGTGGCGGGCGGCGGCCATCGTGAGCGTAGTCGTGGCGGCGGCCATCGTGAGCGTAGTCGTGGCGGCGGCCATCGTGAGCGTAGTCGTGGCGGCGGCCATCGTGAGCGTAGTCGTGGCGGCGGCCATCGTGAGCGTCGTCGTGGCGGCGGCCATCGTGGCGCGTCGTGGCGGCGGCCATCGTGAGCGTCGTCGTGGCGCGGCCCTCGTGGGCGGCGGGCGGCAGCCATTGTGGGGGCGATGGCAGCCATTGGGGTGGCGGCGGCAGCCATTGTGGGCGGCGGGACGCGGCAGCCATTGTGGGCGGCGGCGTGACGGCAACAGCCATCTTGGGCGCTGGCGTGACGACGGCAACCACCTTGAGCGCTGGCGTGACGACAACAGCCATCTTGAGCGCTGGCGTGACGGCGGGAGCCATCGTGGACGCTGGCGGGACGGCGGCAGCCATCTTGGGAGCTGGCGTGACAGCGGGGGCCATCGTGGACGCTGGCGTGACGGCGGCAGCCATCTTGGGCGCTGGCGTGACGGCGGGAGCCATCGTGGACGTGGGCGTGACGACGGCAGCCATCTTGGGCGCTGGCGGGACGACGGCAGCCATCTTGGGCGCTGGCGGGACGGCCGGAGCCATCGTGGACGCTGGCGTGACGGCGGCAGCCATCTTGGGCGCTGGCGTGACGACGGCAGCCATCTTGGGCGCTGGCGTGACGGCAGCCATCTTGGGCGCTGGCGTGACGACGGCAGCCATCTTGGGCGCTGGCGTGACGACAACAGCCATCTTGAGCGCTGGCGGGACGGCGGGAGCCATCGTGGACGCTGGCGAGACGGCGGCAGCCATCTTGGGCGCTGGCGTGACGACAACAGCCATCTTGAGCGCTGGCGGGACGGCGGGAGCCATCGTGGACGCTGGCGAGACGGCGGCAGCCATCTTGGGCGCTGGCGTGACGCTCTTGGCGTGACGTGACAACAGCCATCTTGAGCGCTGGCGTGACGGCAACAGCCATCTTGGGCGCTGGCGTGACGGCGGGGACCATCGTGGACGCCGGCGTGACGGCGGCAGCCATCTTGGGCGCTGGCGTGGCGACGGCAGCCATCTTGAGCGCTGGCGTGACGGCAACAGCCATCGTGGGCGCTGGCGTGACGGCAACAGCCATCTTGAGCGCTGGCGGGACGGCGGGAGCCATCGTGGACGCTGGCGAGACGGCGGCAGCCATCTTGGACGCTGGCGTGACGACAACAGCCATCTTGAGCGCTGGCGTGACGGCAACAGCCATCTTGGGCGCTGGCGTGACGGCGGCAGCCATCTTGGGCGCTGGCGTGGCGACGGCAGCCATCTTGAGCGCTGGCGTGACGGCAACAGCCATCGTGGGCGCTGGCGTGCCGGCAACAGCCATCGTGGGCGCTGGCGTGATGGCGGGAGCCATCGTGGACGCTGGCGAGACGGCGGCAGCCATCTTGGGCGCTGGCGGGACGACGGCAACAGCCATCTCGGGCGCAGGCGTAGCAGCCATCTCGGGCGCTGGCGTGGCGGAGGCGATCTCTGGCGTCAGATCTTGAAAGTCCAGCCATGCCTTCCACCACGCCCTAATGACAGCCGGGGGCTGCTTATGTAACCCCTCCGGGGATTTCTCTGTACCGGAGGTAGGTGGTCGGAAAGGGTCTTCCCTCGGCGGGGGTAGTGGCTGTAGCTCCAGGGGTTTTCCTCCCCCTGTCTGCAGCCCCGGAACAGTGGGCGGTGTCTTCTGCCCGCCCCAGCCGACGTCCGATGTTGCGGGGACTAGTCGACTGAGGACGGGATCCCATAGCAGGGCGTCTTCCAGGGAGTCCTCCTCCACTCGCTCGTAGAACGCCTCCTCATCATCCGAGGAGAGGGAGTCGGACCCCCAATCACCCTGCCAGGTGTAGCGCCGCTCCTGCTGCTCCGTGGGTTGACGGTGAGCTTCATACCTCGGAGCGCTATAGCTTGCCCCTCCGAGGAATCCACTCACCGTCCGGCTCTGCGGGCTTCTTGGGTGGCTTAGCATTCTGTCATGCACCGAGCGGCGTAGTGTGGAGGAAGCCATTTGCAGAGACGTCTTAATCCATTCACCAAGGTAGTTTTATTGAAAACGACAAAGTAAAACAAACCTATACCGGCGAAAAATGCTAACTGGGCTAACGAAACAAAAGGTGCGCATATAGCGTCTTATAAATACAGTCCGTTACCCAACAGAGCAATAGACACCACACTCACCTCTATACAATGTGACATAGAACAAACAATGCTAAGCAAGGAGTGACTTGCTAGCGACCCCTTTATATCCCGTATGATTATAATTACAAACAGCCGTGAGACAAACGTAAACAAGGAAGTGCATCACCGAAATATGTCCGTGTAGCAACGCCACCACACCAATCGTGACATATATACATACTTTTGGTGACAGCTGGATTATTATTGAGATCAGTGTTCTAGTTATTGCTACATAAACTTTTCTTACCTGTTCCTCATCCAGGTGAGTCATGCGGTGTCCTGCTGTATAAAAATAGATAACATGCAATGATTAATTTAAAAAATAAACCTCTCCTAAAAGTACAATTACCAAGATATTGAAATAAATCTCACCCATGGATCTTCTTCCCAGAAAAAAGGTTTTCTTCCAGACATCCTTAATTTTGGATAGGGTGCTCCCTTTCAAAACCCCCCTTTGGCCATGGTGTCCCATCATCGTGGCAGAGCATAAATGCTGCCCCTGAAAGCTGAGTCTGCCCAAAGCTTATCTTTGGCGGCTGCCACAATTTCATCATATCCATCAGTGGGGTCCATTAAAAATTTGGACGGCTCCTCTTCTGCCACAACTCTAATGTACTTCCCCCCGGTCACCTTGGTTTTTTCTTTCCATGCCATTGGACGAATCCTCAGTTTCAAATACTTCTTCTCTGTGGCTTTAGAAAGAGGAAAATGTTTATTCTTAACTTTCCCCCTCAGTTGACATTATTTTGCCACTTTAAAAATGGATGCAGCATCTGTAACAGTAAACATATACCAACATGTTGTTATTACAAAAGAATAATTGATGACTCACCACATAGAAAGGTATTTCAATCATTATGAACCCCAAATTGTTTATACTCAGACTATGACAATACACTGTCCAACTCATGGTAGTGTACATGAACTACACCCAAATAAAGATGTCACAGAGTTGTATTACCTTGGCATTCTTGTGGTGGTTTCTGCAAAAGTTATTTGACCCTTGCATCAAAGCCCTTCTGTGTGATTAAACCTTGTAAGAATGAAAACATTTATAAGTTTAGAGAGGACACTACATAGGTGTAACGCCATTCATAGTTGTAGACCACATTATATTAATAAGAAACATAATGTTTTGAATGAAGTTTAATTTTAGGTAGAACAATTTGCCGTTACTTAATTATTACTAATTAACTAACTGGCAAAATCCTCCTTTGTTTTCAATTCCATATACATGCTATTATACTTTTTTTTAAAAGAACAAAACTTTTTTTTTAGCATCGCTAAGGGAGATTGGCTACCTAGCACCTGGGGGGATCAGGCAGTTATTGCCATGCAAATAATGTGTGACAAAATACCAAACATCAGTAAATAATTTAGAGATTAAACTGTTTAAAAAGGTATTTTATTCAATGTTTTGACAACTTGCCCTTCCAAATAGTATTCCTCAAATAGACCTATTGCAATCTGTAATTGTCTCGGCGTCCTGCCCTTATAATATAAAACAGCTTCCATCATAATAAGGACATTGGCATGTGGTCTAGCATTACACGTATGTTACCAGTTTACATGCTAGTGAGTGTGGTGGTTGCTGAGATGGGTTTGAGGTGCAGGTTTGGGAGATAAGTGTGGAATTTAACCTCCCATCCGCAACCTCTTTCTTAAAGGATTCATAATTTGTTTTTGGGTCTCCCATGTTCCTAAATGAAAAATTCCAGTTAATAGAATATTAATATGACTTCAGCAGTGTGCATTTCAAATAGGTCCAACATTGTTACTGGTTTCACAAAATACATGTAGCCACATATTTTATCAATCGGGAGTGGCATAATGGCTATAACTAGGACACCAACATATTTACTTAGAAGTACATAATATATATGCTACAATACTATAATCTGTATTATAACATACTACTGTGCTGTATGTTATTACACATCATAGGCATTATGAAACATAATATATCTAGCCAGCTAGCTATCTGCTGCTAGCTGTTAACTAGCTAACGCACTAATTGGATTAAAATAAACCATGTTTTTCAATAGAACGGCATTACGAAAAATTACATATTTAGCCAGTACAGTATTTTAATAAACGCGACAGTTTGTGGTTATTTTTTGCTTAAAACATATACTTTCAAGTTGATCTTACCTTTGCAAGTTAGCAACTCATCTGTAGTTGACAATTGCTGCAGTGATTCTGCTCGTTTTCTTATCGGGAAAAGTGCTACATGGGAGACAGATGATACCAATTCAAGCGTGGGGGGGTTCAAAATTGATATGGGGACGACTGAAAATTGATATGGGGACGACTGAAAATGTCTATGGGGAGGAATGACGATTGATATGGGGAGGAATGAGGAATGACTAGAGGAGCAGTGAGGAATGACTAGAGGAGCAGTGAGGAATGACTAGAGGAGGAGTGATGAATGAATAGAGGAGTGAGGAATGAATAGAGGAGGAGTGAGGAATGAATAGAGGAGGAGTGAGGAATGACTAGAGGAGTAGTGACGAATGACTAGAGGAGTAGTGACGAATGACTAGAGGAGGAGTGAGGAATGACTAGAGGAGGAGTGAGGAATGACTAGAGGAGGAGTGAGGAATGACTAGAGGAGGAGTGAGGAATGACTAGAGGAGGAGTGACGATTGACTAGAGGAGGAGTGACGATTGACTAGAGGAGGAGTGAGGAATGACTAGAGGAGGAGTGAGGAATGACTAGAGGAGGAGTGATGAATGAATAGAGGAGGAGTGACGAATGACTAGAGGAGGAGTGACGAATGACTAGAGGAGTAGTGACGATTGACTTGAGGAGGACTTAAAGCTTCAAAAGGTGATGTTTGAGAAAGGGAGAGCTGATACTTGACCAAGCGAGGGGTGACGTTTGACTGGGGGAGTGATGATGTCTGAGGAGGAGGGAGGACGGAGTTTCTGGGGAGAAAGGATAGAGTTCCTAATATGGATGCTGTACATATCAATCTCTACGCAGATGATACCATTCTATATACATCTGGTCATACATTAGAAACCGTGTTAGAAAATCTACAAAAGAGCTTCAATGACATACAACTTTCCTTCCGTGGCCTCCAACTGTTGTTACTCTGCTAAAACAAAATGTATGATTTTCAACCGGTCGCATTCTGTTGCTTCCTGTCCAGCAAGCATCACCAACCTAGATGGATCCGAGCTGCAATACGTCAATGAGTACAAGTATTTAGGGGTCTGGCTAGACTCATCGGTCTCTTTCCAGACTCACATAAACCGTCTCCAGTCCAAGATTAAATCTAGGATTGGCTTCCTTTTCAAAAACAAGGCCTCATTCACCCTTCCTGCCAAACAAGCCCTTGTGAAAATGACCATACTCCCAAAGCTTGACTTTAGTGACGTTATCTACAAAACAGCTTCAAATTCTCTGTTAAATAAATTGGATGTAGTATACCACAGTGCCATTTGTTTTGTTACTAATGCCCCATATAACACCCACCACTGCAATCTATATTCTCTAGTTGGATGACCCTCTTTACAAACCCGGCGCCTGAACCACTGGTACCTCCTCATCTATAAATTCTTATTAGTCAAAACACCACCTTACCTAAATTCCTTAATATCCATAACAACACCCACTCTTAATCTGCGCAGGTATATTTCCCTCTCTTTTCAATTCTCGGCTGCTAATGATTGGAACTATTTACAAAAGTCTAAAACTCGAGTCCATCGTCCCCATCACAACTTTTAAGGCATTACTTGGAAATGTACTGACTGACTGCTGCACAGTCTGACTCCACTCCGTTTATGCACTAGCGTATTAATCAAAGCCTCAGCGCATATTGCACATAATCAACTGCACGGCTGTTTGTATACATTTGCACATTATCATTTACAGCCTGTTAGTTCTCTTGTAGTGACACTGTACTTACCATCAATCTACCTCTACTCCAAGACCATATTTGCACTTATTGTACATTATTATTTTCTTTTACCTACCGAATACTTTCATATGTGTAATTGTTTCTTGACTCTTTGTATTTTTATGTTTAACTTTATGTCGCCTGGCACTTTGCGCCTTATCTTGGCCAGGTCGCGATTGTAAATGGGAACTTGTTCTCTATCGATTAACCTGGTTAAATTAAGGCAAATAAAAAATAAATAAAAGGCTGTTGTGAATGGATAGCAAACTTATATAAGTCAGTTCAAAATATTGTATATTGTGTTTGTTTGTGTATTATGTCTTCTCTTTACAACTTGTAAGTTGATAGGGGCTCGTTGGTAACCTTGTCATCAAAACTCATTTATCAAAACAGAAGGGTTTTGATATCAGCTGCCCGCTTAGGCTACCTGCTATCAAAGCTCCTGGCTCCAAGGAACATCTGTCAGGCATTAGGTCGTTCTCCAAACTAATTTAATAATATTGTATACTCACAACCTGGTCTAACTAAGCATGCCCTTGATTGAACTAGAGTTGTTCTGTGCTTGATTTTGAGTCTTGTAGGAGCCATACATTGGGTTTAACATGTCTTCTCGTTTCCTCTTTTCTCCACACTGTTGCATAGTGACGTCATCGGTTACTGTGGGTGGGACTGGGGGTGTGGTGTCTGTATTAGTATGTGTGTGCGCACCTGTGGGAATCAGGGGTTTTGGATCATGGCTGCAGGGTGAGCATGGGGTGAAACTTTCTGTTGACCGCCACCGTCACCTTTTCATGTACAACCTGAGGTATCTTTGCACGGCTTATGAGAGGCATCAACTAACGTAAGTGCTTGTTTTCTAAGCTTGTGAGATCGAGGAATAAACAACATACCATCATGTATAACGGTTCAGCGTGACGCGTCTTCAATATAAACCCTCATGTCTTAGCCTGCCGCGGCGTTTGGTTTTGGTTCGTTGGTTAAATACGCCGCAATAAGTCTGGTTAACTTGTTTATGCTGGGCTTCAAACTGAAGTGTTTTTTTACCATCTTACTACCTACTGGTTAGGGAATAGTGCTTGTGTCTGGAAGGTCCCTGGTTCTAATCCCCCTACCATCAAGGTGGCCTACTGGTTATGGAATAGGCCTTGGGTTCCTGGTTCTAATTCCCCCACCATCTCTCCAGTTAACCCTAATTGCATGCCATTGACGTGGAAGTCGAATCAGGTAACTGGATAAAATGCAGAGGAAACATGTCCGTTTTACAAGTGACATCATTGGTATATTCCTATTCCTTGGTGTGGCATTGATGGACCAACATGGACTCCATCTTCTGGGGTTAGTTCCTGTCAAGGTGACATCTGGGGTTAGTTCCTGTCAGTCCAGACTGATAATTAGAGTATCTGTGAGGTAATCCACACTTCTGTTATGGATATTTGGGACATTGTTATAAATACATTTTAAGATACTCAATATAATCTTTTATACATCCAATAGAATATATTCCACATGAAATGCCTACGGATCCTTTTGGCCACTTAGTACATGCATTCAAGTTCCAAAACCTTAAAATGAAAGCTCTCTGAAAATGTTACCTCTATTATCACCTAACACTTCCTAACACAGTCTGATCCCTAACCAGTTTACCTCTCTATTATCACCTAACACTTCCTATACAGTCTGATCCCTAACCAGTTTACCTCTCTATTATCACCTAACACTTCCTATACAGTCTGAACCCTAACCAGTTTACCTCTCTATTATCACCTAACACTTCCTATACAGTCTGATCCCTAACCAGTTTACCTCTCTATTATCACCTAACACTTCCTATACAGTCTGATCCCTAACCAGTTTACCTCTCTATTATCACCTAACACTTCCTAACACAGTCTGATCCCTAACCAGTTTACCTCTCTATTATCACCTAACACTTCCTATACAGTCTGATCCCTAACCAGTTTACCTCTCTATTATCACCTAACACTTCCTATACAGTCTGATCCCTAACCAGTTTACCTCTCTATTATCACCTAACACTTCCTATACATTCTGATCCCTAACCAGTTTACCTCTCTATTATCACTTAACACTTCCTATACAGTCTGATCCCTAACCAGTTTACCTCTCTATTATCACCTAACACTTCCTATACATTCTGATCCCTAACCAGTTTACCTCTCTATTATCACCTAACACTTCCTATACATTCTGATCCCTAACCAGTTTACCTCTCTATTATCACCTAACGCTTCCTATACAGTCTGATCCCTAACCAGTTTACCTCTCTATTATCACCTAACACTTCCTATACAGTCTGATCCCTAACCAGTTTACCTCTCTATTATCACCTAACACTTCCTAACACAGTCTGATCCCTAACCAGTTTACCTCTCTATTATCACCTAACACTTCCTATACAGTCTGATCCCTAACCAGTTTACCTCTCTATTATCACCTAACACTTCCTATACAGTCTGATCCCTAACCAGTTTACCTCTCTATTATCACCTAACACTTCCTATACATTCTGATCCCTAACCAGTTTACCTCTCTATTATCACCTAACACTTCCTATACATTCTGATCCCTAACCAGTTTACCTCTCTATCATCACCTAACACTTCCTATACAGTCTGATCCCTAACCAGTTTACCTCTCTATTATCACCTAACACTTCCTATACAGTCTGATCCCTAACCAGTTTACCTCTCTATTATCACCTAACACTTCCTAACACAGTCTGATCTCTAACCAGTTTACCTCTCTATCATCACCTAACACTTCCTATACAGTCTGATCCCTAACCAGTTTACCTCTCTATTATCACCTAACACTTCCTATACATTCTGATCCCTAACCAGTTTACCTCTCTATTATCACCTAACACTTCCTAACACTGATCCCTAACCAGTTTACCTCTCTATTATCACCTAACACTTCCTATACATTCTGATCCCTAACCAGTTTACCTCTCTATTATCACCTAACACTTCCTAACACAGTCTGATCCCTAACCAGTTTACCTCTCTATTATCACCTAACACTTCCTATACAGTCTGATCCCTAACCAGTTTACCTCTCTATTATCACCTAACCCTTCCTAACACTGATCCCTAACCAGTTTACCTCTCTATCATCACCTAACACTTCCTATACATTCTGATCCCTAACCAGTTTACCTCTCTATTATCACCTAACACTTCCTATACAGTCTGATCCCTAACCAGTTTACCTCTCTATCATCACCTAACACTTCCTATACAGTCTGATCCCTAACCAGTTTACCTCTCTATCATCACCTAACACTTCCTATACATTCTGATCCCTAACCAGTTTACCTCTCTATTATCACCTAACACTTCCTAACACAGTCTGATCCCTAACCAGTTTACCTCTCTATTATCACCTAACACTTCCTATACATTCTGATCCCTAACCAGTTTACCTCTCTATTATCACCTAACACTTCCTATACATTCTGATCCCTAACCAGTTTACCTCTCTATTATCACCTAACACTTCCTATACATTCTGATCCCTAACCAGTTTACCTCTCTATTATCACCTAACACTTCCTAACACAGTCTGATCTCTAACCAGTTTACCTCTCTATCATCACCTAACACTTCCTATACAGTCTGATCCCTAACCAGTTTACCTCTCTATTATCACCTAACACTTCCTAACACAGTCTGATCTCTAACCAGTTTACCTCTCTATTATCACCTACCACTTCCTATACAGTCTGATCCCTAACCAGTTTACCTCTCTATTATCACCTAACCCTTCCTAACACTGATCCCTAACCAGTTTACCTCTCTATCATCACCTAACACTTCCTATACATTCTGATCCCTAACCAGTTTACCTCTCTATTATCACCTAACACTTCCTATACAGTCTGATCCCTAACCAGTTTACCTCTCTATCATCACCTAACACTTCCTATACAGTCTGATCCCTAACCAGTTTACCTCTCTATCATCACCTAACACTTCCTATACATTCTGATCCCTAACCAGTTTACCTCTCTATTATCACCTAACACTTCCTAACACAGTCTGATCTCTAACCAGTTTACCTCTCTATTATCACCTAACACTTCCTATACAGTCTGCTCCCTAACCAGTTTACCTCTCTATTATCACCTAACACTTCCTATACAGTCTGATCCCTAACCAGTTTACCTCTCTATAATCACCTAACACTTCCTATACAGTCTGATCTCTAACCAGTTTACCTCTCTATTATCACCTAACACTTCCTATACATTCTGATCCCTAACCAGTTTACCTCTCTATTATCACCTAACACTTCCTAACACAGTCTGATCTCTAACCAGTTTACCTCTCTATTATCACCTAACACTTCCTATACATTCTGATCTCTAACCAGTTTACCTCTCTATTATCACCTAACACTTCCTAACACAGTCTGATCTCTAACCAGTTTACCTCTCTATTATCACCTAACACTTCCTATACAGTCTGCTCCCTAACCAGTTTACCTCTCTATTATCACCTAACACTTCCTATACAGTCTGATCCCTAACCAGTTTACCTCTCTATTATCACCTAACACTTCCTATACAGTCTGATCTCTAACCAGTTTACCTCTCTATTATCACCTAACACTTCCTATACATTCTGATCCCTAACCAGTTTACCTCACTATTATCACCTAACACTTCCTAACACAGTCTGATCTCTAACCAGTTTACCTCTCTATTATCACCTAACACTTCCTATACATTCTGATCCCTAACCAGTTTACCTCTCTATTATCACCTAACACTTCCTATACAGTCTGATCTCTAACCAGTTTACCTCTCTATTATCACCTAACACTTCCTATACATTCTGATCCCTAACCAGTTTACCTCTCTATTATCACCTAACACTTCCTATACATTCTGATCCCTAACCAGTTTACCTCTCTATTATCACCTAACACTTCCTATACATTCTGATCCCTAACCAGTTTACCTCACTATTATCACCTAACACTTCCTATACATTCTGATCCCTAACCAGTTTACCTCTCTATTATCACCTAACACTTCCTATACAGTCTGATCTCTAACCAGTTTACCTCTCTATTATCACCTAACACTTCCTATACAGTCTGATCCCTAACCAGTTTACCTCTCTATTATCACCTAACACTTCCTATACATTCTGATCCCTAACCAGTTTACCTCTCTATTATCACCTAACACTTCCTATACAGTCTGATCTCTAACCAGTTTACCTCTCTATTATCACCTAACACTTCCTATACATTCTGATCCCTAACCAGTTTACCTCACTATTATCACCTAACACTTCCTAACACAGTCTGATCTCTAACCAGTTTACCTCTCTATTATCACCTAACACTTCCTATACATTCTGATCCCTAACCAGTTTACCTCTCTATTATCACCTAACACTTCCTATACAGTCTGATCTCTAACCAGTTTACCTCTCTATTATCACCTAACACTTCCTATACATTCTGATCCCTAACCAGTTTACCTCACTATTATCACCTAACACTTCCTATACATTCTGATCCCTAACCAGTTTACCTCACTATTATCACCTAACACTTCCTAACACATTCTGATCCCTAACCAGTTTACCTCTCTATTATCACCTAACACTTCCTATACAGTCTGATCCCTAACCAGTTTACCTCTCTATTATCACCTAACACTTCCTATACATTCTGATCCCTAACCAGTTTACCTCACTATTATCACCTAACACTTCCTAACACAGTCTGATCCCTAACCAGTTACCTCTCTATTATCACCTAACACTTCCTATACAGTCTGATCTCTAACCAGTTTACCTCTCTATCATCACCTAACACTTCCTATACAGTCTGATCTCTAACCAGTTTACCTCTCTATTATCACCTAACACTTCCTATACATTCTGATCCCTAACCAGTTTACCTCACTATTATCACCTAACACTTCCTAACACATTCTGATCCCTAACCAGTTTACCTCTCTATTATCACCTAACACTTCCTATACAGTCTGATCCCTAACCAGTTTACCTCTCTATTATCACCTAACACTTCCTATACATTCTGATCCCTAACCAGTTTACCTCACTATTATCACCTAACACTTCCTAACACAGTCTGATCCCTAACCAGTTTACCTCTCTATTATCACCTAACACTTCCTCTACAGTCTGATCCCTAACCAGTTTACCTCTCTATTATCACCTAACACTTCCTATACAGTCTATAACCTAACCAGCTTACCTCTCTTATTGAGAGTCATACAAAAAAGTAGGTAATTTGAGTAGTAGACAAGATATTTATTAAGAGTGACCTTTTCATCATTTATTTATTAAGAGTCACCTTTTCATAATAGTTATGCATGGATCTAATAGATCGTTTTTGAAGGACCAAACAATGCAATATTCCATCCTGCAGTTCGCAACGTCGCTGGTTCCTTTCTTCTTACAAAGGAAAAAAGAAGAATTAATAAAATACACACACTTATAGCGCCCTGTTTATTGGCATCATGTACATGTAAAACATTACATCTCAGTATTAACTGCGTACATTTCATTGAGAAAGTTTTCAGAACCTTTTTAGGTCTTTAAAATCTGACCGAGAAGTCTTTAGAACATACAGGTTTAAGAATGTTATTCAAAAGCTCTCTAGAACCTTTCCAGATCTCTAGAACTTACATTACATCACAGTAGTCTTGAGAACCTTTTCAGGTCTTAGGAACTTCATCCAATAGTTCTCTAGAACCTGGCCCAGAAGTCTTTAAAACCTCAGTTCTTTTATGTATAAATTACAGGGTTTCATTTATGCCATGCATCAGAATAAAATCAATGAAAACATCAAAGGGGCAATTCAATGAGGAATATAAACTAAAAATAGACATAGTCCGCTGCAGCTCAGAACTTAACAGTACTGTTTAAGTGCTCAAATGCTTGTGAAAAGAGAAATGTTTTTAGCCTGGCTTTAAAAATGTATACATTTGGCGGTAGTCTAAGATCTTCTGGTAATTTATTCCAGTTGCAACTGCTGAAAAACAGCTTCACCATGTTTAGTTTTGACTCTGGGCTCTACTAGCTGTCCTGAAATCAATGATCTAAGAGCTCATCTTGGTTTATAATCTTCAAACAATATCAGAAATGTATTCAGGGCCCAGTCCAGTCAGAGATTTATAGACTACAAGAAACACTTTCCATTCTGTAACTGACTGGAAGCCAGTGCAAAGATTTAAGAACCGGCGGGATGTGTTCTGTCCTCTTTGTTTTTGTTAACATTCTAGCAGCAGCATTCTGAATGAGCTGCAGCTGTTTTAAAGTCTTTTTGGGTCCAGTTAAGAGTCCAATTAGGAGCCCATTACAGTAGTCAACCCTACTGGACATAAATACATGGATTAGCTTCTCTTGGTCTTTTTCGACACCAGGTCCTTGATTCTGGCATTTTTTTTAAGGTGATAGATGCTGTTTTGGAAACCGCTTTGATATGACTGGTGAACGTGAGATCTGAGTCTATCATTACACCCATTACATTACATCATCATTACACTCATTACATTACATCATCATTACACTCATTACATTACATCATCATTACACTCATTACATTACATCATCATTACACTCATTACATTACATCATCATTATTGATTATTGATTATTCACATTATCTGGAATGCAACGATAACGAGTGAGGTAATGGCTGGTGGCTGCCAACCCCACGAAACGAAGTGCTGCTCCAGGTTATACAATCTATTAAATTTAAATCAAATATGTAATATGACATTTTGTCCAGCAGATGTCCCTGCTGTGCCCTGTGTTGGAAAACTTTGAGCAATGCAAAGCCCCAGCAGTTCAGAAAGCCTTGGTTTCCAATCCCTAGTATAGTGTAGGAGAGAAACATGCAGAAATCACAAAACCAGGTTCTCTGACAAACTACACAACACACAAAACTGTTTACCCCCTAGAGCTCCAATAGCAAAGTCGTTTTTATAGGCCCAGGTCCATTAGTGGATTAATCCCAGCTGCCAGGTCTCAACAGCAACCAATCACACCTGTGAACTCCAGACACACATAGACCAAGCACTCCAAACCAGTCACAAACCCACAAACACACACACAGTAAAAGACGCAGGACGACAAAGAAAGCATGTAACACATCCCCCACCAAAAATTGTAACGATAAGAACTGCAACTTCTGTGTATGTTATGTAAAAGTGGTCATAAACAATAGCAAGCACACGTAACAAGAGAATGACATGGGCATTTATTTATTTTACGACCTAGACACGAGACATCAGCAACCACATGTTTTGATACCTTTATTTGTAGTATTTCAAAGTTATAACCTTGTAAGCCCAACTGTCACGACCCGGCTCATAGATAGTGACAAACAAGGGAGTCCACATGTTAACTTTAATAGAGTAACAAAGGTTTATTCAAATATTCACAAACAATGTATCCTTTCAACAAATAATTAACTGGTGACATGTGATAGTAGACATATGAGGAGTGTAATGGAAATGCATGAGCGAATGTAAAATGTGTAAGTGTTAATAGTAGATATATGAGGTGTGTAATGGAAATGTATGAGTGAATGTAAGATGTGTAAGTGTTAATAGTAGATATATGAGAAGTGTAATGGAAATGTATGAGTGAATGTAAGATGTGTAAGTGTTAATAGTAGATATATGAGGAGTGTATTGGAAATGTATGAGTGAATGTAAAATGTGTAAGTGTTAATAGTAGATATATGAGGAGTGTAATGGAAATGTATGAGTGAATGTAAGATGTGTAAGTGTTAATAGTAGATATATGAGGAGTGTAATGGAAATGTATGAGTGAATGTAAGATGTGTAAGTGTTAATAGTAGATATATGAGGTGTGTAATGGAAATGTATGAGTGAATGTAAGATGTGTAAGTGTTAATAGTAGACATATGAGGTGTGTAATGGAAATGTATGAGTGAATGTAAAATGTGTAAGTGTTAATAGTAGACATATGAGGTGTGTAATGGAAATGTATGAGTGAATGTAAGATGTGTAAGTGTTAATAGTAGATATATGAGGTGTGTAATGGAAATGCATGAGTGAATGTAAGATGTGTAAGTGTTAATAGTAGATATATGAGGTGTGTAATGAAAATGCATGGGTGAATGTAAGATGTGTAAGTGTTAATAGTAGATATATGAGGTGTGTAATGGAAATGTATGAGTGAATGTAAGATGTGTAAGTGTTAATAGTAGACATATGAGGTGTGTAATGGAAATGTATGAGTGAATGTAAAATGTGTAAGTGTTAATAGTAGACATATGAGGTGTAATGGAAATGTATGAGTGAATGTAAGATGTGTAAGTGTTAATAGTAGATATGTGAGGTGTGTAATGGAAATGCATGAGTGAATGTAAGATGTGTAAGTGTTAATAGTAGACATATGAGGAGTGTAATGGAAATGCATGAGTGAATGTAAGATGTGTAAGTGTTAATAGTAGATATATGAGGTGTGTAATGGAAATGCATGGGTGAATGTAAGATGTGTAAGTGTTAATAGTAGATATATGAGGTGTGTAATGGAAATGTATGGGTGAATGTAAGATGTGTAAGTGTTAATAGTAGACATATGAGGAGTGTAATGGAAATGTATGGGTGAATGTAAGATGTGTAAGTGTTATTAGTAGACATATGAGTGTAATGGAAATGCATGGGTGAATATAAGATGTGTAAGTGTTAATAGTAGATATATGAGGTGTGTAATGGAAATGCATGAGTGAATGTAAGATGTGTAAGTGTTAATAGTAGATATATGAGGAGTGTAATGGAAATGTATGGGTGAATGTAAGATGTGTAAGTGTTGATAGGTGTAACTTTCAAAACAAGCGTTCTCTAACAAAGTGCAAATCAAAATGGTGGCTGGGGAGAGGGGAAGGGTGTGGGGCTGAGCCCCAGGAACATGTAACCCCTGGCTGGCTCCACCCACAGGTGCAACCAGTCACCCAAACGACCTCCTCAGCTCCTCCTGTCTCCAATCTGTAAATAAGAAAAGAAACACAGAGAAGGAGACAGGGAAAGCGAGAGGGACGTAACACCAACGCATAAGACGTTGGTTCTGGTTGTACATGCGGCCCCAAATGAAAGGATTGTGGTCGGTAAACACCACAACACTGGAGCCAACATAAACCTCAAAAATTATAATGCAAACAACAGCGCCAGAGTCTCCCTCCTGTTCTATTGTAGAATAACGTGACTGGCAGCTGTTGAATTTTTAAGAGGAGCAACAAACTGGGTGATCTAGTCCATCGTGCTCCTGCAAAATTACACCCCCAGCAGCCACGGAACTGGCATCCACCTCCGATTAAAATGGTTTCTCAAAATAAGGTGCAGACAGAAACAGAGAAGTGAGTAATAGTGCTTTCACAGCCTCAAAAGAAAACTGACACTCATCAGTCCACTCAAATGACACTAAAGGACTGAGTAATCGAGACATTGGGGCAACACCAGTGGAGAAAATCCTGCAAAATGTTCTTTAATAACCAGTCATGCACAAGAACCTGGGAAATTCTCGCGCCTACATTTCTGAGGTTACAGATGCAAATTTTACAGTAAAATGTCGGCCTGGTTCTTAGGATTCTCATGGTGTAATTGTTTAAACTGTTTGAGTAATACTTTGGTTAGTATAGCTAAAAGTATACGACCATGCCTGAATCTATTCAACTGACACAGGCATGGTTGCCAGGCAACAGCCACAAACAATAGCTGAATGTTGAATGTGTAATTGTCTCTGGGCAGTTTACATTAAAAACATCTAATGCTAGGGTGCCAGTTAGCACCTGCTGTATGTTTAGGCTCACACTCAAATAACTAACGTTGTGCATTTTATCGCATTTGCGTGCTAGCTAGCTACTCCTGAATGTGTATGCATACACTCAAACAAATAACGTTAGCATGTTAGCGCGCTAGCTAGTTAGCTACCCCTGTATGTGTAGGCTCACCCTCAAAAAACTAACGTTAGTGCGTTAGCTAGCTACTCCTGTATGTGTATGCATACATTCAACAACTAACGTTAGCATGTTAGTGCGCTAGCTACTCCTGTATGCATGTATATTACGTGCACCCTTTTTGAGAAAAGGGAACGCAACACCCTGCTACTCGTAAGCACTCTGTAGTGAGGCAAAAGGTATGGGGTCGTAGGTGTGAGTAAGAAGACAGAGGCAGCGGTACCGTTTACAAAGGCTATTTATTCGGCCAACACACGGTAAAAATGGGGAAAAGGGCTGGACGGAACCAAAGCAAAGAAAGTATCTGCCTAAACATGAAACTAAGTTACTCTGATGTGCCAATCGGCGCACTTACCAAAAATACAGGGGGTGGTCCGCCCAGGTCTTACATAATATGCATAGACAAGGTGTAAAGCTAGGGGTAATGTATGCCCACGGGCCTCTTGCCTAAGCACTCCCAAGGTGCTTTCCCCTTCCCCCTGGGAACAAAAGGTACACACGTTAATGGTGTCAAACACTAATCACAGAAGGAAACAAGATACAACACTAATTCAAATAACAAAACTCTTACTTACTGTAATTTCGAAAATAAAAGGCACAACACACTAGTACTTTTGATCTCTACACAACTCACAGAATATAGCATGTCCAAAACCAAGAACCAAAAAAAAACAAGCCAAGCCACAAGAGCCAGACACGTGGGTTTTTGTAGTGGAGATGGTGGTTGAACCCAGCTGCAGTCACTGATGAGGGGGGAGGAGCTAGAGCTCCAATCAGAGAGGAATCCATGCCCTAAAAGGGAAACACAGAAAAAAAGCAACCACACTCTGGGGAACGTAACGGCAAACATTCAAACAACTAACGTTAGCATGTTAGCTAGCTAGCTACTCTTGTATGTGTATGCTCCATCACTGGGTAGATTGTATTCAAACAACTATTGTTAGTGTGCAAATTAACTGGCTAGCCAGTACTGTATGTTTAGGCTCACTTAAACAACTAGGCAGGTTGCAATGCCTTTATGCCCAAGAACACGTGTCTGGGGCGTTCCTCATTCCAAACGCCATCACGGTGTACTGGCAGAAACTGTCAGGGGTTACAAAAGCAGACACCTCAGAGGCCTAAGGGGTTAAAGCACCTGCCAATACCCTTTTAACAAATCAAGCTTAGTAACATAAGCAGCTGATCAAATTGTGTCTATACATTTATCCATGCGAGGTAAAGGAAATTAGTCAGATAAAGTAACCTTATTCACCTTTCTGTAGTCCGTGCAAAACCTTGGAGTCTCGTCTGGTTTTGGAATCAGCAGGCAGGGAGAACTCCAAGGACTTCCACTGGGGATTGCCATCTCATTTTCCGATAAATAATTGACCTATTTTCTCATCACTGATCTCTTCATTATTTAGCCCGATACGGATGCTGTTTAATTGGCGCAGCGTGGCCTACATTTATATCATGTTGCAATACATTTGTCCAAAAAAATGTATGATTAGTAACTCGATGTCTGCACTCTGCTCACTCAAATGCAACAAATTGTTGGATTGTTGGTGGCGAGTGTTACTGGATTGCTGTTTTGTATAGTTTGATGTCGCTTTGTGTAAGCACATTTTTAAGTTCAGTATATGTGTTTTTTGTTCGGTGTTGTTTTATTTTTTGGGGTTAAATAAAACCCCATCAAATGTGATCTACGGCTCTGCGTCTGTCTTTTATCCTGCACTACACCCTGGCCTGTGAAACCCACATGTAGAGAAATACGCAATTAGCGCTTTCACTAGTGCCTTACTGTAATGGTGCACATAGGAATTGCTTCTGGGTACCTAGCAACAGCGCCAATTATTGTTAGCATGAAATGATTACAGACCAACACAATGAATTACCACATTCTCAAACAGCTCTCTCATGAACGGAATCAAGCAGAGATGAGCGGGCTTCCCTACCAATTCTACATGTACGGCAATGTACCGCGTTCCAAATTATTATTCAATTTATATTTTGATGCAAATGAAAGTCAGTATAATTTTCAAGTCACCAATCGATAGGGTAAAAGTCGAATTTCATTGAACGAACCGACCAATGAAAATAATTTATTAAAAAAAATAAAAAACTCAATGCACTGTTCCAAATGATTATGCACAACAGTGTCAAAACATTTGATAGGTTGTAAAGAACTGAATTGCAGCATTAGGAGGTCATATTTAATTAAATCAAAAGCTATTTCAATCAAACACATCTCAACAGGGCAAGTTACATGTTAACATAGGACCGCTTCTTTGATATCACCTTCACAATTCTTGCATCCATTGAACTTTTATGGAGAGTTTCCGCCATAACTTCTTTGCAGGATGTCAGAATAGCCTCCCTGAGAAGAGGTTTTGATGTGAACTGCCATCCTCATTGATCTTTTGCTTGAGCTTCTCAATTGGGTTGAGGTCCGTGGAGGATGGGGACCACACCATGAGTTTCTCTCCTTTATATTCCCATAACAGCCAATGACACAGAAGTATTAATTGCTCGCAGAGCAGATATTCTCGTTCGTGGTATTTATTGATACATTGAAACAGAAAAAACAAACGCGTAGCACGAACAAAAAACATGCACTGAATGAAAGTAAAACTGCACTATTGAGCGACTTACGACAAACATCTAAATTAAATATAGAAATAACATTCATCGATATTAGACGCAACGTAATAATTATGCTAAGCAAAGTGACCATCTACTGCAAAACCTTTATAGCTCAACTAATCACCCTGCTAATGCTAACCACTAACATCTGTGCTCAGAAAGTAAAACATCACAGACACACAGAAAGTACACCCCACTAAACTTCCTGTGTGCAACCAAACTCACCACACTCGTGACAGCATTTCAGCTTCTGATAACTTGCAACTTACTGTCGGTTGTGCTATTTCTTTTCTGTTACTTTCCCTTAGGAGAAGGGTCAGGTAAGACACCTCAGGGTTAACGTACGCCTGAGGCTAACCACTGTTAAAGACATTATGTTAGATACGAGCGGATGGACCCCTTGGTTTTTGTAGCAGGTAGTAGAGTTTGATAGTTAAGAGGGTGATATGCAGGGAAGGAGCAGGATAGAGAAAGGATCGTTTGTTTAATTTCTTTGATTTGTCCACGCTCCTAAAACATTATGCCAGCTAATGTCAAAGGCATTGGCAGCTCCCTGGGTGGAAGACACTAGTGGGCGTAGCATGAGCAGCAGCCAGCCTCGCCCTCTCTGCCTCCAATTCTATTTTGTGCAGTTCAAAATCCATCTGCATTGTTTTAATATCTCTCTTTGCTTCCAACTCCATTCCTTTCGGATTTGAGCCCTCTTCTGCTTCCAGCTGTAGATGTATATCAGGAGGCACGGGAGATATGGGATCAAACCGAGGCAAGATGGACCCCTGGTCAGTAGGCCTATACGGGTTCCCCTGGTCAGTAGGCCTATACGGGTTCCCCTGGTCAGTAGGCCTATACGGGTTCCCCTGGTCAGTAGGCCTATACGGGTTCCCCTGGTCAGTAGGCCTATACGGGTTCCCCTGGTCAGTAGGCCTATACGGGTTCCCCTGGTCAGTAGGCCTATACGGGTTCCCCTGGTCAGTAGGCCTATACGGGTTCCCCTGGTCAGTAGGCCTATACGGGTTCCCCTGGTCAGTAGGCCTATACGGGTTCCCCTGGTCAGTAGGCCTATACGGGTTCCACTGGTCAGTAGGCCTTGTCGTGGAAATTTAGACTTCAATAGCTGAATTCGAACTTAAAGTAAGACGCACGAGAGTATGTTACAGTTTGACACTTTTAACAGGTTTAATTGCAAGTAAGAAACCATTTCTCAAATACAGGTCCAAGCTTTTGCATTGATCAGATCAATCTCTATAGCAAGCTTAAAGAATAGGTTTGAGGAAAGTCTTCATCAGACAACAGGACAATAACCTGTGCTGGATCAGACTGACCTAATGATTACAACTTCTGCATGGTATTTAAAGGAATGAAGTTACGCACACTCATTGACACACCAACCTAAACAGAGATGATGGAGAACAGACGAGGTCCTTAGAAGATCTCACCAAACTATAGGATAATAAACATGACATATGGAGCTGTCAGGAAAACCCGAGGGTCACTCCCCAGTCAACTCAAGGGAGGTCAGTTACCATTCCTACCAGCCAGGCCGGCACCGCAAAGTTACTTAGTGACATCTATTTCCTCCCCAGGACCTTTCTAGAGGTCAATAGGTCAATAGACAGATGTCTCCTATCATGAAACTTATCCTAAACATTCCTTTCCTCTGTGCCTTTTGGCCTAAACAACATCTATAGGACTTACAGGTTAATAAACTTCTTGAGTGATCATAAAATTCCATAACAATCTGCCCTTTTTAACATTATAAACCCTTAATCATGTTAAACAATTTAAGAGTGTCAACTCTAAATTTTAGTTCACTCAAGCTTAATAATTACTCATAACCAATCAGGAATATATGGACCCACCACTGTCATACGTCTGAAACTGTAACCTGTTAAGAAAAATAATTTTACCAAACATAATACACAATCAATTGAAATAATCCAATGTCAGTACAGTACTTAGCAACATTCAACAGTGTCATTTTCATATTCTGGATTTCTAGTCCTCCATCTAGTGTGTGAGGAACTAATCATTAAGAAAACATCAGTAAATATGTTGGCACTCTTTGATCATCAGAAATGAAGATTTTAATCATGGTGTGAGTGTATAAATGTTCCTTTTCCATCTTCTCAGCTCTGGTAGGCTCCTTCAACGTCTTTAATGAGTGTGGCCAAACAGTGGCCATTCTTTAATAGTCCAGAGATGCAATATGTGTGTGTTCAATGTTCTTGTTTTTCCTTTGTACAACTCAAACCGACGTTCAAGATAATTTCTGAAATCTGCAACATGTTCACCTTTTTCTCTTTACAGTCCATAACTTCCTTGAAAGTGTACAATAACATTCACACAATTTAGTAATTGCCTTCATTGTGGTCTGGATGACACGTTTTTCCTTGGTTCTGGTTTGACCTTTTCTGTGGTCTGTACCTAAAGTCATTCAGTTAGCTTCTGATATATGTGTGTGTGTGTGTGTGCGTGGGGGTAGGGCTCAGATGCTCTGCTCCAGTTGTTCATGGTCCAACCTGTTGATTTTTAATGCGACACAACCTGCAAACAGTTATTGCATTCCATGTGTCAGTTAACATCTTTAACAATAGAATTACATTGTGTTTACTGCTCAGATTTAATTTTGCTAAGCCAAATACATTTGTAATAGCTATTCCCCTCAATCATTCAAATGTTTAGACATTCTATCAAATTAAACACTTCAATTGCCTGAAATCCAAATTTAACAAATGCTATATTCTTGAATATGTTTATTACGTCACTTCCCCTCTCGTTTTCTCCTTCAGTTCATCAACAATGGAGAAAACAACCAACTGTAATAGACAAACTTGTTAAATTTATCTAAGATAAAACACATGACTAAAATATGGTTTATGACCAGCCATCTGTTAGCTCTGGGCTGAGCCACCTCACAATCACACAGTAAACCAGCCCCCCCTTCTAAATAAACAACTTGGGTGTGCCCCCTCTTTTGACCCAGAGAAGCACCCCAGGGAGGGTCAAAGAAAAGTTCATAAACACCCCTAAATTAACAGAAACCATCTCTAGACAGGCAGACACAGAGTTACAGTTAACTTTCTGCCCTTTTAACAATCAAGAACTCAGAATGTCTTAAACATGTTACTCAAAATAGCCAAAAGCCAATAATAAAAATAAAAGTGTGTTTCAGAAATACACTTAACCCACATGGTCATTCATTATATCATCATGCCAACATTTATAGGAACAAATCCAAATGTCCTTATTCAACTTCACAAAACGAATAACAATAGCATATAACTAGAATATAATCTCCCTATAACCTAGAATGTAGTCCTCCTACAAAACAAACAAAATGGAACATATAGTATTCCAGGTAAAACCATGCAGAGTTATAATCGGAAATACTCTTAATTATGTCATTAGCGCAAATGTTACATAAGGCCTAAGACAAATAATACAATAAAATAGGAATTCCTCGTGCACAGGAAAACCTGAAAATAAATGTGTCGACAAAACTTTGGCCTGGGACCCCTGTCCCAACTTCATGAAGCTTTACCCCAGATCATACATGAATCACACCTATAGGTCATTTTAATATGATATTTGCGTACGCGTACGAACGAACCTGGACATCGAAAAACAAGACCTCTCACTAACAATGAGCTGATTTCTACTGAGAATTTACCCTGACAGTAGCTATATATGCAGTCCCTAGTTGTAACCGGTAAACTAGGGACAATGAGATATCAACCATCATGGGTCCAGTCACGCTCCCCGAGCTGCACGGACCTGACAAACCCCGTTTATCAGGCGATACGCAATGTACGCTACACTACGCTAAACACTTAACTTTAAGCGTAAGCATAGTGCCAAGACACCGGTACTCCTCCCCAGTGGAACGAAAATCTCACACAACCATACGTCTGCATATCAACTCAAAACACAGAATAGACAAGTCTTCACTAAACATCCGAACAAAATTACTTTTACTGTAAATACTATCATAATTGATTAATTACAGGATAACATAATGGTTTGATCTCACCGGGTTGATGTTTTCCTGCCCGTCCCCTCTGACCGTCAGTACCCCTGTCCGTGGCAGCCATGGGTCCTGTGACGCTCCATTTGGTCGTCTGCTGTTGTGACATCACCGTCTCCCATACTGTCTCTGTTCCCATGGTAATAGTCTCTAGTGTCCGGCACAGTGCAGTCACGAGCCCAGTGTCCAAATGCACCACAGTTGAAACAGCTATCAGAGTTGGGACTTTGGCTGTAGTTATCACCCCTCTGGTGTCTGTAGTTAACATCACCCTGGTGTCTGTATTGTCCTCTCCTGCTTGCTCTCCGTCTCCGTCTCCCTCCTGAGTAGCCTCTGCTGTAGAACTCCAGTTGGGCCATCTGAATTTGCGTTTCACGCTCCCGTCTTTCTTCGGTCTGTTTGTACAGCTGGTCCTCGTAGACTCTTTCCGCGTGCTTAAAATACGGCCAGACGGTTTCCATGCGACCCTCATCCAGGTCTACACAGTGGTTTTGAATGTGCTTCCTAATGTCCGGTAGAAGGCCTGCAACTAACCTCATTTTACACTGTTGCTCCCAGGCCGACTCTTCATCACCGTCCGGTCTCTTTCCCATTCCGCTGTGTAATTCAAAAGCTTTTTCGAGTCTATTCCTGTAGTCTGAAACTTTCTCGCCCAGTGTCTGTTTACAATCAGAGATCTTTTCCCAGTTCATTCGCTTAGGAAAAGCAGCGATAAGTCCAGTGCTCAGCTGTTCCACAGCACTCCGGTAGTCAGAGTGCGCATCCCAATTGAACATAATGTTTCTCTCGCTAGGCCAGTTTCTTTTCACTCTCCCCCATTTTAGTTGCAAGGCCTTCATCAAAATTGTTTCAATCTCCACAGAGGTCGGTCTATATTGATTCACGATCTGTAGAAACACACGGACAAATTCCTCTCCACCTTCTGTTTCTGGGTCAGGTAGTGTAGAAGCCACGTCTCTCAGGTCGGCGGGTGACCACGGTCTGTAGACTAGTATAGTCGCTGGGTTATCCGTGTCTCCTCCACCAGCTGGGTTGGCTACCTCCACCATAGGGAATTGCCCGGCATCAATGCTGTGTTGTTCTCTGGGACAGGCCGCAGTGGTACTCTGGGTCCTCTCTGCGGCTTGTGAAACTCTGTGGAGGCCGAATACGGATGGGTAGAGTCCTTCTCCGCGAATGTTTTCCATGAGGTCCGATGCTGTTGGCATAGTTGGTACCGCTGGGGCTGTTGTGGTAACGCCGCGATAGGGTGGGGGTCGGTCAGCAGGAGGACAGGCAGCATCAACCTGGTTGGGACAAGCTAGAACACGATTAACAAGCCCCGTGCTACACCGCTTAGCCCGTATATCAGTCTGCTCTCTCCACTTATTATATGCCTTCCAATCAACTTTCTGCCGATTACCCCGTGAAACCTTAATTTTACCCTGTTCAAAATCCTCCAACTTGTCTTTCAACAACAGTATCTGTCTCTGACTAAAACTGCCATTAACAGGAAATCCCAATAACTCCCACAGGTCTAATTGTTCGCATGTCCAGTCTCCGTATTTATCTGTCATTATTTTAGCCGGTCCAACCACGTAACGTTCAGTATCCACCGAAGGTTTACCAATACACATGTAATTACCCATGTTGTTATCGATATTTAAGACGCAAATCTAATTTTAGCATATAATGAAGTGTCCTATATGTGTTAATGAACTCGTCAGTTCTTTTAAGTGAGATATCCTGAATAACCGAGCCGTCTCACCGCACCCAGATAACCTATATTGAACAGCATTTTATTCCTACTGTATACAGGTATTAACACTTCATACAGGTAAATATTGCTCCAGTCTGGCGCTCTCCACTCACCCATTTGTTGAGGAGGATTGGAGCTGCAGAAATTAATAATTCCTGACGTGCACGTTTTACCAGACCAAAATCAACAAATACCCGATTAGAAGTACTGTTTTCCATTTTTAAGCCAAGTTTAAAATCTTACAATAACCTTACGAATTAAGTCAAAATTAACGAGCCTATTTTGTTAATTTATCAAAACCGTTGTCAAACTGTCGTCCAACATTGTCCCAATTCAGCATTTGTAGGTCCTTGAGTTTCAAAATTCTGTATAGTATCACTTATCTCCAAAAACAGTCGTGGCCTATTATTTTTCAAAAAAAAATAAAAATTATATCGCTCTTTAGGATATGTAGCCTGTTTTGGAAAAAATACGGATTACTTTGTTAAGAATCTCGGACGATGCCCCCAAGTGTCGTGGAAATTTAGACTTCAATAGCTGAATTCGAACTTAAAGTAAGACGCACGAGAGTATGTTACAGTTTGACACTTTTAACAGGTTTAATTGCAAGTAAGAAACCATTTCTCAAATACAGGTCCAAGCTTTTGCATTGATCAGATCAATCTCTATAGCAAGCTTAAAGAATAGGTTTGAGGAAAGTCTTCATCAGACAACAGGACAATAACCTGTGCTGGATCAGACTGACCTAATGATTACAACTTCTGCATGGTATTTAAAGGAATGAAGTTACGCACACTCATTGACACACCAACCTAAACAGAGATGATGGAGAACAGACGAGGTCCTTAGAAGATCTCACCAAACTATAGGATAATAAACATGACATATGGAGCTGTCAGGAAAACCCGAGGGTCACTCCCAGTCAACTCAAGGGAGGTCAGTTACCATTCCTACCAGCCAGGCCGGCACCGCAAAGTTACTTAGTGACATCTATTTCCTCCCCAGGACCTTTCTAGAGGTCAATAGGTCAATAGACAGATGTCTCCTATCATGAAACTTATCCTAAACATTCCTTTCCTCTGTGCCTTTTGGCCTAAACAACATCTATAGGACTTACAGGTTAATAAACTTCTTGAGTGATCATAAAATTCCATAACAGCCTATACGGGTTCCACTGGTCAGTAGGCCTATACGGGTTCCCCTGGTCAGTAGGCCTATATGGGTTCCCCTGGTCAGTAGGTCTATACGGGGTCCCCTGGTCAGTAGGCCTATACAAGGGTCCCCTGGTCAGTAGGTCTATACGGGGTCCCCTGGTCAGTAGGCCTATACGGGGTCCACTGGTCAGTAGGCCTATACGGGGTCCACTGGTCAGTAGGTCTATACGGGGTCCCCTGGTCAGTAGGCCTATATTGGGTCCCCTGGTCAGTAGGCCTATATTGGGTCCCCTGGTCAGTAGGCCTATATTGGGTCTCCTGGTCAGTAGGCCTATTTGGGGTCCTCTGAGTATCCACCACTATATCTAATGCTTTTTACCTGTCTCCTGACTGATATCTTTCAACAATGACATCCCTCTGATGCTATGGAAGTTATTTGCGGACCATGTCTTTTGCTCTGAGATGCAACTAAGAACATGCCAGGAAATTCCTACTGGAACAGCTGACCTTTATTTGTTATTAATCAGAATCACTTTAAATGACTGACTTCTATTTAACATGAGTTTGAATGTGGTTGGTTAATTCTGAACACAGCCACATCCACAGTTATAAGAGGGTGTGCACACTTATGCAATGAAGATTTCTGTTTGTTTTTCAATTGACTAGTTCACGTTATAGGTCACATTAAAGGTGGAAAAAGTTCTGACATGATTTATTTTTGACACATTTTTTCAAATCACAAAAACCTGGCAAGTGTGTAGACTTTTATGTCCACTGCATAACAAGTGTAACTTGGCAATTTTTTAATTTGGCCTCCAGGTGCACTGTTCGATCTAATTTGTGGTATTGCTTCACTAAAACACTGCTAAAAATCATGGTTGAACTAGTACCAGAGATATTGTTTATTACCTTCTTTGCACAGTGGTTCTCTAAAGTGATTTCTTTTTGCTCTGGCATTGTTCCCTCTTCCCAACACTGCCAGGAAAAACAATTGGATGTAGCATAGCACATAGCACAGCACATGCCAATGATGGATGACCAGATGGTGCCGGCCACTAAATCTCCGCCTGTGTCCACCATTGTCTCTGAGAAGACACCGGAATATATCTGCTGGCTAAGCACAGATAATAGAAAAAATCACATACTCTTCACAAAAATGCCATTGGATGATTAATGTGCAACCTCCATTTTTCATTGTATTATAGTCAGATTTTGAGAAATTCCTATTTATCATGTAGCATGCTTATTTAGTAATGGCTACTGCACTGGTAATACTACATTTATAATTGTCGCTACACAGATGTGACCCTATTTTATGCCCCTTCAATTCACTACATTAAAACGTCAAACATTTTTCTTGTAGAGCAAAAATGAGGAGAAAAGCAGGCTGTGGTTCAGTGGTTAGCTCGGTTGTCCTCTGAGATTGCCAGTCTGGAAGGCAGATATTATTCTATAGTAATAGAAATGGAAAGCCTAGATCTCTAAGGCCCCTAGTTTGGAAAAATAAAAACCTCTCAGGAAAAAATAAATAAAGTATTAAATATAAGAAAATGGAGTAGAAGAAGATGCATTATAAACCAGAATTCATTAATAGAAGAGCAGAAAACCTCTCAAGATAATGTGTTCAGTCTACAGGGGCAGTGTGGCATTGAATGAAGGACATCTCTCTCTCTGTTGAAGACTGTTTGACTTGATTTCCCAGAGGAATATAATCTCAGCTTCCATGAGTTGCATATAAAGTCCTTGAGACATTCACACAATTCCACCAATATATCTGTTGACCTCTGTAGTCCTGCAGTAACTCTGAGAATGTTCCAATTATTCTGATCATTTGAGGCTTGGTAGTTTCCAATTAGCCCATAAAACTGTTAAGGACGAGGCTAAACATCTAAATATCATACCCAAATAAAAATGCTGATAGGCTCCTGAACCAGCCAGAGACGTATACTTGGTCTCATTCGAAAGAAGACACTTTGAAGTTTGTGGATATGCTATATTAGCGGAGGAATTCTAACACAGTAGAGCTGGCAAAAGAGAAAACAAAGAAACGCATGTGGAGACACTTCTATTATGATCAACTAGATGCCAGTAAAGTGTTGAAAAAGATATAGGCCATTTGCATGAAAATCCAGCGAAAAATTGCCAAATGAATTTGAGGACATAGAGATTGTCTCTGAATCTCCCCAATAGTGGACACTTTGGATTAATTATTATTTGTCAACCTGATATAACCTGATAGTAAACATTGAACAAGGCAAGATAAATTACAAAATAAGGTTCACACACCCCCAACACTGATGCAAAATCATTAGCTTCCCATAAAAGGTACAACAATATTGGAGATCCAATGCTCCAGCACGATATCACAGGTTTTCGTGAAATAGACACGATTTTTGTACCCAAAATTTGTGACATGCACACGTAAAAGTTTGTTTTTTAGATTAGTTTTTTGTGTACAGGACACGTAATATTTAGGACTCAACGGAAAATCGTCACACACACACAAAAAAGCACAACAAAGGTTTTTGGTCAACAACACGTTAAACAAATAAGTAAATCGAAATGTTAGGTATTGGTTAGGGTTAGGGCAAGAGTAAGAGTCAGGCTTTCGTTTAATATTTATAGTAATAAAAAGAGTTATATCCCAGAAAGTTAAATCCGTCGCGTTTACAATTCAAGCTACGCCCATTTCCTGGTCGAAATGCAAGTTGAGTCAAACAATCACGACACTTGCTAACAACACCTCAAGAAAATTGTGTCCAGGACCTTTTACGTGTGGATTTCCCCCTAACCATCACTGTCCCGTAACCATCACTGTCCCGTAACCATCACTCCCCCATAACCATCACTGTCCCTCTAACCGTCACTGTCCCATAACCACTGACGTGGCGTACACAGGCCTACTGACGTGCCGTACACAGGCCCGCTGACGTGGCGTACACAGGCCCGCTGACGTGGCGTACACAGGGCCGCTGACGTCGCGTACACAGGCCCGCTGACGTGGCGTACACATGGCCACTGACGTGGCGTACACAGGCCTACTGACGTAGCAAAACACAGGCCTACTGAAATGGCGTACACAGGCCCGCTGACGTGGCGTACACAGGCCCGCTGACGTGGCGTACACAGGCCCGCTGACGTGGCGTACACAGGCCCGGTGACGTGGCGTACACAGGCCCGCTGACGTGGCGTACACAGGGCCGCTGACGTGGCGTACACAGGGCCGCTGACGTGGCGTACACAGGGCCGCTGACGTGGCGTACACAGGCCCGCTGACGTGGCGTACACAGGCCCGCTGACGTGGCGTACACAGGCCCGCTGACGTGGCGTACACAGGGCCGCTGACGTGGCGTACACAGGGCCGCTGACGTGGCGTACACAGGGCCGCTGACGTGGCGTACACAGGCCCGCTGACGTGGCGTACACATGGCCACTGACGTGGCGTACACATGGCCCGCTGACGTGGCGTACACAGGCCCGCTGACGTGGCGTACACAGGCCCGCTGACGTGGCGTACACAGGGCCGCTGACGTGGCGTACACAGGGCCGCTGACGTGGCGTACACAGGGCCGCTGACGTGGCGTACACAGGCCCGCTGACGTGGCGTACACATGGCCACTGACGTGGCGTACACAGGCCCGCTGACGTGGCGTACACAGGGAACTGAGGTGCTGGACTCGGGCAGACGGAGAGACTGGTCTCGGGCAGGACGGAGAGACTGGTCTCGGGCAGGACGGAGAGACGGGTCTCGGGCAGGACGGAGAGACGGGTCTCGGGCAGGACGGAGAGACGGGTCTCGGGCAGGACGGAGAGACGGGTCTCGGGCAGGACGGAGAGACGGGTCTCGGGCAGGACGGAGAGACGGGTCTCGGGCAGGACGGAGAGACTGGACTCGGGCAGGACGGAGAGACTGGTCTCGGGCAGGACGGAGAGACGGGTCTCGGGCAGGACGGAGAGACGGGTCTCGGGCAGGACGGAGAGACGGGTCTCGGGCAGGACGGAGAGACGGGTCTCGGGCAGGACGGAGAGACGGGTCTCGGGCAGGACGGAGAGACGGGTCTTGGGCAGGACAGACCAGGAGGCCGCCCGGGGGGAGACAGGTCCAGAGTCGGATCCGGAGGCCGTGCCGGAAGTCGCAGGTCAGGAGGTCGACCCGGCGGGGACAGGTCTGGAGGTCGATCTTAAGCTGCGGAGCGGCGGCCATCTTAAGCTGCGGAGCGGCGGCCATCTTATGGCAGCGGCAGCCAACCGACAAATGAATATGCACAGGAGAAGGATTTAAAGAACACTATAACACTTTAGAACAGAATGTGAAACAGTAGACAAACCCAGACATGTCCTGCGGAACATGACAGAGTGGGTCAATGGATAATCTCCACATGTGTGGTTCCTACTGTGAAGCATGGAGGAGCAAGTGGGATGTTGTGGAGAGCTTTTAACACGCTCTATGATTAACTAAAATCTGCTTGGTTCAGACATACACAATCCAATGTGGTTTACACATAGTGGAACTATCATTAATATTTTAACAGGATAATGACCCAGAACACACCACCAGGCTGTATGAAAGCTACTCAACTCCAACATACTGGTTGTGGTGGTGGCCTTGTTATACTGTACAAATCCAACACGAAAATAACTGGTCTGTCTCTTCCTGTCACAAACCAATGGTGAAGTGGTAAAGTGGTGTAGGAACCGAACGCAGCCAGATAATCTCATTTAATGTTTTTTTTTAATAAAAATGAAGCAAACATCGAATGGCAAAACACTAAACTTAACTTTGAATTTGCGCGACACAAGCAACTTACTAATTCAACTTAGCAACACTAACTTAACTGTGACAAATAACACTTACCAAAATAGAAGACTTGACTCAGAACATTGAACAGCAACACTGAAGCCGGTGAGGCAAACTTAAATACACATACTTTATTTTTTATTTAATTTATTTAACCAGGTAGGCAAGTTCCACAAATTCTCATTTGCAACGGCAACCTGGGGAGCAGCTCTGGATTGAATGGATTGACATCATGCAACAGTAAAAGAAGGCCCTTCAGTTTAGAAAAAAATATTAGCTTTTACTTAAACTCAAAACTCAGGAATCTTCATGTGCCAACACGATACTATTTCAACAAATGTAGACGTGAGTTCGAATCCGACTTCTGACCTAAAATCTAAGCAATGCTTTGTAATTCAAGAATTAAGTGTTGAATAGTGACCTGACCCATGGGAACACAATTGTTTTCACCATACATAAAAATCCTGTGCCCGAAACAAATGTTTCTTTTTTAAATGAGCAAAATTTAAGAAGGCCCTTCAGTTCAGAAAAATATCAGCTTTTTCTTCAAACCTCAAAACTCGGGAATCCGCATTCATGTGCCACCTCGATAATATATATTCCAACGAATGTCTGGTGGCCCAGTGGTCTAAGGCACCAGATTACACCCTCTGCTGGTTGGGAGTGCATAGCAGGTCTTGCTGATTGAGCTGATTAAGTATGGCAGGTTGTTTGTAGCTAACAACTTACTTGGGTGTGTATTGCAGGTTCAGGTTGCTTTAGTCAGGTCTTTTTTTCTTTTTTCTATTACCTCTTTTCGTTTTGTTCCCCAGCGGCGGAAATTAGTAGATGGACTGAAAATTAAGTCATGTTGGGTGATGGCGAAGGATATGTCAATGGATGAAGTGGTCTCCTTAATGTACTTGCCTGAATATGTTGAGGATTATATTATTTGAGACAGACTCTTGGAGCCAGATTGAATGCATTGGTGTTTCTTAATTAAACTACAAGCAAAAGATAAGACTAATAGGATAATTTGTAGCAATATTTATCTTTCTATTTGTATTCTTAATTTGATGAATTTTGGGACTTTAGTTCTGGGGAAATAATAGCTAGAATACGGCGAACCTCCACTGCGTAGGCTAATGACGTCTAACAAGACACCTAGATATTTGTAAGTGTCAACAAATTCTAGTTCAGACCCATCTAGCGTGGCGATGCTGGGCAGACGGGCAGGTGTGGGCAGAGATCGGTTGAACAGCATACACTTAGTTTTACCAGAGTTTAGTAATAACTGAAGGTTTAGGAATGAATGTTGTATGGCATTGAAACTCTCCTGGAGGTGTTTGAGCACAGTATCTAGTGACGGGCCTGACGTGTACAGGATGGTATCGTCTGCATAAAGATGGATCTGAGAGTCACCAGCAGCGAGAGCCACATCGTTGATGTAGAGGGAAAATAAAGTCGGCCCGAGAATCGAGCCCTGTGGCACCCCCATAGAGACAGGCATGGGTCCCGACAACAGGCCCTCCGATTTTACACGCTGGACCCTTTCTGAGAGATAGTTGGAGAACCAGGCGAGGCAGTTGCGGGAGAAGCCCAGGCTATTGAGTCGGCTGATCAGGACAAGGTGGTTTACAGAATCAAAAGCCTTGGACAGGTCGATTTAGACGGCCGCACAGTAGTGCTTTTTATTAATGGCGGCTATGATGTCGTTCAGGACCTTTAGGGTAGCCGTGGTGCAGCCATGACCAGCACGAAAACCAGACTGCATAGCGGAAAGAATGCGGTGGGATTCCAGATGGTTGACAATTTGTTTGTTAACCAGTTTTTCGAAAACTTTGGAAAGACAGGGTAGGATGGATATTGGTCTGTAGCAGTTGGGATCGAGGGAGTCTCCCTCTTTGAACAAGGGAATGACTGCGGCAGATTTCCAATCTCTTGGGATTTCAGAAGATAAGAGAGAGAGGTTAAATAGACTGGTGATGGGGGCAGCAATAATATTTGCAGATAATTTTAGAAAGGACGGGTCCAGATTATCCAGCCCAGCTGATTTGTATGGGTCCAGCTTTTGCAACTCTCTTAGTACATCGGCTGTCTGGATAGGGGTAAAGGAGAAGTGTGGGGAGGGGGCTGGGCACGAGGCTGTAGTGGTTGTAGGGCAGCTAGCTTAGGGGCGAGTCTTTAGCTGAAAGGCGTGGCCGGCTTCAGCGAAAGGCTTGTTAAAGTTCTCTAATATTTTAACCTTATCAGTAGTTACAGTATTACCTATTTTTAGGGCTGTGGGAAGTTGGGAGGAGGTGACTTTAATCTCCAAAGATTTAACAGTGTCCCAGAACTTTTTGGAGTTGGTGTGGCAGGAGGCAAATTTCTGTTTAAAGTAGTGGGCCTTTGTTTCCCTAACTATCTGTGTGTATCGATTTCTGGCTTCTTTAAAAAGTTGCATATGGCGGGGCTTGTTTGATGCCAGTGCGACACGCCACAGAGCGTTTTTGTGTTGATTGAGGGAGGTCAGTTCTGTGGTGAACCATGGGCTGTATCTATCTTTCGTTCTGAATTTTTTAAAGGGGGCATGTTTATTTAGGACAGAGAGAAATTCACTTTTGAGGTACAGCCAAGCTATGGTAGAGAAAATGAGTGAAATACACGAGTCAAACGGATTACCTTTTCAGATTGTTTATTAAAAGAATTTAACACAACAGTAAACTCTTTGCCCTGTCCTAAGTCCTGCTCGCGCGAGTCAGAAAGAAAAGAGGAAGTTTGAGCGGAATGCCTCTTCTTTTAAAACCTCTAGGAAGCTCCTCCTAGCTTGTTTCAGAAGCGCCTCCCAACTCAGGTAAAATACTTCCTGTTTACAAGCACGAACTACTCATTACCGCCCCTAATGGTCTGATGACTAAAATACAGTTACTACTAACACACGGACTAAATACCTCATACTAATAAATGTAAAGTTAAACAGAAAAGATAAAATGTAACCAAAATGTAAACAATCAATGCCATAGAATACTAATGAGGTAAACATAATAATAATATAAAAGAGATTAAGAAATATAAAATGTAAACAACCTGAAATTCTACCACAAAGCGTCCTCAACTGACGGGATGAGATTAATGTTTGACCAAGAAATAGCATTCAGGTCGTTTAGGAAGGCCTGTTCACTGAAGTGTTTTAGACAGCGTTTGACGGAGATGAGAGGTGGTCGTTTGACCCCGGTCCCATTACGGACACAGGCAATAAGGCAGTGATCGCTGAGATCCTGGTTGTAAACAGCAGAGGTATATTTACATGGCAAGTTGGTTAAGGCAACGTCTATGAGGGTTCCCTTCGACACTGATTTGAAGTTGAACCTGGTAGGTTCATTTATAATCTGTGTGAGGTTGAGTGCATCGAGCTTAGAAAGTAAAGTCACTGGGGGGGTTAAGCATATCCCAGTTTAAGTCACCAAGCAATAGAAACTCAGAAGATAGGTGTGGGGCGATGAGTTCGCATATGGAGTCCAGGGCACTGCACGGGCCTGAGGGGGGTCTGTAGCAGGCAGCAACAGTAAAAGCCATGTTTTGTGAGAGCTGGATTTTTAAAAGTAAAAGCTCAAACTGTTTGGGTACAGACCTGGACAGTATGACTGAGCTCTGCAGCTTATCCCTGCAGTAGATTGCTACTCCACCACCTTTCGTAGCTCGATCCTGCCGAAAGATATTATAGTTTGGGATTGCTATTTCAGTGGCATTAACAGTCTTCCTAAGCCAGGATTCGGATACTGCTAGGATGTCAGGATTGGCTGAATGTGCAAGAGCTGTAAGTAAGTTTAGCTTTAGGAGTAGACTTCTAATGTTGATGTGCATAAACCCAAGGCTTTTACGATCACAGAAGTCAGTGAAAGAGATCACCTGGGGCTCGGGGATGGTACTAGGGGTTTCAGGGCCAGGGTTGAGCTCTACGTCTCCAGATGAACAAAGGAGAAGTAGAATGAGGGTGTGGCACATGGCTTTAAGGACTGGCCGTTTGGAACAGCGAGTAGCATTATACAAGGAAATGGGCATAACATCGTGATACATTAACTGTAGTGCAGTGTGGGAGGCCAGGGGTATAACAGTGTGGGTGTTCAGCAGAGGTAAACCTAAGTGTAAAGTAATAAAGAAAGAGGTTGCATCTCTGGACAGATAAGATATGCCAGAGGTGGCTAACTCAGTAGACAGTACAGTAGACGAGTAATCATAATTGAAGCAGAGTGGGTTAAGTAATCTACATGAGAGTATGGCAGAAAAGGAGAGCAAAAACAGCAGAAAACACGACATAGTTTGGTGTAAACAAAGCAGGGGAGACACTTGTTGTAATGACCAAGGCTGAGCAAGGACAATAAACGGTGTTGGGGCCTAGCTAACAGTCAAACAGTACCGTGATGTATGTTGTTATTGACCTCCGGGCAGATGGTATGCTACCACGGCTAATCGGCTAGCCGGGGAGAGCTAGCTGTGAAGCTCCGGCTGTGAAGACAAATGTCCAGTGAGAGTCCGTTAAGAGTCCGGTGGGCCCGTAGAGTAGACTGGTAGCTAGTCGCTGTGTTGATGTTTAGCCAACGAAGGCGGATGTTTAGCCAATGATGGCCGGTGGAGAAGCTATGCGCCGGGTCCGGAACAATGGGAAGTGCCGCTGGCCGTAGCTCGGTGGCTTGTTAGCCGCTTGTCGGGTCCGTTCCGGATGGCTGTGATGATCCGGGGTGCGCGGTAGCCAATGGCCAGTGAAAAGAATCCGGTTGTACGATGGAGAAGTCCGATAGAATTGTAAAGTCCGATAGAGCAGTGGAAAGATTTGAGTCCGCCGGGCTGGTGGTGTGCTGCGGCGGAGAAAGCTATCCGGCTGAGAAGCTATCCGGCTGGCTCAGACACTACGTGGAGGCCGCTAGCAAAGTTTGCGTTGCACGCCGGAGAAAGTTGAAAAAAACAAAAATACCAAAAAATGGAGGAAAGAAAAATGTTGACGAACAATTGCTTAGCTCGTAACTTACGGAATCGTAGGAGAAGCAAAACAAGAACAAACGAGGACTATATACAGGGACAGAGACAAAACACGTCTGCACAGTTACGCCATCTTGGATATAGATGAGAGAGAAGCACGTGATGCGACATGGACAGGTGTACTGAATAGGATGAGACATACATTAGCATTTTGGAAACTGAGGAGTCTAAACTTGAAGGGGAGGGTGGTGATGGTGAATTCTTTGATATTATCAAAATGTGTGTATGTCATGGGAGTGCTTGAGATGCCTGAATGGGTGTTAAAAGGTGTGCGTGAAATTGTTTCTGACTTTCTGTGGGGCGGAAAGAGGGCAAGTATATCTGGATCCACCCTTGCTGCAGACTATCGAGAGGGGGGGGGGGCTTGAATTAATAGATATAGGTACCAAATGCAAATAAGAATAAAGACAGTGCTATGGTATTTATATGGAGTGGAAGAATATGGATGGAAGTGTTTCTTTAGACAGCAATTGAATGAGTTGGGTGGGTGTGAGGAGAACAGTCTCTTTTAGTTGAGTTTTACCAAGAAGTGTTTTGGGTATGAGGAGAAGTCCTCTCTCATGTACATTATGTGTGGGACCATGCAGATCTTGTCATGAACCAGCCTGTATTTTTGAATCCTAAAATCATGTTTCGTGATCAGATTTTGTACAACTCTCTTTTTATGATGGTGGGATTGTTATCGATCAAAGACTGTGTATGAGGTAATTCCAGGTTTAGAAGCCTCAGGCAATCTCCAGTATAGAAAGTCCCATTCTATGTGTAGATACCGGTGGTGTCGATTGGGATGGTTGGTTGTGGGTGGGGACTGTTGGTGGTGGCAGGACACAGCTGAAGGGTGTGTGCATAAAGGACAGGACTGGTTGGTTGTGGAAGGGGACTGTTGGTGGTGGCAGGACACAGCTGAAGGGGGTGTGCAGACAGGACAGGTTGGTTGTGGGTGGGGACTGTTGGTGGTGGCAGGACACAGCTGAAGGGGGTGTGCAGACAGGACAGGACTGGTTGGTTGTGGTTGGGGACTGTTGGTGGTGGCAGGACACAGCTGAAGGGGGTGTGCAGACAGGACAGGACTGGTCCTTCTTCTCTCAAATCTGCAGTTAAATTGCTTTAGGTCTTTGGCAAGTTGTTGTCACTAGCCTTGGGTGATTTGAATTTGTAATTCGTTATCTGTTTCACGAGTTCACACTTACGAATGACCAGAGAATAAATGGTTATGCGTATTTGGCGTGCTGCCCGGGGGGAGGGCTTTGAGTTCGGAAATTGGGCCCGAACCCAGAGTAACCCCCGTCTCTCTGTTTAGGAAAACAGGCAAGTGTGAGGAGAAGGGGTGGTGGAGGGATGCTGAAAACCGTCGAGGACTGTAGGTGAGTCGACAGTGTATATTTATAGGCTGCACTCATGCTGATTCAGTGGACCTGTTGGTTACTGATTGCTGACAGCTGGTTGGAATGATTTGATTGTTGCTCCTCCCAAACCTTGTTAATAAAACAGACCGAAGCTGAGAGCTGTTGTTTAACTTTATCACCATACAAGCCCGCTCTGTAATACACCATAACAGAACGATCTGACCAGCAATGGACCCAGTAGACCTCATCCCAGGACAGAAAATGGACACTCACCAGCTCCACCAAGCCCTAGCCCACCAAGGCGCTCTCATTGGCCACCACAGTCAAGCGCTCTACAAGGTATGAAGGAACTCACATCCAGTGTAGCTCAAATAGGTAGTCAGTTAGCTCAAGTCTCGTCCCTATTGGTCTCACCTGCAGCACCGACTAACCCTCCGTCAGCTCCTCCAGACCGTCAGCTCCTCCAGACCGTCAGCCCCCCAATTCAGAGAGCCACGCGTTCCTGCAGCAGAGCGGTACTTGGGTGAACTTGAAATGTGTTGGGCCTTTTTGATTCAGTGTTCCCTTGTTATTCAGCAACAGCCCTTGAGTTATCCTACTGATAGGTCCAAGATAGCTTATCTGATGAGCCTATTGAGAGGAAACGCACTGGCCTGGGCATCATAAGTTTGGGATAACCAGTCCCCACTTAGCCATTCCTTCGTCTGCTTCACGACCGAAATGGGGAGAGTGTTTGATCATGCAATGAGGGAATTTGTGGCTGCTATCCGCCTGTTTAGCGTCCGTCAGGTTTCCTGGAGTGTGACAGATTATGCGGTCGAATTCAGGATCACCGCCGCTGAGACTGGGTGGAATGACGAAACGCTTCAGGGAGCATTTAAGAACAGACTGTGACAGAATAAAGTATGAGCTTGTCCCAGGGGATGACTCCGGTAATCTGGCCATAAGATTGGATAGCCGCCTCAGTGAGCTTCAGAGGGAAAGAGCGAGCCTTTTCATTTCTCGAACCACTCAAACGTGAGTCTCAAGCCTCTGGTTTTTCCTTTCACCTCCAGTAACACCATCTCCCATCTTTTAACAGAGAAACCCATGCATCTGGGTCAGGCCCAACCACTCCGCAGCGGAGCGCACACGGAGAATGCAAGCGGGAGCCTGTCTCTACTCTGGTCAGAACGGCCACTACATCACCCTAATGCCGCGTTCGGCCAAAAGAGGAGGCTCGCCAGTGACATTGGGAGTTCTGGCGAGCCGAGTCCCTTCTCCCTCTACACCTCTACCTCCCCGCTGGGGCGTATGGAATAGTTGGGTGCAAAGTTGTCAGTACAGTTGGGCCCAATCCGAATACTCCCCTTTACCCCTTCCCCTTAGTTTGCGCGTCCGCGCGAGACCAAGTGCTGTCCGAATACACATTTTGATCAAGAAGAAGGGGTAAGACGAAGGGCTATATACCCCTTGAAACCAAGATATTCCGAGAGCTCACTTGAAACCAAGGGGTACCCAGAATACATCTCGAGACGCAAAAGAATGGCTGCGAGATCTGCGAAAGAGACTCACAAATGTAAGTATTTTCGGATTAAATTAAGAATTAAAAAATTACGACAATCTTTTTTGTGATCTACGCAGTCCTGTACATATATATTTTTAACAATTATAATAATTGAAGTTTTTTTACAAATCACTACTTTTTGCTAGTTTTCAACGCCAAATTGCTAATTTGCACAGTTTGATATTTCTCTGACTAGACTACTCGACGCATGTTTGTCTACAGTTAATAACTCTTTTAGCAGATAATTCATATCAGTGCATAACATAAGCTGTTGCTTTTGGAATTGCGATAAAAGTGATTACATACCGTCCCGCATCACACAGGGACGCCGGAGGAAACCCGGCAGATCATTCGCTTTCGGGCAGAACACGAACATAAGTTTTACAAGTCGAAGTACGCTGCAAAGCAACTGTGGGAGTGAGTCATTTTTATTGGAACTGTATTATTGTAATTATTTGTTATTCGTTTGTGTTAATGCTGTACAACATTGTTTGATATGATGCAGGACACTGGTGAAAGAAATGGGTCTGCAGGGAAGGGTTACGGGACAACAGGCTGCGAAGAAGTGGGAAAATCTTAAACAATAATACAAGGTATGTTCAGTTAATGAAATAAAACGCACATATTTTAATCTTAATGCAATAACTTCATACTGCATACATTGGAGGGATAATTTATTTTTGTGTGTGTTGTGTACTTCCAGGAACTACGAACTCCAAAAACTGGGTCTGGTACTGGAGGTGGGGAGGTGACCGCTGCAACATGGCATTTCTACGAAGATATGCACGAGGTGTTGGGTGCCAGGCCTTCACTTGACCCTCCTGTGGTGGTGGCATCCTATTATGAGGATCTCACACCAATCCTGGTATGTAATGCACTACTTTTACTGGTGTGGATGTTGAGAAAAGCATATTAACATGTTCTTATTGAAATGCTTTCTCATAAGTGTTTATGTATACATATATAGACTTATTTTCCACATTGCATGGCCATAACCGTTTGTGGATTTTAATTCATTCATTTTACTCTTTTAGGAGTTTGTTGAGCCCGCATCCCCAGCCAGCACCTTTGGATCCAGCACCTTTGGATCCAGCACCTTTGGATCCAGCACCTTTGGATCCAGCACCTCTGGATCCAGCACCTCTGGATCCAGCACCTCTGGATCCAGCACCTCTGGATCCAGCACCTCTGCACTCAGCCCCTCCGCAGCAAGCACCTCTGCCATGGCATGCCCCACAACTCCCTCACCACAAAAAAATAAATAAAATAATGCCATCCTAGACTTCTTAACTGAGGAGTCTAGTAAAGAGCAGAGGCGCCACGAGGAGAGTGAGGCCAAGACCGATAGGTTCTTGGCCCTCTTTGAGAAAATGGTTGATAAAATGTAGTTTATTTTATTACTGTTTTTGCACTTTGCACATTGTTTTGAGTTTTGTATGTTGTGTTTAAATAGTTATGTTATTTGTGTGTATATTTTGTTCAATAAATACCGGTTTCTGAATAAGTGTTTCTGAACATCAATGACATAGAAAACAATGATCACTGAAACAGATATACAAAACACCATGGATTGAAAAAATGCTTCACTGGTAAGCAAGCAGGTTTATTTACATAGCATGTGTGCATTACAACAAAATTTAAAACAATAGAACACTTAGGAATATCTGCATCAGTATCCACCACCACCAAAGTAAACATAGAAGCACAACTATATAGATATGCCAATGGACATGATCATGCTTGCACATTGCCAGAAACTAGGGCAGCCAGTCTGTTCCGTGTGTCATTCCCAGAGGTTTCATTATGTGCCAGAGCTTCACGGGGAGGTTAAGGGTCATCCCTATCCCACATGTCTTCATCTGGGGCCAGTGTGTCACCATTGTCCATACACACATTGTGCAAAAAAGCACATGAAGCAATTACTTGGGGTGCAAACGTAGGCTTCACCTCCAATGCTCTGAAAAGCGTTGACCTCCACCTGGTCTTCATCATGCCGAACGCCCTCTCAATTATGCTGCGTCCCCTTGACTGGTAGTAGTTGAATCGCTGCTGTACTTGTCCATGCACTGGCTCCTTGAATGGGGTGATGAGGCAGATCGGAGTATCCAAACAGGGATACCCACCATCACCCAGAAGGATGTAGCCTGTTGGGGGATACCGCCTTGCCGTATAAAAACTGTTGTTTTTCATTATTCGGGTATCATGGACAGACCCCGGGTGCCCCACATAAATGTCCAGAAACCTGCCACTTGAGTCACATTTTGCCTGCATGTTGACTGAGTAAAAGCCCTTATAATTCAAATAGTCTAATCTGTGAAGCTTTGGTGGTTTTATCAGTATGTGGCTGCCATCAATTGCTCCAACCACATTGTGGAATGCAGGGGTTCCTGAAACGTTGACAAGTCCCTGACCAACTGCAGGCAGATCCACTGTGTGAGGAAGGCACATTGCTTTGCTCAGATTGTCCCATATGTTTTCGGCCACTCTGTGGATGATGTTGTGCACTGTAGCCTTTGGTACATTGAAGACACGGGACACCACCCTATACGAGAGTCCATGTGCCAGCCAATAGGTGTACACATACAAGTACTTCAAGCTCATTACCCATGCCATGGTCCTGCTCCCTTTGTAAAAGCCTCTGTACGCTGTGCATTGCTGTTCTGCTGAGGCAAAAATCCTGCCTTAGCTCAGTCTCAACATCAAACCATATGTGCAGTATAGGCATGTTGGGGTTTATGGCACAGTATCTTGCTGGACCACCAGTCTGGAAAATAAAACAATTTTACACCATTAACGGTCGAGTTGTGAAAATTGTTTGCCCTACTCCTGTAAATTGTTTACGTCTCCTATTCCCACCAGAAAGCACATACAGTTAACTCCCCTCCCCCAGTCAAACAGTGACCATAGTTGTCTCCCATCTCAAAGAACAAAGCACATAGCAGGACTAGACTGTGACAAAACATATGAATAAAATATAGTCATACACATAGATCTTAACTTGGTTTGTATTACAATATAATATAATACAAGTCAATGTAATTAACGCGTGTCCAGGTCAGCTACCTTGCTGGTTAGTTCCGTGAACTTTAAATACAATACGATAATGTTGTTTGTAACCAATCGATACATACCATACGTTGATCAAGCAGCATTCGTAGGCGTCGTAGACGTCTTCTTCTCGATTGATTTCTGCGATTTGTTGCAGACAATCGCAAAAAAATTACTAAAACCCAGGCAATCGACATAAACACTCTTCCAGACGGCATCGCGGAAGTTTGAGAACACTTGTGTCGCCTCTGGTGATGTAGCAGCTTGCTTGCGACGATGTATGATGACATAGCCAAAACCGAGTGGTGTCCCAACTCGTAGGGGAACGTAGCCCTTACCACTCGGTTTCGAGGGCCAAGGGGAAGGGGTAAATTAAGGGGTAGGGCTAAGGGGAAGGGGTAAGTGGGAGTATTCGGATTGGGCCTTGATACTAGGAGCGCCAGAGCTGTTCACGCCCTTAAGCGCCAGACCCCCGTGCTGACCTCATTAGCATACGAATCATCCCAATTAGCACCTACATTCTCCTCCGCAGCTTCACCAGCCATCAAATGCGTAACCAGCCATCCATCAACAGCATCAGATCATCTACTGTGTTGAATTGAATTCCGATTAATTATGAAGTAAAACATGTATTTATAGTCCGGTCACCTTAAAATACAAAAATAAAACAATGATTTTAAAATGCAAAGGCTAAGTCATTTCAATTTCGTTTAGACTCAAAAAATCTAATAAATGAAAATCCATCAAACTGTAATTCTAAACAGATAGGGCTAATAAACGTATGTCCTCTTTTGATGTAGTAAATGCTAAAATTGTTTAGATCAACAAGCGACGTGCACAATCAAATAATTTGCACATGATTGGCCGTAAGCTTTAGACATTGCAAAACAGACTCTTGAAATAAAAACATTACAGTGTATAATTAGATAGTTTTTATTTATCAAATGTATTACAGTGATTACAGTCCAGTTTCGTAGGCAATGTAGACAATGAAAACACGTTTTTAGAACAGTTTGTATTGGCCATGGCCGGCTATCCTGCGGTTATCTCTGCGATAAAAGAATCGCTTTCTATTTATTCTTCCCGTCCACAGTCAGCACACAGCTTCAGGGGTTTGTGTTAGCAGGACACGCAAACAAAACGGTTGCACTGCACCACAGTGTTCATTAGTCTTGTTACGAGTGCACATGCAGACTTGAAACTGTATTTTGATACTTTGTTGAAGACTCTTTTAGGCTATATCAATACACTGATGTTTATTCGTTATTAATTATTGAGTGCAATAGGCTACATGACACATGAAATAATATGATGGGTTAACATCAGTGTTAGCGGTGAAAAATCATATAAAGATAATATGCTATGTTGGTTATTTTGTTTCTCTCCAAATAAAAAAACTGTAGGCTACAGTTAGTTACATTTTAATAGATAGGCTTATGGTGTGTATTTCGTGTAGGATATAATACGTATTATATATATAATACGTTTTGTTGTAATACATTTGATGAATAACATAAGACGCTGGATCAATGTCTTTGTTTGGTAAAGTATTCCACGAAAATTAAATGAATGGGCTGTACACATAGATGTTATTGGATACATTTTTTCTGTTTATTTATTGAAACATACATTTCTTCACAACATGCCTCTTTATTCTAGTTCATACAAATTATTTTGTCTGTGTGTACCGCTCATTCAACCATTGACGTCATAAGTTCAGTGAGGTGTGATCGGCGTCTAGGTACCGCAATAAGCGCCTTTTGGGTACCAACGGCAAGAGAATTTGGCGTCAGGAAGGCAATTTGGGCATTGAAAAAAATATAAATAGTAGTTTATATAGTTTTCAGTTTGTGGTTTTACAATTATGAAAACGGCACAAGTTAAAATGCATGTATTTAGGAAAAGTCGTGGAAAGACAAGGGTGTAACATTTCAACATTGTATATTTATTTTAATTACTAACCGCAAAGCCAGCATATATAAAACATTTTGCATTTGGCTACTGTATTCACAGGCACCCTGTTACGGGCCCTTGCACTTTTATTTTGAAGCATTGTATTAACCCTGGTTTGTGTCTATATTTATTTGCATACAGGTGCAAGCAGGTGATTGGTGTGCCAGTTTTCCCTGCAGTCGTTGCAGTTCCAGCTCAGCCAATCAAACAACTGCAGCTGATATTTAAGAACTGTCATGTGGGGAGTTTCGGCCCTTGTGTTTTTTCATTATGAAGGTTTTCAGTATGGATCATGATGATTTTGTGCATGTGCAGCAGGGGAACCAGGTTTAGGTGAGCTGCCCATGGGTATACACACATGCTGTTAGTATACACGTTTGTTTAGCCACACTAGCCTGTTAGACTAGGGGGGCGGTGGTCACATTTCCTTGTATTAGGAAGGTTTTGAAAGTTTAGGTAAAGTAAGAAGGTAGGGCTACCATTGTCTTAAGTTAGGGAAGTGTATTTTTGTTTCTACATAGATTAGCTTAGGGGTATTATTTTATGTTCAAGTGTTTGGCGGCAACCGCCCCGGTTTTTCCCCTGTCGTACATTTTTGGTATGGTGTGAAAACCTGTTTGTTTTTGGTTGAAGTATTAAATCCTAATTTCCCTGTTGTTCTGTGTAATGGTTGTAGTTTGTTCCTTGGTTTTGGGAGTTTGACATTAAGGATTCATTCGTTCATGTTACAACCTCGCCCGCCCCTAGTCTTTTGGGGTTTGGTGCGTAACACACCCACTTGTTTAGTCGAATTGGCTATGCATACATCGATATGAAGATCGTATATATAGACTACTATTCACCATTATGTCAGAAAATTATCCGTAGTCAGGAATGAGCACTCAGTCCCGATGGCGTTCAGCTAATTCTCCAGTCTCAAATAATCTTCAAAATAAAAAAACTGTTTTGAAGCAATAGACACTCTTCTTTCCAAACTCCTGAAATTTCTTTCCATAGTAGTTAATTCGAAATTCCAGAAATATATTACATTAAAAAGCTTTCATTTTCAGAATTAAAATTTTTTGACAGGCAAATGACTAAAAGTCCAAAATATGTTTGACGTAATCTGAAAATGGGCCAATCAACTAGATACAAAATATGTTTTGAAGTAGACAGTGAAACTAAGCAGTCTAGCTAAGGTAATCTGCATTGTTAAGATTTGTAAAGCTTACAGTGTATCATCTCCTGTGAGTGGTAGAGACCGAACTAAAATATGGTATGGCAACCATGGCAACAGCCATTAATTACTCAGTATGTCTGGATCAGAGCACTCTGTTCTGGATGTACATTGGATTGGATTTTTGAAGTTGATGACGTCGACGGAGAGAGAAATTCCTGACTGCACAGTTACCACAAGAAGTCACGGTAAAGTTTGTAAATGTGTTTGTTTATTAATTTCTGTTCATTAATATTTACTTTTTTCATTGGACTCTATTACGGTTGTGGGTATTTATTGTACAATATCAGTTCTTAGTTCGATAATGTTAGCTATGCTACAATTGTACAAAACCGCTCTTATCGTGGCATTTAGTTACGATTAGCAAGAAACTAGCCATTTATAAACTGTCTACATTGCGTCCGTGTGTATTTATGAGGACATTTACTGTCCACAAAAAAAGTAAGACATGAGATTTTAAATGTAGGCTAGCTATCTAAACCAGGGGTCGCCAACCCGTCGATCGTGAAGGACCAGTAGCTCGCGACACACTTAGGAGTAGCTTGCCACCGCATTTAGAAAGTAGTGATGTGCGGATCGATACTAAATTATCGATATTTACGATACCAACCTCTCCTGCTCTAGTATAGATTTTCATATAAAAAGATTGATATTTACACTCAGTAATTTAAAGTGAGTGTTTGTTATCATAAGTAACTTTTTGTCACCAGAAAAGTCTAATTATATCCGGTTATGGAAATGAACTAATCCTTCCGCCGGTCAGTTTAGTGTGCACTGCGGCTTTGTGACTGAGCAGTATATCTATTGGATGCAGCAGCCCTTTTAAATTTTCCGATACAATGACTAGTGCAAACTGACTATGACTGACTAGGCTTTAACCTCCTGACTTCTGATGGGTGACGAGAGATTTATTTTGCTGCAGCAAATTACACCGTGGATGAATGAAAGTTTAAATAAATAAATGTGAAGAAATGAAAACGTAAATCTATATACACACAAGTACATGTAACATTTATATATATATATATATATATATGATTTACTGTCTCATTTAATTTGGAATTTATACATTTTGTATGTCAATTAGTCATTAAATTATACATTTAGTCATTTATTTAAGCTCCATTATTTTTTATCCAAGTATATTGCTATTCAATTATTTAAGTATGTATGCATTTATTTATTTCGTTCTGGCCCCTATAATCCTCCATAGTTGTCACATCACACTACAAATAAAATACTTAAAAAGTATTGGTATTGGTATTGGCAATACCAGCCTGGGTATTACTTGGTATCGGATCGAATAGGAATTAAGTGGAATCGCACATCACTATTAGAAAGTGAAATAAATCTCACATATATATATAGGCCAAGTAAGCTCCCTCCTATCCAATCAAAACTTCTTTGGCATTACGCCATCCGTAGGATAAACCATAATTGGCAAAAATTGCATAATGTAAATCAAAATCGACCAATAAGGGATATTGACATGCCAAAGAACGCACGTAGCCTACTTATAAACAACGCATACTGTCCTGCTACATCCAAACGAAAACGCAAGACCTACAATTTCCACCAGAAATGGGAGACAGAGTTTTTATTCACGGTAATCAAAGGAAACTGTGTGCGCTTGATATGCGGTTTGAAAGTTGCGGTGGAAAAAAAGGCAATGTGGAGCGCCACTATTCCACAAGTCAAAATTTCAAATTACATTTCTAGATGAGGTGATGAGGAGAGCAGGATGAGATGGAATACATGTAGGTAGGGAAGAGGAGGTGATGAGGAGAGCAGGATGAGATGGAATAAAGTAGGAGAAAAGAATGTATAGAAAACTGTTAAATTCTGAAAAATGCAAACCAATGTTGTATCTAAACACTGCAGTGGCAAGCAATAACATCTTTGAGAAAAAAAGTAGCTCGCGACATGTTTTGTTTTGTATAAGTAGCTCTCTTGCCAAAAAAGGTTGGAGACCCCTGATCTAAACTGTGAACTATTAAACTATTTCAGGTTTGGAGATGTTTGCCCATGTAAGATATATTGATGACAACGTTCGGCAGACAGTTACTACTCACTATATTCAGAACTTTACCCCTCAACACATGAAGGACTTCAACAGCAAGAAAAAGTATAACATCTTATGGAAGCAGAGTCCAGAGGACACCGGGTACTATTACGCTTTTAGGAAAACACACACACACACACTAGTGGCACAGGCCAATACATTTGCTGAGCTATACGTTTCAGCTTTTATATATTGAGGACCCCCGCTTAGGAAAAGTATATTAACTCTGGAGTCAGAGGGTGCGGCCCTTCTAGAGGTCTGCACAGGCTTTAAACTGAAGCCCGAACCCGGCCCGTACCCGCGATCATTTAACCCGACCCGACAGTTACATTTACATGTTAAGCCCGAACCCGACCTGACCCCGAGGTCCACTCTGTTTCTTACATCAAAAAACATTTTTGCAATAGGCTATGTTCTATTTAATGATTGCTTGAAACGGTTACATAGGCGCAGCTGCTCAGCACAGCAGTAAGAGAAAAAAAACAACTTACCAATTGCGTAACTTTGCTGTGTTCGAACCGTCGAACAGTTGTAACAGTCACACATTCCTCTGGAAATCAAACTTTAAACTTGAACAAGTTCACGCAAAACTATTTATACAGATATATCCTTCTCAGTATGAATTATGAAGGAAGAGAACGGCATCGACAGTTGATGGTTTCAGCGCCGTCCTCCTCTGATTGAAAGTTAGTCCAGCTGCACTGAAGTTCCTCTCGCTGCTGCTGCTACTTGCAGGGATTCTGAGGATACTATGGGCCAGTACCGGTACAGTAAGGGGAAAACACCGCTGTTGTTTTTCCACCAACCCAAGTGATTCCGCTCTTCTTCCATGTCGTGGTTGCGTAACTTCATCTGCCGTTTCACCGAAACTTCAAGATGCCGCTCACGAATGATGGCCTGATGAGGACTGTCTGTCGCCACAGGTCTGCAGTGGCGCTTAAGCCTCTCGTGCCACAAAACAACCAGGTTAAGTCTGGGGTACTGGTCACCCTCTAGTTCCCTCTGAGCCTGGTAAAATGGGTGAAGAAATTCCAGCAGGAACTCCAAGACATCTGGAGATATTTTGTCGATTTTTCGGCTTTCCCCTCGGCTTTCAAGTTTTTCTCGAAGCTCAGCGTACACCTGCTTAATTGAATCCAAGGTAAGGAACACCGTGCTAAACCTGGTGTCTGATATTTGCCTGACAGTTGTTGATAACTGACTTATTATACCGGTTTGCTTGACATATCGCACAAGTGCCTTTGCTGCCAGCCAAGTCTGTGTGACCTCTGGTGCGCTGTCTTGTAGTTCGGCAGAATCTAGCGCGTGTTTGAGAACTGTGTTATAAGCATGGTCCTGACAATCCAGTCGATGATACGGCGCGAGTGCAGCAATCATGTTTGATCCCTGGTCAGTGACCCAGACGACTTTGTTCATAACACAAGCATCAAATCCTAGTACAGATACGAGCAGTCTCTGTAATTCTCTCCGTATGTTGTCACCGGTTTTCGCTTCTTCAGGGGGGAACATCGCTGTTGTTAAGACTCTGCTTCGAAGCAAAAAATCAGGTGTGATGTAGTGGCATGTGATAGTTAAGAAACTGATCTTGCGATAATCGTCCGTCCACATGTCGGTGGTCATCCCAACACTAATATCAGACTTGACCTCCGATATTTCTTTGACCAGCTCCTGTCTTTTGGATGCCGCGGTTTCCTTGCATCTCCGAGAGATGGTTGTGGGATCAGGTAACACACTGTCCACTGAGACACGTCCATATGTAACCCCCAGATTTATTAGGTCTTGCGCTAGGTTAATAAAACCTCTTCCAGCAACCGTATGAAAGGATCTAATATCCCGACAGCAAAACTCCACACATTTTTCTGTTATGTTAGATTTTACAGAAGCTGGTAATGACTTGGCTGTTGGAGATAGATAGTCCGAAAGAGATGACTGTCTGTTGGTACTAGCGGTAGCGGCTAGGCCTGCGGTTGGACGAGTGCATCCACGGTCAGTGTGTCGCTGTAGAGAAGATGTACCTGTCTTTTTGCTGTCATACGCCAAGACAGCTTTGCAAGCTCTACACTGCACGTAACCACTTGGCTCTTTACTGGTTGAAACTACAAGATCATAATGCTTCCAGATTGCAGCTTTTCCTGCATCTTTTGGAACTGTTATAAGTTTTCCCTCAGTAATTTTTTGTTTTATTAGACTCATGGTTTCGCTTGTTGTCGTCTGCTGTCTGTGTTGTGACTGAAATAGCGCGCGAGAGCGGTAGCACATGCGCAAAACAGTTTTGTGATATAAATGATATAATGATAAAATAAATAATATATATATTATTTTATTTTTGAGAGAGAGCGAGAGAGAGCGCGCCTGCACGCAAACTATATATAGCCTTTTTAGTTTTTCTTACTTACAAACCCGAACCCGACCTGAACCCGAGGCTGTTCATTAAACATTAACCCGAACCCGACCCGAAACCCGAACATTTTTCGGGACCCGTCGGGCTCGGGTCGGGTAGCAGACCTCTAGGCCCTTCTGCCTGGAGACTGATAGCTAACTAGCAGGAATTGACGTATAAAGTTTCCAAAGGGGCCTATTCTCTATGGAATGAAATCACTGCCAAATGTCTTGTGGGTAAAACAAATGTCTTGTGGGTATTCGCACACCTGTAAATGACAATCTTGAGGGTAAAACAAATGTATTCTGGGTATTCGCACACCTGTAAATGACAATCCACGGTTTTACATTTCGTAGTTGTATATAAAGATTTGAAATGCGTAATTAAAGACTTGTAACAAATAATGCGTAATTAAAGACACTGCCAAATGTCTTGTGGGTAAAACAAATGTCTTGTGGGTATTCGCACACCTGTAAATGACAATCTTGAGGGTAAAACAAATGTATTCTGGGTATTCGCACACCTGTAAATGACAATCCACGGTTTTACATTTCGTAGTTGTATATAAAGATTTGAAATGCGTAATTAAAGACTTGTAACAAATAAGTTTTTGCATCTGTACAATTTTTTTTTGCAAGTGTTCAAAACATATTTACACATACACAAATCACTACCTCAACTACGAAATGTAAAACCGTCGAATCACTAACTGACACAAATCACTGTCTACGGATACGAATCTGTTTCTACGGGTTTGCGAATATACAGCATGTAAAATTACTGCCAAATACCAGCTGACTACAACTGACCAATAGGAATTCAGGGAGGGTTAGACGACTACTAAATTGGTTCACTGTTGGAAATTCCAGTAGCTGTATTAACATCGTCCTGGTTTGCGTGTATTTAATTCAGGTAAGAGTATCTAAAATCATCAATATCAACAGACATGGCATAGAACAATATACTGATGATAATATTCACAAACTACAATAAAACACATGTTGTACAAAAGGCTTAGATAAGTTGCTATAATATTAATGAGCCCATGTTCAACTAGGCTTATGAGAGTTGTGTAGGTTTGTTTACATATTTTCTCTGTGATTGAGGGGGATGAGAGATGAACCGAGACAGGCAAGACATGGCGCTTCAAAATATGAAGTTTATTAAGTTAATTGTTCTATGTTTAACGTAAGGTTTGTGTGTGTCCTTCTGGAAATGTGAATACCCACTTGCTTCTACATAACTATATTGAGTAATGGATTATAACAGTAAATGTTGTTTTTTCAATTCATATGCTAATTCGTAATTTGCCACGAATCTACATGCTCATTGGCGTATTCTTGCTAGCCATATATTTTCCCTGTAGGCTAGTGTCATTTCTATAAATCACAACTCATCTGTATGTAATCACTAGTCTGTTAAGTGTATTGCAATATTGTTGGATGATAAGAATAATAATGACTGCTTATGTATGTGAGGAATCCCTCTAGCACAGCTCCACTGCCCTCTGGTGGTGGGTTTCGTCGTTCGTCGTCTCCGACGTATTAGCGGCCGCCGCCCCCCTCATTAGTCACATTGTCTAGTCCTGTCTATTGCACACCTGGTGTTCATTCCCTATTAGTCTCCTATATAGGCTTCCTCTGTTGGGTCATGTCCTCGTGTGGTATTGTTCACTGTTTGTATGTGTGTACACGCCACCCAGCGTTAGATGACAGACATTTGTGTGTCTGGTAAGCATATTGAGCCCCTGTGTTTGGGCGTCTACATTTAAGCGCTGTGTCGCTCGCTTTTGTTTCTTTCCCGTACTAGTGAGTACGTTACAAGTAGCGTTGTCTAGAGCATTCATTAAAACTCCTCAACGCTATACGGATCCTGTGCCTGCCTCCTTTCATCCACTACACACCTCGCCGGTAATGAGACAGAGCCGGCGTGACAATGTAGTAAAGGAGCATATCCATGTGGCTAGATAAACTGCAGTTCTATAGGCTATCCAGTGATGCTATTGTTAATATGGGTCCAGTGTAATGATATGAGAGTAGAGTAGATAATTATTGCTACCTGTTCAATTTGCTAATGTATTTATCCTGATTGTTTCAGACCACATCCCTACTTGTTATATGAACTCATGTATGCACCACAAGTATTAAGGATTTAGTAATGGGAAGTTCGGATCATTTTACTGACTCGGATCTTTGAGTCTCGTTCAGCAAAATGAACTAATCTTTTTAAGAGTCATTTCGTTCATTTCCGAATAATATAATTAGAATGACATGTTAAATATCCCAACACATCTAGTACTTACTTAAATGTTCATTACATTTGTAAAAAAAATAAACTATAGGGTAAATGCAGCCAAAGCCAAATGATAAGAAACCGAAATGTTTTATTAATTGATTAGTTGTTGGGTCTTAAGGCTATTGCAGTCTGACTGTTAGTTCACCTCAACTTCTGATACGACCGTTTTCCCTCTTTCCTTGTGCCGGATATTTAGTATACAGCTCACAGGGCCGGAAAGAGAAATGATTAGTTCATCTTTTGAGTCTCGAGTTCGGGTTGCGCCGGGTCCGAGTCTTTCGTTCTTCCTGTCAGTCCCATAGAGGCTATGCTGTCAGTACACTGTTTATATATGCCTATATATATTAATATAGTACTGTATAATAACACGCACACATTGTTATATATATAAAAACAATGTCTGTTATGATTATATTATATTAACAACAACAATATTAATTATAATAAAACATCACAGATGCACAAGAAACATTTAGAAAAGAGACGGACAGGGAGTGGATTCCTCGGGGGGGCAAGCTATAGCGCCCCGAAGGATGAAACTCACCGTCGCCCCACGGAGCAGTGGGACTGGCTTAAGCCGGAGACGCCCGAAGAGGAGTATAGGCGTCTCCGTGCTTACTTCGGGTATGAGCCACCAATGCGGCTATCAGGGCAATTCACCGCGGAGAGAACACCCACCCACTGCTCCGGGGCTGCAGACAGGGGGAGGAAAACCCCTGGAGCTACAGCCACAACCCCCGCCGTGGGAAGACCCTTTTCTGCCACCTACGTCAGGGACAGAAAACCCCCCGGAGGGGTTAGATGAACAGCCCTCGGCGGTTATTAGGACGTGGTGGAGGACATGGCTGGAGTTGCAGGAGACAGAACCTGAGATGGTCGCCACCAAGCCGCCACCCAAGAGGGCTGCCTCGCCTGCGCCCGAGATGGCTGCCACCGTCACGCCAGCGCCCGAGATGGTCGCCACCAAGCCGCCACCCAAGAGGGCTGCCTCGCCTGCGCCCAAGATGGCCGCCGTCACGCCAGCGCCCGAGATGGCCGCCGCCCCGCCAGCGCCCGAGATGGCCGTCGCTGTCACGCTAGTGCCCAAGAGGGCTGCCTCGCCTGCGCCCGAGATGGCTGCCGCCGTCACGCCAGCGCCCGAGATGGCCGCCGCTGTCACGCCAGTGCCCAAGATGGCCGCCGCCGTCACGCCAGCCCCTGAGATGGCCGCCGCCGTCATGACGCCGCCCACAATGGCTGCCGCATCGCCGCCCACAATGGCTGCCGCATCGCCGCCCACCATGGCCGCCGCATCTCCGCCCACGAAGGCCGCCGCATCGCCGCCCACGAAGGCCGCGCCACGGCGACGCTCACGATGGCCGCCGCCACGACGACGCTCACGATGGCCGCCGCCACGACGACGCTCACGATGGCCGCCGCCACGACGACGCTCACGATGGCCGCCGCCACGACTACGCTCACGATGGCCGCCGCCACGACGACGCTCACGATGGCCGCCGCCACGACGGCGCTCACGATGGCCGCCGCCACGACTGCGCTCACGATGGCCGCCGCCACGACTGCGCTCACGATGGCCGCCGCCACGACTGCGCTCACGATGGCCGCCGCCACGACTGCGCTCACGATGGCCGCCGCCACGACGGCGCTCACGATGGCCGCCGCCACCACGTCGCCCACGACGGCGGACTCTCAGCCACACAACATGGCGGTTGGTCCTCCAGGGCCTTGTAAGGGCTGGACCCGTCCTGATGGACTAACCCATTGGGTTTGACTGTGGGTCCTGTCTTGTTGCTCCCTTATGGTTTTTGGTGGTTCTTTCGGCTATCTGGGGAGCTAGCCTTTTAGTGGGGGATACTGTCACGAATGGTGTGGGGGCGTGGCTACACAGACCTTTCGGTGATTCACTTCCTTGTTTATGTTTTGTCACTCAGCTGTTTCTTATTGTAATCTACTGGGCTATAAAAGGGAAGCTAACAAGTCACTCCTTGTTCAGCATTGTTTCATGTCACAGTTGTATTAGAGGTGAGTGGTTGTTCTAAGTATATTGCTATTGGGGCTTTGAATGAGTTCTTATGTAAGACGCAATACGCGCACTTTACTTTCATTTAAACCAGTAAGCATTTTCGCCGTTATCGGTTTGTTTTGCGTTCAGTACTTAATAAACCTGTTCGAAAACGGAGTACACGGCTCTTCAATATGGCTTTCACCACACTACGCCGGTCAATTGATGACAATATTAAGATGGACCTTTTATTTTTCAGATAATGTTTATTGCACATATTTTGTATTTTAATTCCTAAATATAAAAAAATATACATTCAGAGTGAGACGCAGTCAATAATACGAATCTAATGTTGTATAATGCGAGATACCAACACCAGCGGTCACGTGACAAAAGACCGAAGGACTCAAACCCGAAGACTCAAAGAAGATGAACTAATCATTTCTCTTTCCGGTACTGACAGCATAGCCTCTATGGGACTGACAGGTAGAACGAAAGACTCAGACCCGGGCGAACCCGAGACTCGAAAGATGAACTAATCATTTCTGTTTCCAGTACAAATTCAAAACCCATATGTTGCGCAATGCGCACGCGCGGTCAACACAAAATTAACGAATCACTCTCGGTACAGACTCGGTAGTCCCGAGTCATATTAAAGATTCGTTCAAAATGAACGAATCGTTCATGAACGACACACCACTATAAGGATTACAAATTCTGCAACATTCAGTTAAGTAGGATCCAGGAGCCATCAGTTCTATATTAAACACGTCAACTGGCACCCTCTTGTTGGTCATCTGTGCTCTTACCGGCACACGAGAGCGAATACATTGAAGTTCACCAACGCCTAAAATACAGTCCGTTAAACCCTAACACATGTGTTTTTTTTACCATCCACCAATAGATATCTAGCACTAATGTCAAATTGTAAAATGTTTCAGATTGTGTATGTGGATCTGTGGATTTAGAACAGACAGATCCTTAACCAGTAATACATTATGTTAAATGGGAAATCACATGAATGCCAGGACATTGCTTATGTATTAATGCCTCCTATTTCTTTAGGGTTATTTTTGTTTTCAATCTAACATCAGCAACACTGTCTGGCAGAACAATGACAAGTACTGAAAAATGATGTTATTTGTATCCCTGTCTTAATTGAAATAAATCTATACAACATCAGTACCCAGTGTCAATGCTATGTTTTTTTCACAAATTAGAGATTCATTTTGACCGGTTTATTGTAGCAATAGTGCACATTACGTTTTGCGGTGTATGGCCAATATACAATGGCTTTATCTTGGTGGGCTCTGTTATGTAGTGCCAAAACAGGACTCAATTTATATATTAAAAGCAAGCAGCAATAATGTGTAACATGTTTATACCATGTTCCCTCCATTACCTTCCAAATATACAGTAGAAAAATGTATGTCCAATTCGGAAGCGTGTGTAGGGATGATTCATTCTAGTGTTAGACCAGAAAATAATGAAATATAAATAATAAGCACTATTTCAAGACCAGAGTTTATTTACATGGTCACTGAGTGACTACCTAGATGCAATTAGTTGCTCAACATAGGACTTATTTGCAAACACCAGAAGTCGCTAACCGCGGCCATATTGTTGACATGAAATTTGAGACCTGCCCCTAGCCGCACGCAGATTTGAGTTGAGGAGAACAGTAGAAGCTAGCCTAATGGCCTCATCTCGTCGTTATAAAGAGAAGACCCACATCAAATAGACCCAATAGCCTTAAGTAACGATCCATCCTTATTGCCATCCGTAACTTATCTGGATATTTATAACTATCTCGTGCATACAGTATCCGCATACACTTCACAGGAGCTGAAAGCCTTCAAGTCACTTGAGTCATATGCCAACCTTCTTTCGTTTCATTAAAGACATCGTCAAACATTGTCGTGATCGCAGAGCTATGCAAATGTTTTATTTTTTTATGTGATGCTTAACATTAACTTACTTGCATAACCTGATGATGATTACTATAGCTAACGTTAGCATACCAGCACGGGGTTGCATCAGCTGTGTGTGATTTAGATCTTAGTCAACACTAGAGGTTTAGTAACAGTTAACTAACTTACTACTTAGTTTGTAACTACATTAGCTAACTTACTATAAATATTTATTTACTACAATAAATGTAGTCCCTACTGGATTACTGACGTGCAAAACAACATGCAGGGAATAAAAATGTGTTTAAGATTAGTGAGTATAATGGTTATGATGTACACAGAGACCCTAGTTGTTACTCAGAGTAATGTTGTAACTTATCTCCGTGGTGCAATATTTTATTTTAGTGAAGAATAAATCACAACTAGTAATTAAGCTACCTTTCAACCTACACACAGCTGGTGCAACAGGCTGCAGAATAACATCTGAAACTATTGCGTTTGTTGTCATTATACTTTCTTTCTGTTCCTTGTTCAGATATTATACCACAATATCTGAAAACCTTTTGAAACTGTGTTTTGGGAAAATAATAACCTAGGCATGTGAATGTTTGAACTTCAGGTTAAACACAGTCAGAAGTTAAGTGCCCCACCTTTGCGCCCATGGGTTACTGCCCAGAAGGATGGCATTATCTTGGCTGCACACTGCACCTGCATGGCGGGATTAGGCGAGACATGTAGCCATGTTGGAGCGGTTCATTTCGCCATTAAGGCCGCTGTTTTGCTCCGTGAGTCTCAAAATGTGACAGAAAAACCTGCATATTGGTTACTTCCAGGTGGACAACCAAAGGAAAAGTACCTTGAAGTAGAAAACATTGACTTTCACTCAAAAGCTACAATCAAACACAGACTGGACACAACACTTTCAGAAGGGAAACCAATACAATACAAGGGCAAACAAAAGCTACCTGATGTGTCAGAGCCAACAGATGCTGAGGTTGCTACTTTCCTGGGAGAGGTGATAAACCAGTCTTGCTGTCTGTCATGAAAGACTATGCCGAGTTCTGTGCTCCAGTGTCGAACACCAATACTGGCCCGCCCCTGAGTGAGCTATTCGATGAACAGTGCATTTCTATGACAAGCGAACAGTTAAGTAGTCAAGCGGGGTTAAGTAGTCTTACACTGTAGTGCCATTGCTGTTGACATTTCTCAAAGGCAAGCTGACGCAATAGAACAGCAGACAAGAGAACAGTCTAAAAGTAAGGCCTAGTATAGATTTAGGGCTCGCAGAATTACAGCCTCACGCATGAAAGCTGCTTGTTCCACAACACCTGAGAATCCATCACAAAGCATCATCAAAAATATGTGTTACCCTCTAAGTGCAGGCTTTACAATTAAAGCAACAACTTGGGGGTGAGATCATGAACAACAGGCACTAACCTGTTATTGTCAGCAAATGCATTCACACACCAATTTCAGATGTGAGACCAGTGGTTTTGTAAAAAAAACAGAACTGCCTCACATAGTTGCTACACCAGATGGGATAGTACATTGCGACTGCTGTGGTGATGGTGTAGTGGAGGTTAAATGTCCGTTTTGTGCACATGATAGCGTAAGCGTCAAAGAATGTGTTGATGGCAGATTCTGTTTGGAAGAATCTAATGGAAAATTACAGCTCAAACATTCACATCCCTACTATTTTCAGGTCCAGACACAGATGCTTGTATGCAATAATGAGTTTGCTGATTTTGTTGTATGGTCAGAAAATGATGTACACATAGAGAGGATTGAACCAGATATTGGACTCTGGGAAGTAATCACGTCAAAATCTAGGGATCTTTTTTCTAAAGCCCTTCTCCCAGAGCTTGTGGGGAAACTTTTCTCAAGGCCATGTCCATCAGTAATGCAGACTGACACAGCTGATGTGACTGAAGTGGATCCATCTGAAAGCAGAGAAAACCCAATCCCATTAGACATCATCTGTGTGTGCAAGCAAGCATACAAAGTTTGTGACCGTGTGGTGCGTTGTCACAGTGACGACTGCCTTCATGTATGGTTCCATCTCTCATGTATGAACATGAAACGTATGCCTAATAAGGGGAGCGAATGGTACTGTTTGGTGTGTAGAGCTGGAGTGTGATGGTAAAGTATTACACATGAAATGAGGATACTGATGTAACAGTTTTTTATTACAGTTCATTGTGTTTTGACATTCTATACAGAATATGAAATTCAATACCATTTCTAATGACTGCCTTTAATGCTAAAATGTAAGATGACTATTAAACTAACTTTGCCTTATTCCATACTGAACCTGACTTTTGTGATTAACATGTTAAGGTAACACTGTACATGTATTAAAGGAATAGTTAAAAATTCTGTCATCATACTCACTCTCAAGTTGTTTTAAACCTGTATGAATTTTTTTCTTCTGCTGAACACAAAGGACAATATTAATACAGGGTTGAAACAACTTTAGGGTGAGTATATGATGACAGAATTGTAATTTTAAAGTGAACTATCCATTTAACAACCCGTTTTACCACACACATCTAATCAAAAGGTACAACTGAGGAGCACATGTTGGTAAGGCAACAACACACAGTAGTTATCTTATCAATAACCGCTATCGCAGATCCTGATGTCACCAGATAGAAGATGGGTATCTTCTCTGACAGTATCCCATATATGGGTGTTACAACTTTTGCACATTTTAACCCTACACACTCTTGTATATTAAAACCTCTGTCTGCCAAGATGAAATCACCGGGGTTAATTAGCTCGAGTAAGCCCGAGTTTTCTGTGACATGTTTATGAGTAGTGCGCCCTCCCCATGTCTTAGAGAGGAAAGAAATGGATCCCTGAGGTGTGATGCCTATAAGGTATTGGACACAACGGTTTTGGACACGGTAGACACGGTGTGAAATGCCAAATCTGTAAGCAAGATCCTGTTCTGGGAAGTTGTGGCGGAGTCTCATCAGTACCAACACAAGTTTTTGAAACTTGGTTAGTGACGTTTTAATGCTGTCAGTAAGGGAGCCCTCAATGAAATTAAAGAGCACCATTAATGTAGCAAAACTGGGTAAACCTGTATAAAATCTGACTTTTCTCATCCTCCCTAAGTGTGTTGATGCATATTTTTTCTGTACTTAGCTGACATTTTAGAGTAATTGTTCGGTTCTTTCAGAATCTCCCCACCAAACGGGGCGTCAGGAGAGGACACGTTGTTTTAACTCGTTGTGGGTTTTTTATTTACTTTGATTAATTTTCAGGTTATTAACCTGTAGAAATAAAAAAGGCTATGGTGTAGACAACAATATTGATAGCCATATACACATAATGCCATACATTCAGAATAATATACAAATTCAATATACATTCCAATATAGTCAGTTTTTTAGAACAGATCAGTTCATTACATTAGAAATATTATAATACTTAGTCTTCTAAATTAATGACTAAACAAACCATATTCATCTAAACACAGAAATGCAACCATTTTACACACAAAATATACATTCATGTCAATGTTACACATTAAACCAATAGCCCAAACTACAAAAGGTATTTCTAGTATGTTGGCCCAAAGTGAAACCAGTGAGTGTAGTTTTAAATAGCAACGCTGAGCATAGCAATCCATTACCAGTGTAAAGCAATTAACTACATTACCCATCCAGCACCGCAACCAGGAAGTAACTTGTGTGACAGTAAAGCTCCAATTTCAAACAGTTGCTGGATAATTGCCACGGATACTATCGAGCCGACAACGTTAATATCAGGCTGCAAACAAGGTTCTCTCAGCGTGACTAAAGTTATATTTATCAAGCATTCAAACCGCGCACATATACAGTGGCAGTACCGCAAACAAACAAATAAACTTAACCGCAGGTCAATGGATAGAAACAGCAGCATACCGGTGGCGCATCTCTCCTGACGAGACAACATGCCAAACTAGTGCTCGCCCCCGCTTATAGCCCGTGCTCGTTCATTACCGGAATCTAACACACCTGGTGGGATTTTATTGGTCTACGTTTCCACTCTTGACTGGCCCGTCCTTCAAATCAGGCAAGTGAAACTCCCACCTATTAACCTGTGTTACATTGCTGGTGAACACCCGTGACGTAGTGAACGCAACAGTAATATTGTCAGTAAGCAATCTCTGGTGATCAGCTTTTATTTTGGAGCACACTTCAGATGTGCACATATCTTCCTCAACAGTCTCAAAAGCACTAATTCCCAACATAGTATCAATGCCAGACCTATATGTTCATAGGTAACCTACAGTAACTACTAACTGCAAATTACTGCATGATACTGATGTCTGATCATGCCTGGAAACTCAGTGTAGGTATAAACTGTTTTGGGGATCTGGCTAACTTAAAGGGCAACTTCACAGAAAAAACATATTTTTTCTCACTTATCGTGGTCACTTATGTAGTAGAAATGTGAAAGCATTTTTGAAATTGGTGCCTTCTAGGCAGAGAAAAAGATTAAAATGTGTTTTTGGCTCATGTGGATGAAATACACCAAATCCCAGAATGCCCTTGTTTCGCTGCTCTACGAATGCACTCCCAAGCCACGCCTACCGGCTCGAGAGGGCAGGAAGAAGGGAAGGCTAGCTACCTGCTAATTGACTGGAAAACAGAAGACACTGGTTAACATGAGTCTCCGTGACGAGTTTCTTGATAAAGTAATTTAAATACTAGCCTTGCGTTGTACCGGGATGTACATCCAACACAAGAAAAGGACATGTAATTAGTTTCCATCGTTTTCCCGTTGAACATTTAGAGCGGTGCAAACAGTGGCTGCGGGCTATCAACCATCCCAAGTTCCGAGAATATTTGTAATTAATAAAAGTATATACATTTCTTCATATTTCCCTGTACTTTTTTGTAAATCAAAGTAATACATTATAAACTTTGAACTTTTATTGTTTTTAAACATAATATAAACAATTGCACACTCATAGCTCTTCCAGAGCTTCAGCAGTTTCTTGATAGCCACAGTATTGTCCGTCACTAGCTGGAAATCTCTGTCTGATGTCCTGAACAACACAGGCAGGCAAAACAAGACGATATAGCCTTTCCCCAGTCTCTCTCCTTGCAGGACCCATTCCACGAAATGACGGTAGGCTGTTAGGCGATATTGTCTGAAAACAATAAGCACAACGTTAGCAACGCAAGCTATTTGCACCTACAATAGGATATAACCGATAGCTCAGCTAACTGACGTGAACAACAAATAAATACTCACTTATACTGAAGCGTCCGTTTGTCCCTGCAGGCTTTGGCTGGCGTTTCCCATTGACCTTCGGAATCCTGAAATAAGTTTCTAAAACTTGTGTGGATCAAAGCTGGGGTGCTCTACTACGCATGCTGGCGGTCCCGTTTCTAATGCAGATTCGGTTATTTCTTCAAGAAGAAAATGGCATCGCTGAAATTCGCAACAGCAGCGGGACTCTATCTGTGTCCATAGGCGCCCAGCGAGAGCACTGGCACCACCAGTCCGCCCCAGCTCGACTCTGTACGGGCTCTTCCTCATGACCGCCAGGCAAGCTTCGCTCCTCTGCAGCAGCAGCCTCTTGTTCCTCCGTCAACCGCAAATGTGTCTCGCTGTATTGCAGCTCGTACAGGCAGCCACGAACATCGGATTCGCGCAACATATCTTCAAAATCCCTTTCTTCCATTTCGTCTTCAAAATTACTTTCTGCCATTTTGTTTAGTCTAAAACTCGAATTTCTCCACTACCTGGTCCTTAGCTACAAGATGGCTGACGGAATGTTTTGAAAATCTGTGACGAGGCCCCACCCCATATGGGCGGGTTGATAAAAATGCGTAAGTAGCATCTACTTCTGTCTGTAGTTCATAGCCTCTTTTAAAAAATCCTCCAATGACGTAAAAATCGTCATTTTACGTCATTGGAGGATTTTTTTCCTGACCTAAAATCAAGATATGCCTCTTATCAGATGGAGTTGAGAGGTGGGAGTAAGGTCATTGGAAAATACTACCATTTGTCTACTGATACAAAGCTAACTGCAAAATCGATGAAGTTGCTCTTTAACACTAGAAGCACCGGAGGTGGGTCATTTGACCCAGAGGCATGTAAAAAATATTTTTGCGGCACTATTAACTTACAGAAAAATGCTTTTAGATATGCTCCTTGATATGCACGCTTTATCCCCCTGTTTTTTTCCTCGTTAAAATAATCACTGGAAATGCGAATTTAAAGCTATTTTGCGGAAGTTACGTGCTAAGTGGCTATCCGCCATTGTGCTTGTATTTTTTTTCACCAGTATATCTTGTTGTCTGTCACCAGGTGGCGCTTGAAAAACCAAAACCAAGTCGCATTTTCTGCAAGTGAATATCATGCAACGTGATATTATACAAACACAATGATTATTTTAAATTAAACCAAATAAATGTTTACTTATTGTAGACAATTTTGAGTTAACATGAATGACATGAATATAATCCTGTTGCTTTTGTATAACGAAGCGGCATCAGGGAAGTTCTGAACGACAAACGTATAGGCTATGTTTCACAGCCAACCATATTTCACTTTCAAAGATGATTTTAAAATAATAATGGCCTACTGAAACAATAGGCAATTAATAATAGTTGATACATAAACAATATTAGGCTATGTAATATATATGTAAATACGATGTACGTGTGAAAAGAGCTGCAACTTACATAGACTAATATAGACTGCAAATTAATATTGTTCACCGATATTATCACACTGATTATTTTAAATTAAACCAAATTAATTTAGATGTATTGCAGACTATAATATTGAGGTAAATGCGGTACATTTTCTGACTTGAATATCGTCCTGTTGCTTCGCCATCGAAGCATCAAGATAAATCAATAATAATAACTTTTTATGTGAAGTTGAAACACTCTGTGCGTTTATTCAAGTTATATTCGGTTGTAATGCATTATTGCATTGCATTGATAATATTAAACTAATTTGATATCGATGTAGCCGAAGCAACGTCCTACTGTTGAAATACGGAAACCTATCTTGGACACCGGCCGTAACTTTTCAAGAAATTAAAATAATAATTGACCAGATCCAACACCACATTGTCAAAGTTGGTATATTGTCTTATCTTCAGCTATGTTTGTGTCATTATATTCATGATTTGCTAAAATAAAGTTACAACAAGGCACTTAGTATTGAAAGCGAGTTGGACGTTTTGCTCATCATTGACTTGAACGGGCATTACATTCTTATTACCAACTTTTAGTTGTCATATTTTAAGTATATAGTAGCTGGATGGTATATAATCTCATTTTATACACTAGTCAAATGTAAAACGTGAACTGAATTTTTAGGAAAGTTTTATTTATTCAGAAAAGTGTTTGTTCGGCATGAATGTGTGTACAGACACGGAATTTACATTGGCAGGAAGGTGCATAAATAAAACACGAATAGAACAATATACATTATACTAAGGGGTAGATAGTAATATACAAAATGTTGTAAGCATATTGATGTTTATATTCTTTTCATTTCGATGCACAACAATACTTTGTTGAAGACATCAACACTGATGTTTATTCGTTAGACTCTGCTAGCCACCGAGTCGTGCCTGGTACCATTGGATAGAGGAGGTCCCACAAAATCACCCATGCTTTGAATAGAGTAAATCAGATAATGTGTGCCGGAGATATGGCTTATTGAACGTGGGCAGTACAACCGAGCCCACAATGACTGGCTGCGCTGGGAACAGAGACCATATAGTCGGAGTTCCAGCGGATGAACCACGCCTCTCACAGCCGAATGGTTGGAAGGATATGGGGATTCCCACAGAACCACGCCTCTCATAGAAGGACAAACCACGCATAGACTGGGCGTATCCCGGCCCGTGAGAAAGCGGTTGCATGGAGGAGCACACTGTCTAAAACGCCGCTCGGTTGCCATAATCACGGTCAAATTCTTGTACATAAAATGTAAAGAAACTTTCTGATTAGCCAGCTAATAACAGACAAACCGCGAGGACTCTATCACAACATGCACTTGCTGAAGCAACAGAAAACTGAAGGTGCGGTAATTAGGGGTGCTTTATGATTTCCTGGTTGCGACGTCACCCGTCTGTGACGTACCGTCACGCCATTGGACTGATTACACATGTGCTTCATGACGCACTCACGCAGTGTTCCCATAGCGTTTTCACGCAGCTCGAAGTTCCCTGATAGGGAACTTTAAATAGTAGCAATGTCCCAAACTGACACACCGGTTCTTACTCCAGTCACTCACAGTGAAACAGTTTCAGAGACTGTTAGGTCTGATGGATTTTTGCTTTTAGGTTAAAAAAATACAGAATATACTTTATAGTTGTCTGCAACGTATGTTATTTAACGTGACGACATGCACGATTAAACAATGCACACATTAAAAAATTATGAACGTTGCAAAGTTGAATCGCCATCAATACAAATTCGCTGATACGTTGTACCTGATTTTATATATATATATATATATATATAATTATCATAAATAGTAAAATAGGGGCTATACATTTTGTAATAATTACTAGGGATGTCCAGATCCGATTAAGTGATCGGAAATCGGGCCCGATCACGTGGTTTCAGACTCGATCGGAATCGGACGTTACTTCCCGATCAGGACTCGGATGTATATGTATATATATTCTCATTATTTTTTAACACATCTATAGTTATACGGTGGCGCAAAGTTAAACCCTTTTGAGTCCACACAGAAACAGCAACGTGTGCGGCATGACATCACCTTGTTGCAGAGACGCTATTGGTTAAATGCCAGCAAAGTAGAACACAGAAGCAGTTTAAGCATCTTAAAGCGGAAAGCGTGAGTATGTCTCATGGATGTATTAAGAGAATGTATGTCTGCGGTCTGGAGGTAATTAAATAAAAAATAAGGAACAACAGCCAATCACAATTGACCTTGTTTAATCCTCTGGTTGGTTGGGTTTTGTGGCACATTTGTAACGCCCTGTTGAAGTTGAACGAGCGTGTGTCTCAAGACTTGAGCGCACACAAAGTGATGAGGTTGAGCGCGCGGGGGACATGACTTGTGCGCAGAGAACGATTTTTTGAGCGCGCGCCTGCAAGTTGAGCGAGCGTGTTTCAAGACTAGAGCGCGCACAATATGCTCAAAACGTACAATTACACGCTCAGGAATGTGTCACAAATATAACGCCATAGGGACAGCCCTAATTATTACCCTCTCTCTTGTAATTTACCATTTATGCCATTTATATTCGCTAGCAGTATAAATTAGTCGAACTTTATGCCACTAGGTTTCACTATACAGTACTGCATGCATTTTAAAGTTGACACATTCGTAATAACTAAATAATTATTAATAATTAAACATGGTTTACTACAGTATAATAAAACATAGTTACTATATAAAACATTTTAGTTATTGTAGTAAAACCGTGGTTTTGCCATTAGTAATCAACACACACATACAGGGATAAAAAAGGACCCCATGTGTAAAATGAAATACTCTGCTGTATCTTTAATGCTGTGGGCCTAATTTTCTGCCAGAGGTCCTGGACATTTTGTTCAGATACACATGGCATCATGGATTCAATCGAATACCAACAGATAAATATCGAAACCTGAAAACCTATGCTAGAAATCTTATAACGGGCCATGTTTTGTGGTGGATTTTGGGTCTTCAGTGACACCCATCCCCCAGTGCATTCCTTTGTGCCCAAAACAGCAAATGGCTTTAGGTGTGATCAACACAGGTGGGGTCTGGTATCCTGCCTGGGAGGGGTTAACTGATAAGGAAATAGCTAGGAATATTTCGATTGGTCATTGAGGGTGAACTGGGGGATGTGTCGATGTTTCTGACTGGTTTAAGATTGGGGTATAAAAGCGGTTGAGCCCATGGGAACTGCCTCTTTCTGCCATTTGACCAGCGCTGGTTAAATGCGAGAGGGCATATTGCTCTTGGTTGTAAGCAATATTAATGTAAATAAATCTTTTTATAAGGTAATCCGTTCGACTCTAGTATTTTACACTCCATCTCTCATTCTCTACCATAGTTTAAACCTTCCAACTGGACAGTGATCCAAAAACAAACATCAAAATCATAAAAATAAATGGGTTACTGAACACAAAACCAAGCATCTGCGATGGCCACCCCAGTCCCTGACCTGAACCCTATAGAAAATGAGTTGGCTGAAGAGAAGAAGCGCAACATGGATCAGGGAATCTGAAGGAGAGATTCTGTATGGAGTAATGGGTATCTGATCTCTGGTCAGGGGTTCTCAAAACTCATCAGGCATTATAGGAAAAGGGGAAAATCAAGAGGAAAATATTTTTTCCCAACGTTATTTTCTAATGCCCCCCCCCCCCAATACCACACACCCTCAATCATTTTACTTCAATAACAGGTTCGAATTTTGCCAATTATTTTGCTAAAATAATAAAAGGATTAACAAAGCAGATTGATTTTTTTTACCGCCATCTTTGATCATATTTACCAAGGGTGAAAATCATTCTGACCAGCACAGTATATACACTTGTATATTTTTTCTTTTCATAGATGGTAAATCGCATTACCTTCGAAACAAAGGCAAAAAACAGCAGATCAAACCAAAAGTTGTGTGTGGGGCAGATGAGGCAAAGAAAATATTTGAGGAGTTCCATGCAAGCAGCCTCGGAGCTCACACAGGACAAAGAAAACACGGAACGCAATATCTATACGATTTTACTGGCCTGGCATGTCACAGGACATTGACACCTGGGTAATAACATGTACAGAATTAATAATTTCGCAATATTGTAAAATGCAAATGATTTCCAACATTATACTGTTTTGATCACAGGTGGCACAGTGTATCATGTCAGGCCAGCAGGTCATCAGTTAAGGAACAAAGTGAAATCATTCCAATTGTGGTATTCCTTTCCATCACACACTTATATAATATATATTTTTATTAATTTAAAAATTACAATTAAGTTCTATAACTAATTATCTTGTTTCTATTTAATGAACTCTAGGTTAAACAGTCTTTCGAACTTTTGGGGATGGATCTAATTGGAAAATTAACACCAACAGAAAATGAAAATCAATATATCTGTGTCATCATTGATTACATGACCAAGTGGCCCCAGGCTTATCCCCTCAAGACAAAGGCTGCCAGGGAGGTGGCAGATTGCCTATTGAAATGTGTGCATCAGTTTGAGGCACCGAAGAGTCCTCACCGACCAGGGGAAAGAGTTCGTAAACAAAGTGAGTCATACATGTTCACTGTAAAATCATTGATAAACAATGATTAAATGTAAACTTTTAATATTCAATATACACACCTTTCATCTTTTCCTTGATAAATTTAAGAGTCTGTTTTCTTTTATAAATTGCAGCTGAACAGTAATATCTGCAAGGTTTTAAATATTAAAAGGTCCTTGTGCGCACCCTACCATACACAGACGAACGGCCTTGTGGAACGAATGAATGCGACAATACAGAGGTAACAATATTTTAATTTAATTATTTTCGCACTGATAACAATTTTTCAAATAACTAGCCATGTGATAAAAATGTGTGCCAGATGCATGATTGTAAATGTTCCTTCCTGACTGCTTTGAACCTGAAAATAATGATATTATATTACCAGATCCCTTTGCAAGCTTGTCAAAGACAAGCCCAATGAATGGGATAGACATCTAGATGCAGTAATGTTTGGGCTTAGGAGAAAGCGGCAGATTACAACTAAGTACTCACCGTACTTTTTAATGTTTGGGAGGGAGGCCCGGTACCCTTCAGAAATTCCTGAGCACTATCAGGTAACTGCAGATTGTTACAATTTTCATATAAATATAACTAATGATAAATAGGTAGCACTTTTTTAACAGTATTGTCCTGCACTTTTTGTCAGATTGACAAGAATGTGGAGGATACAATGTAGGGGTGGGCGATAGGGGAAAAATATCATATCACGATTTTTTCAGGAAGATTCACGATTTTATCACGATTCTTTTTCATGTTGCTTTTTAAGACTATTTTGCAAATTACTGAGCCGCAATACAAGCAAATTATATCTCCATTTAAAAAATATAGCCATACAAGGTAACAAAACATAAAAGGGAAAAAAATGTTAAAGTATAGCATATTTTAATCACGTGTATATTTAATGGAAGTGCAACTGTGCAAAGAAGCACCTACATTCTCATCCGCAGCTTCACCATTCATTCACTGTGTAACCTGCCATCAGATCATCTACTGTGTTATCATCCTGAATTAAATGAATTATGAAGTCAAACATTTTACTAAAATAGTATGTAGCCTATTTATTGTGTTATGTAACCATACAATACAAAATTAAAACCATGATTTTAAAGATCTAAAGATCGAATAAATGAAAATCCATCAAACTGTATGTCCTATTTTGATGTAATAAATGCTAAAACATTTTAGATCACAAGCGACGCGCAATCAAATGATATATATATTGCAACACAGACTCTTGAAATAAAAAAATTAGGCTTCAGTGTATAATTCGATCATTTACATTTGTAAAATGTATTAGCCTATAGTAATTACAGTCCAGTAACTAAGGCACTGTAGACAATGAAACACGTATTTTACAACACAGTTTGTATTGGTCACGGTCGGGTTTCTGCTGTTACCCGGTAGATACATTAATCAATTTTTTTTATATGTTTTACTAAATAAACAGAACGAAAATATATTTCTTTATAAACGTAGGCCTACCTTTTTTTCTACCGGTAGTTCATTCAAATTCAACCAAGCCAATCAATCTATTATCTATGTATATCTCGCAGCTTTTGTCTGCCTGAGCCGGACACACATACTAACCGGTTGCACTGCGCTCAGTGTTCATTAGTGTTGTTATGAGTGCACACGAGACAGCAGTGCTTAATCCGTTATATATATCCAGTTTCATATAGACCAGACCAAAACAACAAGTCCAGTTTTATATAGACCAGACCAAAACGGATCCAGTTTCATATAGACCAGACCAAAACGAGTCCAATATAGATCAGACCAAAACGAGATTAGACCAAAACGCGTCCAGTTTCTGAAAATGGGACAAGGTAAAATGCACGTATTTAGGAAAAGTCATGGAAGGACGAGGCTGTAGCTTTTCAACACTATATATTTATTTTAATTACTAACAGCAACGCCCGCGGGGATGGGCTGTTGGCGCTTCTAGTGTTAACACGCCGACATCTAGCGCGCCGCGCATTGCATGTTGTTACGTAGCTGAAAAAACGCCATAGATCTGAATCTAATAGAACATGCACTGGAGCGCGATTCTACGATATTTCCGAAAAAGTAAATCGTGGAGACATTTTAATTGTCCACGATTAAATATCGTCATATCGCACACCCCTAATACAATGTCTGTTGAACAGCTGACAGAATCGGGGATAGCTATGCGTGAGGTCTTAAATGAGGCTCATACTAACACTAGAGCTTCCCAAGAAAGGGTTAGACAACAATCCAAACAAAAGAAAGCCCAGAAGGAATTCAAAGTGGGGGACAAAGTGTGGAGGAAAAATATAAGGAGCCAACAAAGGGTGGAAAACTTTCTAGGCCCCTATACGATCACTTTATTAGAAGGGAAAAGTGCAGACCTCGAAGATGAGGGTGGGGGGGGTGAAATTCCCAAGAATAAATGTTGATCACTTGAGGCTACATGTTGAGGAACAACCCCGGATCCCACATAAAATAAAGTCGTCATCACCACCACCACTACCTGTGGTCTCTACAGGCCCCTCCTCACCGGCATCTCCACCACCACCACTACCTGTGGTCTCTACAGGCCCCTCCTCACCGGCATCTCCACCACCACCACTACCTGTGGTCTCTACAGGCCCCTCCTCACCGGCATCTCCACCACCACCACTACCTGTGGTCTCTACAGGCCCCTCCTCACCGGCATCTCCACCACCACCACTACCTGTGGTCTCTACAGGCCCCTCCTCACCGGCATCTCCACCACCACTACCTGTGGTCTCTACAGGCCCCTCCTCACCGGCATCTCCACCACCACCACTACCTGTGGTCTCTACAGGCCCCTCCTCACCGGCATCTCCACCACCACCACTACCTGTGGTCTCTACAGGCCCCTCCTCACCGGCATCTCCACCACCACCACTACCTGTGGTCTCTACAGGCCCCTCCTCACCGGCATCTCCACCACCACCACTACCTGTGGTCTCTACAGGCCCCTCCTCACCGGCATCTCCACCACCACCACTACCTGTGGTCTCTACAGGCCCCTCCTCACCGGCATCTCCACCACCACCACTACCTGTGGTCTCTACAGGCCCCTCCTCACCGGCATCTCCACCACTACTTCCTGGCCCCTCCTCACCGGCATCTCCACCTCTAGCCAATGACACAGTATCTTCAGGAGCTTTAATTTTTTCAGGGTATAGAATCACGTATGTACTTAAACAACAATTTAGACAGTTATAATACTACTACTAATAATAATAATACACATAGTAGTTACACATACATGTACCAGTTGTGAGTAACACCATTGCATATTTTAAGATAGACATGTAACCTCAATTGGGATTTTTCCTCAGAGTTTCATTTTCTAACTTCTCAGGACTTTGCATTGTTTTGCTTTTTTTGTGTCAAAGCAGCCTGGGAAGGAAAAAGCTTATATGTGCTGATTTCCAAAATGGGGCCTTTCAAATTGTTTTACTCTGACATTCATCAGACTGCACCCACACAACACTTTGAAAGTGAGGTGAGTTGATTATTTTAGAAGCACCAACTCACTAGGAAATTGTTATCTTGCTGAGTTCTAAAGTTTTAACTAGCCATTATAATAATGTGTTTGTACAACATGTTATGTTGGCAAAATAAGTAAATATGTTTTTGTTTCTGAAATGGTTTGTGTTTTCTTATTGGTTTCCATAGTATACATACTTGTATACGTTAAGTACACATCTTATATATAATTGTGTTAATAAAATCAAACAGTTTGTGAATGAAGCCACTTCATATCAAACTGTTTCAACATTTTATTCATTATTTTGCTGTGTGCATTTATTCATATGAAATGAGCGACAGTGAATTTAGAAAAAAGTACTAAAAGTATACTGATTAGTAAAACTGGCAACTGATAAGTAACATGACATGATTTGAGGTTGAAGAGGTCTGCGAGGGACAGTAACATTGTTAGTGGCATTGAAAATATTTTATGCCGGAAATCAGTTATAAACAGTTACAAAATGATATAAAATTACCTAAAGTCACAGGGTCATCAGGACACTGTAGTCTATTTTGATTATTTTAATTTTGGCAGTACTGCTTAATTCATAATTTAGATGGGTCAGACACCCAAAGATCTCATCTCATCCTAAAGACTACCTGCAAAAAAGCACAAGTATTTATATTCAATAATAAGTATTTTACATAGGGGAGTATGATTTTGGCAGCACTGTTTTGTTTTCATAAAGGAAATGTAAAGTAAAATCTCTTTAGTAATGATGTTCAAACTTTACCATAAACTAAACCATTGTTTTGCTACAGAAAACACAGTGTTAAAAAAACACAGTTTTATATTACTGTAGTAAAAAACACAATACAAGCGAAAAATCACAGCCAGTCATACGAGTTTGATCAAATACATGATCAAAGACACATAACTAATAAATACTTGATCAAAGATCAACACACAAATTGCTATCATGTAATTTCTTACGCATGTCTGTTTTAGCAGCTGGCGAGGCAACACAAATTGTCGTCATGCGCATGCTCGCGAGGGCAGTCAGATTCTGGCAGGGAGTAAGAATTCGGCACAACACCGGCTAACACATAACTTTATATAGTAGCAATGTTACACAGACACACCGGCTAACACATAACGTTATATAGTAGCAATGTCAGACAGACACACCAGCTAACACAACTCTATATAGTCGCAATGTCCCGAACAGACACAACGGCTAACACATAACTTTGCACAGCATCCATGGGCACTATAAGAGAAGGGCGTCCAACTGCTCCAGCATCAACTGAATTGATCAAAAAATTAAGACGATTTCTCACTTCTTCCAAATTACTGAACACTAGCGTCCACCTCTGTGTCTGTTGATGCAGCTAGCAGAAACCAATTTTCAGCCAAAACGTCAACGCGGAAAAAAATCTGGACTAACACTTGCATCTTCAGCAAAGTACGCCAAAATCTCTTGCCTGTAGGTAGCCGTTTGTGTACTAACGTGGTTACAGCAACCTAGGCATGGATAGTCGATCTTAGCACTCTGATACCGATTAACCAATGGGGAAATGGTGACACCGGGACAAACATTGATTGACAGCTTAGCGCATTAGCTTAAGGACAAGGAAATACAGATATAAATGAACACAAAAATTTATTTAAACAAAAATATAATATAAGAAAATAAATACAGAAATATATGATCATGGAAATAAATAAATAATGAATATTGATTAATGCATTTAAATGGAACTTTTCAACATATTTATATGTATAAATATATTTCTTGTAACATTAATGAATTAGTTTATTTATAATTGTGACAGGTTTGGTCCTCCATATACCACTTTTTCACCCCTGCTTCAGTGTGACAACATTAACACCATCTTTTTTGGAGTTGAACAGTTACTCCCTTGTACCTATCCCTTGGAGCACTTTATTTACAATGACAAAGCCCTATGGTGAAACGTTCCCACACAAAATATTTTAGGTGATGGGAAATCCAACATTTCATATACAAGCAATACAAACACAATTAGTGTTTTTTCTACTTTGAGAACAGCGCAAGTCCACTTCTCAAGTTTCATTTCTAAATTATTGACGCGTATGCCAATATATTTCAAACATGTGTGTGTGTTTAAATGTACGAATGATTTTCTAGATGTACATTTGTATTTTTTTGTCTCCATCACCTGTGGAGCCACTGAGGATGCAGAAAAAGGACTTAGCAACCACAGTCATGGGGTTTGACGTAATACTGTCATGGTTCACGCGTGTTCCCGTGTGTTCCTGTGTTGTGTTGTGTGCTTGTTTGTCTCCATCTGGTGGGTGTTCGTAGTGTTTCATCCTGGTACCTTCAGTTCCCCTATTACCTTAATTTTCCCGCCCTTTTTCTCACCTGTTGCCTGTTAGTCCTCGTTATGTTCTCTATATAATCTCCCCAGTGTCTCTTGTGTTTGTCGGATCATTGTTTCCTGTTCCGTGCCACTGTAAGTCTGCCTCTCAGGTTCCTGACAAATACGAGATGGACATCTGAGCCCTCATTTATAAAAATGTGCCCATGCACGTCCTTCACCGTTTTTGGTTAATAAATCACAATCATAACTAAATGAGGCGCAGCTTTTGCGGCTTCATATCACGCCCATAAATAGTCAGAGAGACGCCCTAAATTAATATTCATTTTTAATTAATTTTACTCAATGTGAAGTAACCTAGAAGTTTTCTGTTGGAGAGGTGGAAAAGAGGAGAAAATGTTGTTTGTAGGGCACAGTGTGGGCATCTGTAATGCCTAAAGGCCGATTTAGTGACAAAATGTTGCTGATGCAGTGACACAAATTATTTGGACATAGATCAAATGAAAATGTTTTCGATTTATGAAAGCATTTTTATTCTCACTCGGTGCACCAACTTCATTTTAGAAAACGGACATTGCTGCAAATTGCACTTTTTTGTTTGCCTGTTCACCTGCAGAGTATGGAAACTTTGTTATTATGAGACAAAACTATTATACCTAAGAACACGTCTGACCCTGCTAACGGTTGACTGAGATATCCCTGACATGCCAATTCCCTCCGGAAAGTGTGGGACTGGTACAGAGTGGTTTCTCCAGGTGCTCATCTGTAAAACTGGGCGCAAAACAGGACGGTCCGAGGAAGTCAGAACCAGCTTATGAGGCACTCGTCCTGTTTGCCATCAAGTCTTCTTGTTGTCTGAAGATGCGTTCCCTTCCCTCCAAATCCATCCATGTGCCACATCTACTAACAGCACATGATCAGCCATTGTGCATCATTACACATTGTGATGACATGGCTTTTTATAACCATCCATTTGATTGTATTTGATAAGTTACAGGTGTCAGTTTTAATGTAATTGTAAATGGGAAATAGTTCTGAGCAAATAAAATGAGTTGCACCTTTCCAAAGGGTTAAGACATGCTTTCTTGATGAAACTAATTTTAAATAGAGCCATAAGGCATATACAACATGATTCTGTAGCTCAGGCCTGGCCAAACCGCAGCTCCCGAGCCTCATGGGGCTCTTGGTCAGGTTTCATGCGGCTCTTTCGTTCATATCGAAGCTTGAGTTTTTTAAATATCCCTGTTCGCTTCGCTTGAATTCAGTAAAGGAATTTTCGTCAAACACGCATTTGTCACAAACTAGGTGTGTAGTGCAGTCAAAAGCCATTTGCAGAGCCAGTCTATACGTTTGTGGTGTCTATTTTAAATACCATTTAAACCCAACACGTAACAACGAACGGAAATAAAACGACGGCTCTGTAATAAAATAAAATTGCACAATCCCGACTAATAACAAATAGCTGCTACTCGCCCCTTCAATTGGGATAACCCTGTTTGGAGTAGTGGTTGGTGCGCTCGGCTGCGGAGCCAACAATATCTTTTGAAATAGTTTTCTGAATTTTATTTTTGCCCATGTGTATGATGTGGCTCTTAGTCTCTGACTGGTTGGGCACCCCTGCTGTAGCTGATAACGACATCTATACTATGAAATGCACTTTCCCCAGTAGACAATAAAGACTATCTATATACAAGTGCTGATCACACAATTAGAATATCATCATAAAGTTGATTTATTTCAGTAATTCCATTCAAAAAGTATATTATATTCATTCATTACAAACAGACTGATATGTTTCAAATGTTTATTTCATTTAATTGTGAAGATTAGAACTGACAACTAATGAAAATCCCAAATTGAGTATCTCCGAAAATTGGATTATTACTCAAGAGAGTTTTAGAAATGTTGGCCAACTAAAAAGTATGAGCATGTACAGTATGAGCATGTACAGCACTCAATACTTAGTTGGGGCTCCTTTTGCCTGAATTACTGCAGTAATGCGGCGTGGCATGGAGTCGATCAGTCTGTGGCACTGCTCAGATGTTATGAGAGCCCAGGTTGCTCTGATAGTGGCCTTCAGCTCTTCTGCATTGTTGGGTCTGGTGTATTGCATCTTCCTCTTCACAATACCCCATAGATTATCTATAGGGTTAAGGTCAGGTGAGTTTGCTGGCCAATTAAGAACAGGGATACCATGGTCCTTAAACCAGGTACTGGTAGCTTTGGCACTGTGTGCAGTTGCCAAGTCCTGTTGGAAAATGAAATCTGCGTCTGCATAAAGTTGGTCAGCAGCAGGAAGCATGAAGTGCTCTAAAACTTCCTGGTAGACGGCTGCGTTGACCTTGGACCTCAGAAAACACAGTGGACAAACACCAGCAGATGACATGGCACCCCAAACCATTACTGACTGTGGAAACTTTACACTGGACTTCAAGCAACATGGATTCTGTGCCTCTCCTCTCTTCCTTCAGACTCTGGGACCTTGATTTCCAAAGGAATTGCACATTTACTTTCATCAGAGAACATAACTTCGGACCACTCAGCAGCAGTCCAGTCCTTTTTGTCTTTAGCCCAGACGAGACGCTTCTAACGCTGTGTCTTGTCCAAGAGTGGTTTGACACAAGGAATCCGACAGCTGAAACCCATGTCTTGCATACGTCTGTGCGTGGTGGTTCTTGAAGCACTGACTCCAGCTGCAGTCCAGTCTTTGTAAACCTCCCCCACATTTTTAATGGGTTTGGTTTCACAATCCTCTCCAGGCTGCGGTTATCCCTATTGCTTGTCCACTTTTTTCTACCACATCTTTTCCTCCCCTTCGCCTCTCTATTAATGTGCTTGGACACAGAGCTCTATGAACAGCCAGCCTCTTTAGCAATTCCCCTTTGTGTCTTGCCCTCCTTGTGCAAGGTGTCAATGGTCATCTTTTGGACAGCTGCAAGTCTATAGAACTAGACTGAGAGACCATTTAAAGGCCTTTTGCAGGTGTTTTGAGTTAATTAGCTGAATAGAGTGTGGCACCAGGTGTCTTCAATATTGAACTATTTCACAATAATCAATTTTTTTTTGAGATACTGGTTTTGGAGTTTTCATTAGTTGTCAGTTATAATCATCAAAATTAAAAGGAATGAACACTTTATACAAGTTTCACTTTTTGAATGGAATTACTGAAATAAATCAACTTTTTGATGATATTCTAATTATATGACCAGCACCTGTATATTTATCTCCCCATCTATCCGCTCCGTCAGACGGAGACATCGACAAGAATATCAGTTTTATAAACAATTTTGTTCTGTTCCCCGTATTATTTGTGAGGATGAATTGCACAACATGACAATATAATTACAGAACATACGAGTTGTTTTTTGGAAATGTATATTCATTTTAATTGACGTTATATCATGTTTTATATATATCTTGTTTTATTGTTTTGATTTGTTTGTTTTTGCAGATCGATCAAACAGTTGTTTGTTTAGGCTGTTAATTGTAAGAATGTCTTTGTAAATGTCTTCGTATTATTAATGGCAGGAAATATTTTTATTCATTTTACACAATGGTTTGCATTTATACAGTTTCATGTATTTCATCTATCTGCCGACGATGTCGCCATTTCTCATTTCACCCATTTATGTGTGTAAGCAAGGTTCAGAGCTTGCGTGAAGAAATGCACATTTGCAAGTTTGCATTTTATAAATCCCAACTATTGCGTAGAGAGCGGCGTACGTCTTCTTTTGTATGGAGGACCAAGTCTGCCAGAATTAAAAATAAATGAATAAATAAATGCACCAATACAAGTATTTTACATCAAAAATATGTTAAAAAATAAAATTATAGAATTAAAAATGTATTAATCTGTCGTTTTCTCCTATTTATTTATTTCTGTAATTATTTATTTCTGTAAGTATTTATTTCCATTTATATTTATTTCCGTTTAAATTTATTTCTGTAAGTATTTATTTTCCACAATCATTTATTTCTGTAATTATTTCTTTCCGTTTATATTTATTTTTTTTGACATTTATTTCCGTTGACATTTATTTCCGTATTTCCACAACCGTGAGCAAATGAGGAGGGTGTCAACCATAGTACGTCACAGTGATATCAGTAATCCTATTGGTTAACTGGTGTAGGAGTTCCAAGATCGACTAAATAAGTCTAGAGTGCTATAACTATGGAAGTAATGCACAGGCTATGGCGTTTACATTTCTTAAAATCGAATAAATGAAAATCCATCAAACTGTATGTCCTATTATGATGTAGACATAAAACATGTTAGATCACAAGTGATGTGCACAATCAAATGATTTGCGCATGATTGGCTGATAAACAAATTTATATCTCTCGGTCCACAGTCGGCTCACAGCTTCAGTTGTTTGTGTCCTGAGTAGGACACGCAAACTAAACCGGTTATATTGTGCACAGTGTTCATATCGGACCAAAACCATTCCAGTTTCATAAAGATCAGACCAAAACGGGTCCGGTTTCATATAGAACGGACCAAAACGGGTACAGTTTCATATAGATTGACCAAAACCACGTATTTAGGAAAGGTCATGGAAGGACGAGGCTGTAGCTTTTCAACATTACATATTTATTTTAATTACTAACTGCAACGCCTGCAGACGCGGCCTGTTGGCGCTCCTAGTTTAACCGCAGTTGGTATCAACTTTCGCAGCGCATTGCCTCCCCCTGGTGTCCTGAACGTATACATCTGTTTCTCCCTCTCTGCGCTTGATAGCTTTGGTTGAACGATTAAGTCCCGCCCCCTCATTTGCTTACGGTTGTGGAAATACAGAAATAAATGTCAACGTAAATAAATGTCAACGGAAATAAATGTAAACGGAAATAAAAACCTACAGAAATAAATGATTGTGGAAAATAAAGATGAACAGATATAAATTTAAACAGAAATAAATATAAACGGAAATAAATACTTACAGAAATAAATGATTGTGGAAATATATAAATAGGAGAAAACGACAGATTAATACATTTTTAATTCTATAATTTTATTTTTTTACATATATTTTGATGTAAAATACTTGTATTGGTGCATTTATTTATTTATTTTTAATTCTGGCAGACTTGGTCCTCCATACTTTTGTGCATACGCAGCAATTACAAATGAGGCCCCAGGAGTCTGTGGACGTTTGAGTTGTGATTGAAGGCATCAAAGTCCTGAGCAACTTGGGCAGTGTCATCATGGGCTTTGTCATGCTTTTTGGGCTCATGTATGCCATTTATCTGAGTTTTCCAAACAATCTCAAATACACATTTGAGTTTTTATCAGAAGGTCATAATGAATTTGGATGGACACAAGGTGAATGCAAAAATACAACAGCTGAAAATCAAGTCGTTTACATAAGAGAAGAAAATATCTTTTGTTTTATGATTTAACAAATTAGGGATTTAGAATTGCTTCAATTGATGGATCTTAGCGTTTTATTTTTTGTTGAACGTTGCTGTTGATTAGGTCTCTCCGAATCAGGAATATTATAACTTTTCTGTTTGAAAAATGTGCACTGTGGTTATTGCTTTTCTTTTTTGTGGATGCATTTCAAACTCATTTAGTATTCCAATGTCACCATAACTGGTTAGAAATGTTACTACTTATTAGAATGCTCCATGACACTACAACTGTTTTGTTTCTCTTCATTGAAATGTTTCACTGATGTATGTACATGATGCATACCTACCTGTTCAACTATATTCAGAGTTGTGGTCTGTTATGGAGGTTGGTTGTCTGAAAACGAAAGCCTGATTTTTATTGTCTCACTAATAAAATGATAAATATTTCGAAAGTCACTATAACGTAATCACAGGGGCTACTTGCACTTGTTGATTGATTTATTGGGCATTGTAATGGCTTTTTGCCCCCTTCTCCCTGATTTTTGCTGTGAGGGGACCCTGGAAGTTTTGGGACTGACTGTAAGATTTAGCTTACACCAAAATTGCTTTTGGTTTCCACATGCTAACGACCTCACTTACAAGACCTAAACCAAGATTTCAACTATCTTTAGGTTTGTTTTTTGGTCAGAGGATCAGTGCACCCTGAAACTTGTTGAAGTATAACTACCTCCCAGAGTTGGTTGATGCAAAAGAACCCTCAGAGTCAAGAAGTCCGTTCACCAAGTTTTAATCAAAGATATCTTCGGAGATCACACAGTACAGTCAAAGCCTGCCCCAGTGAGATCTGACTCTCCACTTGTTCAGTTTTTATATATTTTTCGAGCACGGGGTGTAATCGTGTTTATTTTCCGTTGGCCCCCTTCCGTCATTTGCACAAACTACATTGTAACCTACCTGATGTCTGTCCTTTCAGATATGTGATCATATGTGCCCTTTACATAAGCTTATTAAGAGATAAGCAAGCATTTGCGTAGTGTTGAACATGACATCAGAAACCTTTTGTTCCAAGGTTTGCCACAGAGTTTGCCACCTGCTAAGAACAGCTTGGTTGTGGCGCACACCTTAATGATGCATTTAAGTCTAGCATTATAGAATAGTTTTGTTTGATTAGGAGGAAATCTGGACTGACTACACAATTATAACTCCAAAGTTTTACATTCCTAGCCAAGCTAATAGCCTATTGGTGAAATCTGAAACGTTTCACAACTTTACTTATACATTGAGTCACATATATCAAAATACATTTGTACCTAAGTAAATAATGCAAATTTCCTGCGCGAATCTGACTATTGCTCCCAAGTGGACTAAACCAAATACAATAATATGGGTTCCTACCACCTACCATACGTCCAAGAAAAAGTTATCAAAAACAAAATGGCAAACAGAGTGGCAAAATTGCTGAATAACTCTTGCCAATCCTTCTATAATAGGCAAATATAATACATAATTCCCACCAATTGATGTAACAATACTATTTATAGTAGATAGCACCAACGTTATTCGGTTATTAACGTTCCAAATTCGGTTACCCAAAAACTTCAGCTGATTTGTAATAACCACAAAATATGTGCAGCTTGTTGCACACACACTATTTAATTGCAGATAAATGATACGCAATATATAACGTGATTACAAACGTAGAGCAATTGGCTATTAATGAAGCTTTCAAACACTTAAGCCACAACAACACATTACCAATAATAATCCAATTCGCCTTTGGCTAAGCCACACCCAAGAATGTAGATTGACCAATCACAGTGCAGCCAAGAACGAGCTCAGAGAGGTCCGACACTTTTTCACTGCGCTCCATTCACTTTAACACGGGCGTCTCATATTTTTGGTCTCGGTAGGCTATTACCCTTGTAGTTTTATCAAAAATATAGTTAATCGTTGTGCCTGGGGCATTTGTAACACAGATACGCGTTTCCTAGAGAGGTGGGAGGGGGGTGTCCGTTTTTCCCCTTCCCAAAACCGAAGTCAAATCCTGACAAGTGTCGTCTTTGGATTACTGAAAACATGCATAACAGAAAACATGCCTGACAACTACAGAGCAGAGTTCCCAACAACCTTCGCAATTCTTGATGTTACAGAGATTAAGACAGAAAAATCAACATCACTGTTACTTCAAAGTCAGACTTACTCAAACTACAAATCTGCCAGCACACTTAAATGCGCGCAAAACCCTGTGGAGCTAACCAAAACATCACCTTATCAGCTAACGTTAACGTTACCTAGCACACGCTGCTAGTAAATACAACGTTATACTCGTGTCGTCCGTTTGCTTTGTAATAACGATTATATAAGTGAATAGAGACCTAACCAGCTTTGCATGAACAGTGTTGCTACTTGATATTGTTAGTCCCAGCCTCCATATCGATTAGTAGGATATGTGATTGTTCATTTATTGACTGACCGGTATGCTTTTGCCTCTTTGGATGCCATGTTGTTCATTGCGTTTCGCCTGTATGTCTTGAATATAGCCTTCAAACGCATATTGCAGCCCCTTTTGCCTACTTCTATCGGACACTTTATTTGCTGCTTTATTAAAGTTTGATACAATTTCAGCAGGAAGAGCTGTCACAGCATAAGCCATGTTGATACCAAAACAGAGCCCAGATGAAGATGACGTAGCAACAGTAACTACGGGGGGCGGGGCTTAGCCAAAGGTGAATTTTAACATAACAAACGCTGTCTCACAAAAGAAACGACATCATTGTATATATGGTTTTATTTTCTAAATGATTGCTAGGCTACAAAATTGAAAACTGGGATACTGTAGCATGGAGAAATAATTAGCTCAGCTTGGACTAGCTGCTATTCCTCAAATACACTTTTGTAAGTGTATAAAATACTGTGCTCGAGTTATAGTAACCATGATAATGCATGAATACAATTTTGGTTTGCGGTTGAAAGTTCCAAATGTAACTAATAAAATCCGGAAAATCTCTGGCAGGGACTGTGCTTGTGTCTCTGGCTTTGTCATTTTCAGTCTGGGTAAAAGAAAAATACATTTGCATGACTTCTGAAATACGGCACAATAGGGGTAAAAAAGCACAATAGGGGTAAAAAAGCACATTAGGGGTAAAAACTAACCTGTATTTTCTTATTAAAACGGACCTCTCTCTTTATCCAGATCAGACTGAATGTGGAGTCGACGTAACTCCTGGGAAATCACACAGACGTTGCGTGGGCCTATGCACCACCTAATGGCGTATGTGTCAAGAAATGACATGTGTCATATTAACACAAAGCATTTGAGCAATGTGAGCATTTAAATAAGTACGCCCTATTCCGCCATTAACCTTTTCACATATGTTCCAAATACTCCTTCCAGGCCCCTCAGCATGAGTTATTTTGCAGGTGATTTCTGAATTTGGGTTCTTTTGAGTTCCATAATGTGATTCTGACGCAACAACCAAGCTGCTCCATTAGCTGCCGCTTTCCAGAGCAAAACTGCTTGCTATTCATTTGTTATTTAGTTAAATTTATATTTGTATATGACTACCAACACTAAGGTTGGTAAAGCAGTATTAAAAGATGACCTAAATAATATCTAGAGACTTGTAGGGGTTTACGTCTTAGCATCTACTTTAGCTAGACACTACTAGTCAGCGTGTAGCAGTCAATGCATCAACTCATTTAATGGCTAAAACTCTTAACATTTTATTTGCATTGTATATCGTGTGTATATTGTCTTTTTGGAGTGTTTACCCCATTTTACGCAGTAACAGTTACTATTTACCCAACCCCCGTAATGTGATGTGAACATATTGTTTCAGAATTTTTTTTGGTGAATGTTGGTTGTTTAGGCGAACTGTGGCGATGCATTGACGTCAGCTCGTTTGGTTATATCTAAGGTGAACCGTAGGGTCTGTAAACCTTTACGTAATTGTAAAGATTATTTGAGACTGGAGAATTAGCTGAACGCCATAATTGTTTTTCGACAATGGTGAGTAGTCTATCATTACTGTTTTGATTAGTGTGTTTGTTTCCATTACGGTTTTCATATCGATGTATGCAGAGGCAATTCGCCTAAATAAGAGGGGCCTATGAATACAGTAGCATAGTGCAAACTGTTTTATATTTCATTGCTTCTATTACACAGTATTGTCTGACATTAAATCGTTTTTTTCTGAAGTAAAAACATGTTTCAACTGAATTGATGTCACTGCAAAAAAAAAAACCAGTTTATTTACAATAACTCAACAAGAAATATACATAAAGACATAAAAGGAAAATACAGTAGTTTTAGGCACTTTAAAGTTAAACTGTTTGCCCGTAACAATAGACCACACAAAACAAAACTGCACAGAATATATTTCCTCAATAGTGCTTGAGTGTGTGGTATTCCTTAAAGCATGGTGTTACACATAGGGGCGTGTTGCAAGGTACACACATGAACTTGGTCATTTTTCTCTGCTTTCTGGTCTCAAACAGACAGACTCTGCTGTGCCTCCTGGTTCGGCTGCCTTCGGCTGTTTGTTGGTTTGAGGCATTTCATCCGGGAAGTGAGACGCATGGGGTGGTCACCAGAGGGCCAACTTTTTGCTGGTGTACCCCGAGGGATGTGATGTTCTGTCAGGAGCTCTTGCATGAGGTCCTCTGTATTTTTGATAGGTCTGCACCTAACCTATAAGGTGTGTACAGGATTTGAGAGAATGAGTGAGTTTTATAATGCAATTATATTGACACTATTTTATCTGTATACCCATTTACCAAAAAACTTGTTCACCATGTCAGCCCTATCAACAGCCCCTTTTTATTATATTCCTAGACACAGTTTGGCTTTACCTTCTTCTCTCCTGTCCGGTTTTTGACATTGTGGCAGTATGAACAGTGGAGAGGACGTGGACATCTCTCTTGTCATGCCACTTCTTTGCCAGTTGTTGGCTATTTTCCAGGAATTCAACATCCACTTTCTGCATCACCTTGCTGAATTTTGGCATCCCCTTCCTGTCTGTAGTGGATCCTGTGTAGACAATAATGTCCTGGACAAATCCTGTCTTGACATCAAACAGCACAAATAATTTGACCCCAAACCTGTGCCTTTTGGAGGGAAAATACTTACAAAATGCCAACCGACCTTTCCACAACATCAGGGATTCATCAATACAGCGATCTTTGTAGGGGACAAAGACCAAACCAAATGCTGTTGTTAGTGCCGATAAAACTCTTCTTATTTTAGTCAGGGGGTCTTGGAGGTTTGCTGTGGTGTTATTTACAAAGTGCATACATTGTAGTAGGACTAGGAAACAGTTTTGAGAAAAGAGCATTGCAAAGAATGGTTTAGCAAACATGGGATCTGAACTCCAGTACAGGTTTGCACTCCAGACTGGCTCTCATCAAATTCAAAGGCAGGGACAGGGGGCCTGAAATGACTGGTGGTCTTTCAGTCATTGCTGCTGACCTCCACCGGCGCGAAAGGTGGTGGCACACATTGCTTGTATCAATAAACAAGCTAACTGTCTGCCAATCATTTGTGTGGTAAAAATTGATTTTCTTAATATCTTATTCACATGTTCTAAAATGGTTATGACAAATATTACATTCTGATTTTTGCAAACTTTTAATAAGACACATGTCATCAGTGTAAATCACTTTTTAAGGTTGTAATGATGTAGAGCTATTTTAGATAAATATGGTGTGTGTGTGCGCGCGGCCATGTTTGTCAATATTGCAATGCAGGCTGGGAGTCGTAATGTCTATCCAACTTAAGATAGTTGTCACGCCTGCTGAGTCGCATTGCAGGCGAGGTGTGTGTAGGTAGTAAAGGAGGCAGGCACAGGATCCGTAGCGTTGAATGTGGTTTTATATAATAACGTCCACAGCTCACAACGTCTAACTCACAAGTACAAACTTGGAAAACAATAAACAGAGCGTCACAGCGCTTACAGGTAATATGCCCAACTGCTGGGGCTCAATAAGATTTGACAGATCACTACAGGATCTGTAACATAACGCTGTGTGTCGTGTACACACATGAAACACGAAACAATACCACACAAGGACAGGTCCCAACAGTGGAAGCCTATATAGGAGACTAATGAGGAATGAACACCAGGTGTGTGCAATAGACAGGACTAGACCATGTAACTAATAAGGGGGCGGCGGCTGCTAATGTCCGCGATGACGATTGCCGAAACCTGCCCCCAGAGGGCAGTGGAGCTGTGCTAGAAGGAGTTATCACAATATTAAAATTTGAAATTCACATGATTCACGAATCGGTAAGTTGTTGCTAATATAATATATAATTTGTTTAGTGTAGGCCAGGGATGTCAAACCGGTTCCACGGGGGGCCTAGTGTATGCAGGTTTTTGGGTTTTCATTTAAATTAGTTCCCAGTTCAGACCTAAACAACCAGTAGAGGATAGAACCTTACCAATTAGTGACCTAATTAATCAATCAAGAACAAGGTGAGAGCAAAGACCTGTAGACACTCGGCCCTCCATGGAACCGGTTTGACACCTGTGGTGTAGGGTGTATTGTTTCCTGGACAATAGAAAACATCTAATATTGTCTTTATTAGCCCATGTTAATATTAGCTAAATATGACGGTGTTGTTCCGTAAGTAATCCTTCACCTCGTGATTTAGATATTTGCTACCTCTGTATATGTTTAAAAATATACTCTATAAAAATTAAGATTTGACATTGAGGTAATGGGTTATAAACACAGTTTGCGCTAATGGCAGCTAAATATGGTCTGGCCAATCATTGTTGCGTCACATTTTTTTGGACGTTCTAACGAAACATTCTAATCACACGGGTGTGAACGTACACATCAGGGACCACTCAAGCCTGATCACACCGGTTTGATCATACGTGCAAAACGGTTAAGCACTCAATTGCTTTTTTCTAAATGCAACATTAAAATACATAAATTCAGTTAGAAGTCATTTGGAGCAGCGGTTCAAGAAAAAAACATTTTTTTCCATATTATCACTGTACAAGAAAATCCATCATGATTCGTAACTGTCGAACTTACAGAACTAGATATGAGCTCCGCATGCAAAGATGACGTCATCACTTACTCTCATTGGCCAGAAGTCAGACAAAAAACACTACCTCCTAATAGGGCACATGCTCCCCACTTTCAGATAAATGTATATTAAGCCAGGTGCTACTTGAATACAGGGCGCTAGAGGTTATCCGTAAGACAGCTAACTGGACAACGCCAATCTGTGAAACAGAGCCCTATTATCTGAGAATTGTATGCTTTGTGTTTGTTTACCCATACGTTGATACTCTGTTAGTGTATGGTACTCTTTTGATTGTTTTTCTTCAGTGAAGACTCTCGTTGACAATCATTCCTAAACTGGCTATTTGTTGACGGACCTTCAAGGAATTCCCTCAGAAAGAGAGAATATTCACGTTTCCTAACACTAATAACAATAGGTTTCCTCCTCACGGGGGAATCCTAAATATGTTCTGTAATTATATTGGCATGTTATGTAATTATTCCTCATAAATAATACGATGAACAGAACGTAATCATGTATGAAACTGATATTCTAGTCAATGTCTCTGTCTGGCGGAGCAGATAGATAGTCTATTGTCCACTGGGGAAAGTTTACTTCAAAGTATAAATGTCCTTATCAGCTACAGAATAATAGTGTTCATTTATATTCTTTCAGTTGTTTTTATTTTTAAATGTGTTTCATCGTGACGCATGTCTTGACCATTTTCAAAGGTGCAATAAATTCCATTTGCGCAGAACTATTTCCTATTTCAGGGTACCCGCGGGGTCTTAAAAGTCTTAAAAAGTCTTAAATTTAATATTCGAAAAATAAGGCCTTAAAAGTCTTAAATATCATTTATAAAGTATTAAATTTAGTTTACTAAGGTCTTAAATTTGTATTGTCCTTTCATAAAATTAAATATCTTAATGTCATAAATAACTTTGTTACGATAGTTTCGTTCAGTTATGTTACGTCAGTTTTCGACAGTATCGTTACTGTTTACGTAAATGTATTGCCTTACGCTTTTGGCAGTAAACGTGTCTGTCACGTCCATACCATAGAATTAGCTCAAAATGGGAAAGTGTCGATTTAAACCAACATGGCAGAATAATATAAAATATGACTGAGTTAAACCTGTTCCAGGCAATGACCGCGAGGCTCATTGCCGTTGGTGCCGAAAGTCTTTTAAACTGGGGACAATGGGAGTTTATAGCTTTGGACTCTCATATGAAAAGCGTGAAGCACATTGCCACTGCTACAGCCCGCCAGCAGCAGGTGCCTATAGCACAGTTCTGTGAAAGCTCGTCAGCAACCTCAGGCACGGTGGCTACTGCTAGCAGCAGTGAAGACATCGCACCGTCGGTAGTGCAACCTCCGTGTGTGAACCTGCAGGCTCATTGTGGATCTACGCCAACTCTACGGGCAGAGGTGGTTTGGATACTGAAAACCATTTCGGCCCACCACTCATATTCTTCAAATGAAGAAATTGCCACAATATTCAAAACAATGTTTCCAGACTCTAAGATTGCGTCTTCTTTCGCATGTGGGAGCAACAAGACGGCGTACATCACCAAATTTGGTTTGGCTCCGTTCATCACAAAACAACTGACTGACCAAGTCAACGACGCCACCTGCTTTGTTGTCATGTTTGACGAAAGCCTCAACAAAACCACAAAGACGAAACAGCTAGACCTTCATCTGCGTTCAAAGAGGACCTTTATGCAGCAAATGCACATATTTTTGTTATTGTTTTATTGAGATTTATTATAAAACATTTTATTCAAGTCAAGTATTTGGTATGTAATTCTTTTGGTGTTAAATCCTTTCTAATTTTCCATTATCCTTTATATTTTTGCCGGTATGGCTGCTGAAGTTGGTCTTAAATGTCATCATAAATGGTCTTAAAAAGGTCTTAAAAAGTCTTAAATTTAACTTGTGGAAACCTGGGGGAACCATGTATTTACAATTAAATTAATACTGACACCTGTAAGTTATCAAATACAATCAAATGGGTGCTTATAAAAAGCCATGTCATCACAATGCGTAATGATGCAGAATGGCTGATCTTGCGATGTTAGAAGATGTGGCAAATGGAAGGATTCACATCTTCACACAGCAAGAGGACTTGCAGCAAACGAGGATGAGTGGCTTATAAAGCGGTTCCGATTTCCTTTGAAGCGCTTTCATTAATCTAAAACATTTTCATTTGATCAATGTCCAAATAATATGTAATGCAGACATGTTGCTCACTAATGTAGTGGCTCGGTGGCTCCTATAAAGTGCTTTCCTACAATTACAGTCAATATTACTCTAGGCAAATATATAATTTAATAGAGCAACACTAAAAGGACTACAACACTAACCACAACCAAGATTATATTAAACTTTTATTGTTTTTAAACAATATAAACAATTTCACACTCATAGCTCTTCCAGAGCTTCAGCAGTTTCTTGATAGCCACAGTATTGTCCGTTAGGAGCTGGAAGTCTCTGTCTGATGTCCTGAACAACACATGCAGGCAAAACAAGACGATATAGCCTTTCCCCAGTCTCTCTCCTTGCAGGACCCATTCCACGAAATGACGGTAGGCTGTTAGGCGATATTGTCTGAAAACAATAAACACAACGTTAGCAACGCAAGCTATTTGCACCTACAATAGGCTAGCTAGCATATATGTAAATATAACCGATAGCTCAGCTAACTGACGTGAACAACAAATAAATACTCACTTATACTGAAGTCCGTTTGTCCCTGCGGGCTTTGGCTGGCGTTCCCAATTGACCTTCGGAATCCTGAAATATGTTTCCAAAACTCATGTGTGGATCAAAGCTGGGGTGCTCTATTTTTCATGCTGCCGGTCCCGTTTCTAATGCAAATTCAGTTATTTCTTCAAGAAGAAAATGGCATTGCTGAAATTCGCAACAGCAGCGGGGCTCTATCTGTGTCCATAGGCGCACAGCGAGAGCACTGGCACCACCAGTCCGCCCCAGCTCAACTCTGTACGGGCTCTTCCTCATGACCGCCAGGCAAGCTTCGCTCCTCTGCAGCAGCAGCATCTTGTTCCTCCATCAACCGCAACTGTTTTTCGCTGTATTGCGGCTCGTACATGCAGCCACGAACATCGGATTCGCGCAACAGATCTTCAAAATCCCTTTCTTCCATTTCGTCTTCAAAATTACAATCTGCCATCGTGTTTAGTCTAAAACTCGCATTTCTCCACAACAACCAAGATCGGGTTAGCTTAGCTACAAGATGGCTGACACTGTTTTGACGAGGCCCCACCCCATATGGGCGGGTTGAAAAAAATGCGGAAGTAGCATCTACTTCTGTCTGTAGCTTATAGCCTCTTTTAAAAAAGAGGCTATATACTTTTATTAATTACAAATATTCTCGGATATTGGGGTGGTTGATAGCCCGCAGCCACTGTTTGCACCGCTCTAAATGTTCAACGGGAAAACGATGGAAACTAATTACATCCGTCCTTTCCTTGTGTTGGATGTACATCCCGGTACAACGCAAGGCTAGTATTTAAATTACTTTATCAAGAAACTCGTCACGGAGACTCATGTTAACCGGTGTCTTCTGTTTTCCAGTCAATTAGTTGCTAGCCTTCCCTTCTGCCTGCCCTCTCGAGCCGGTAGGCGTGGCTTGGGAGTGGACTCGTAGAGCAGCGAAACAAGTGCATTCTGGGATTTGGTGTATTTCATCCACACGAGCCAAAAACACATTTAATATTTCTCTGCCTAGAAGGCACCAATTTCAAAAATTTCAAAAATTAGTGATCAGATTCCCTGTGCATCCTGTAACGGGGGGGAGCGGTGTTGCTAATATTTATGCTACCCAATATACATTTTCACTAAAACAAATCACTGGGTTTCAGTCTTTTGAATTATTACTCATGAGAACAAACCAGGGCAATACCTCGTTTTTGATAGCTACTTTTTACAGGCCTCCTGGGCCATACACAATGGGCCGTATTCTTCAACCGTTCTAAAGAAGAAATTCGTTCTTAAAACCCACTTACGCAGTTTCCACGAAGATTCTGACATTCACCAATGTTTACTTATCTGGAATTTGTTCTTAGGAAAGAACAGAATCTACGCACAGTGAAAAGCACTCTTAAGCAGATTTGCGTGCTGAAATTTTCGTGACAAATCATAAGTCTCTGCGTTTTCATCAATTGTACAGTGCTTTAAATATTATGAAGAATAACATTATGAATCATTTTCAATTATTTCAAATATTTGCATATATTTAACACTTTTGTGTGGATGGCACACCCGAGATTGCGGCCACACCCGAGATTGCGGCCATTCGGATTAGGTCCTTGATGCGCTGGTCCAGCTTAGTAAGGACAGTGCAAGCCTTTCCCCCTCCTGTGGTCAGCATCTCTCGTTTGTGTTTGGCAATACTTTTTGCCTCAAACTTCATGTCAAACCATTTCTTTTTTACGTCATCAGTGGTTGCGCCCTTCCCCTGACACAGCGTTCACAGAACGAGTGATTAAATCCCATGCATCCTTTTTGTATTTGATTTTGTAACCACTACTGACGCTGCTAAATATTACATGTTTTTGCCTGTTCACTTCTTGCAGAAGTATTTCCACTTCTGAACTATTTTTTTTTTTGGCGTCTGGTCTGATCCTCTACTATGTCATTACATTTTCGTTTCGGCATTTTTGCATTCTCCACTTCAGTTTTTACGATGAGTTTCCACTCCGCCCTGCAGTTTAATGCCCTTTTATGGGAAATACCGGGGCGTTTACCTATGCTAATTAGCAACAACGGACACGCGCTTTCCATTCATCATTATAGGAACGTAGGTGCGAACAATTATGCAATTTAAGAACACGTTCGTGAATTTGAGTAACATTTTTCTTAGGACCTTTCTTAGGAAAAAATTTAAGAAATAACTTAGGAAAACATTGAAGAATACGGCCCAATGTTTGCTTATTTAGCCCAATCCAGTATTAAAACATACAGAAGTGGAACATAATTAGAAACATTTTATTGGACCCTGATGACAGTTCTCTCTGTTTGTTTTGTGCTGTTGCACAATTTCTCAATCTAACACGTTTTTAAATCCTGTTTTTAATCTTCTATTTTCTATGAGTAAGTGAGTACTGATACCTAATTTATAAGTTTTCTCCTTGGCTTTTATGTGTTCCTACCGAAGTAAATTCCTTGTTTGTACAACATTCATGGTGAATAAAACCCAATTCTGATATATTCAGTATTTTGTGTATTTATTTTTTATATATTTATTATTTAGGTCATCGTCTGCTGGAAAGCCGTGTAATTAGATACGGTTGTTTTCTGCTAGATTTACTACAAAAAGGTACACAACAATGTGCCCTCCTCTTCGTTTGCGCCATTCTGTCTGAATACATACAATCCGACCGGAAGTATTGATGCACTTCTTGTTGCTGAAACGGAAGTCGTACCCCAAAAATGGGAAAAAGGCCAATTAAACAAGATTACAAATTAAAATCGTGGTTAATATGGTTAACACTAGGGGCGCCAGAGCCGTTTTCACCCCCTTTAGTGCCAGACACCAGCGCCCGCCGGTGTCATTAGCATACGATCAATAAAATGTATTTATACAGACCTTTTTAGAATCACCCAGCCTGAACCCGACAGAGCACACATCAACAAGTTGAACATGAAACAAGTTGATACACGGGCATTAGGAAAAACTCCCTGAAGGTCAGATTTAGGAAGAAACCTAGAGAGGAACCAGGCTCTGAGGGATCACCAGTCCTCCTCTGGCGGTGCTGGGCGAGTTTATGACAGTTAATATTATATAGTGCAAGCAGGCAATGTGCGAGCATCTTAAAAATCGAAATAGTCCAGGACGACCGGGAGGGTTGATGGGTATGATCGATCTGTGTCCATAGCTGAATTGGTCCCACAGCGTGGCCAGCAGGCGCGGGTCCCCCTTAACAGAAGTGGACACAAACACAGGGGGCACAACAGTATACCAGTACAGTTCTTGAAGGAGACAGGGGGGTTAGTTAAACTATGGCCATGAACGGATAAACCCAGGACATGGCCAGACAGATGTAAGTAGAGACAAGACACAAGGAGAGGTAAGACACTCTGATTCTCTACGTCCCCGGCACCATAAATCTTAGAATGAGACAGGGGGGTCCGTGGCCCTGAACAGGGAAACCCCGAAACAGGGCCCAATAGGCCGGAAAACACCCACCCACTTTGCCGAGCTTCAACCCAGGGACGCCAATCGGCCACAACCACTCGGGCAGGTCTAGTTTTTGCTCACAAAGCCACTCGAGTTGAGGGAACAAAAGAGAACTGTAGCGAGCCAGTGACATCCGCCCCCCAAGCAGCATATGGGAGGTTTAGTTTTTGCTCACAAGCTACTCGAAATGAGCGAACAAAGGAGAACTATAGCGAGCCAGTGACTCTACCCCACAGTTAGCAACTGGGATGTTTAGTTTTTGCTCACAAAGCAAATCGAATTGAAGCAACAACAGAGAACTATAGCGAGCCAGTGACTCCACCCCCCAGGCAGCGAATTGGGAGAGGACGCCTCCGGGGAGATGTGAACCCGCAAGGCAAAAACAGCAGGGCGGAATGAGATCCGAGCCTTCCGTTCAACCTTCGTACCCTGGGCCATATTACATTCAACCATAGACCTTACTGAAAAGATATGTTTTTAATTGTGATTTAAAAGTTTGAACAGAGTCTACATTTCTAACCCAGATTGGCAACTCATTCCATAATAGAGGAGCTCTATAGGAGAAAGCCCTACCTCCAACTGTTTGTTTATAAATTTTAGGTACAATTAGGAGACCAGCATCCTTTGATCTAAGGTTACGCGTGGGTATGTATGGCTGGACTGATTCAGCGAGGTAGGTGGGAGCAAGTCCATGTAAAGCTTTATAGGTTAACAGTAGTACTTTAAAGTCAGCCCTAGCCTTAACAGGCAGCCAATGTAAAGAGGCTAAAGCTGTTTCTCAATGTCAAGGAAGGATCCTCAGAAGCCAGAATTTCGAGGATGCTACGTCATCAACATCCGTCGAAGGACTGTTCCAATGTCGAGGATCCTCGGAATTTCAACCAAGGACGAGTCCTTCGTTCGGAAAATATGCCATGTACACGAAAAGATGCATATGTGTAGCCTTCGCGCTCTCATATCACCCACAATCCTCTGCGCTTCTTTGCTATCTTGTTAAAAAAAAATACAAAATGTCGGACGTTAGCGGAGTTGCGATGAAGGGGCAATATGCTTTCAAATGTAAGTATATTCACCATACATTTGTTATAACCGTAGTACATATAAGTAAAGTTAAACGTTTAAATGCCAGTACAAATTACTAACTTACCGTATTGATATTACAAATTACGTTATTGATTGCAAACTGGACCTTATAGCTTGGTTGCCGTCACCGGCATTTCTTTTATAAATATCTAATGTTTAAGTTGAACAAATCAATTTAACGTTAATATTATACCATTAAGCGTTATTCGTAGCTTTCTTGTCTTCTTTAACAGGGACAAAGGAACCAACGGAGGCATTTATATGTTTCCGTATAAAAAAAAATGCTGTTTACCGGGGGGAGAGACACGGCGGCAAACGGATATCGGTGAGAACCAAATGATTTAATGTTCAGAAGTGATAGATGTGTAATCTTTTTTTTATTATTTCTCGCCCATCATTCACATAGGCTTATTTTGGAGAAGATGGGGTTCGAAGGGAGGGTTTCCCCCAGGCTAAGAAAAAGTGGGACAATTTAAAAACCAAGTACAAGGTGGGAGACACGTATGGAAATAATTGTTTATGCACGTTTTAATGTAACTTGTGATTTTAGAAGAAAGCCTGTTTCCCGGCTTGACTGTTAAAAGCAGATGATTGGCTTTCCAGCGGGAGGGAAGGGACCAGGACATATGCACACAACCGCCATCTAGTGGGAGGGAAGGGACCAGGACATATGCACACAACCACCATCTAGCAGGAGGGAAGGGACCGGGACATATGCACACAACCACCATCTAGTGAGAGGGAAGGGACCGGGACATATGCACACAACCACCATCTAGTGAGAGGGAAGGGACCGGGACATATGCACACAACCACCATCTAGTGAGAGGGAAGGGACCGGGACATATGCACACAACCACCATCTAGTGGGAAGGGACCAGGACATATGCACACAACCACCATCTAGCAGGAGGGAAGGGACCGGGACATATGCACACAACCACCATCTAGTGGGAGGGAAGGGACCGGGACATATGCACACAACCACCATCCAGCAGGAGGGAAGGGACCGGGACATATGCACACAACCACCATCTTTGCCGTTACAGGTTTTCCTTATTTGTATTTAGGATTGAGGAAGTGGCATGTCTCTTATATGAATTGTCTCTGCTGTTTAGGAATGTAAATGTCCTGCCACAGGTCAAGGGACAGAGGATGGCAAGGCGACAGCAGCTAATTGGCCCTGGTTTGCCCTCATGGACGAGGCATTAGGGCAGTCTGCAGCAGTCTCGCCCCCTTGCCTTATTGCCTCGATCCAAGAGGAAAAACCAGGGCCAAGCACTGCACAAGAGATAGCTGAAGGGAGAGACGAGGACGAGGATGAGGACGAAGTGAGAGAGAGCAGTAGAGAGAGAGCAGGGCACAGAGGAGAGAAAAGGAGAAGGCAGAGAGAGGATCCATTCCTACAGCTTATCCGAGAGGATATAAAGTACCAGAGGGAGGCAGATGAGAGGAGGGAAGCTGAGGCCAGAGAGAGGTCGAACCGTTTCTTTTTGTTTTTGGAGAGGTGGTCTGAAAAAGTAAAGTAAATTGAACTGGTTTTGTCTTTGCCCCTTAATTATTTAATATAAACTGTATATCCATTTTAAAAAAACCTTGTTCTTTAGAGTGGAATAGAAGAAAAAGACTTTGTAACAAATTGAAATTGAACAATATCTTCACCCTTATTTACGTTTTGTGATTAGGTATTCACATTTAGTATACCACTAGGTTAGCTCTACGAAAAGCATTAATTTCATCTTTGTTAAATATTTTTATTTATTTAAACATTTCTATATTGGCAATTATATACATGAAGCAGCAAATTCATTTAGACAACATTTTCAAATCTACAACTATATACAACAACTTAATAATTTACAACTATATACAACAACTTAATCATTTACAACTATTTACAACTATACACAACAAGTGGTCATCAGCCACCCTCCCTACAGCACTGTTGTTGCTGCAAGGCTGCAGATAGAAGAAGAACGTTTAGGTTAGTCCAGTGGTAATTCAATCTGTCATGTAAGATGCTAATTGATTCTACAACAGTTGCCGTATATGTAATATTGTATCAAGAAGGTAAATCAAATATACTTAATGTACATTTATGGTCAGTTAAGACCATAATCCACTGGTAATTAAAGTATATTTCGTTTAACTTTTTGTACTTGGATGTGCGCAGCAGTTCATAGTCCACCTGGCAAAAATAGTCATGATCAAGAGGTGCCTCGTGGAGTGCAGACACCTCGTTGGTCAGTGTAGCCCGCCAAGCAGCTCCACTCCGGCTCTCCCCACCATCAAGGTCCACAGGCGGCTGGTTGTTGTCCTCCTCCACAACCTCTTTCAGCACATCCCCGACACCAACACAAATGTTGTGTAAAATTACACATGCTGTCACCACCTGTCCACAAGGCAGAGCAAAAGGATACAAGACTGTTGAGATATGGAAAAAAAACATGAACATAGTGACTTTAGCAGTTGTTAACCATTAACTGTTATTTTGAGTAGGATACTATGATTTGATTAAGAAATTCACTGAAGAAGTATTGCAATGATTTATTACCTTAGGGACAAACAGTGTTTGTACTTCAAGTGCTTTTAAAAAGATGCACTTGAAGCGGTTTTTCATCATTCCAAATGCACGCTTAATGATTGTGCGACCCCTGGAATGATGATAGTTAAACCTCTGCTCTTCCATGCCTCTCACTGGCCTCTTATATGGTGTGATAAGGGCCAGGGGTTCCTGTAGACATGGGTAGCCACCGTCAGCTAGGAGAAAATACCCAGGCGGGGGGTAATTCCCCCTAGTGTAGATGGGGCTGTTCTTAAGGATGCGTGCATCATGCACACTTCCTGGGTAACCCACAAAGATGTCAATAGAGCGACCCTGATGGTCACAGACTGCCTGGAGCACCACTGAAGGAAATAGCTTCCGGTTATGGTAATCGTGACCATCAGGGCCACCGGGACATTTGATTCTAATATGGCAGCCATCTACTGCCCCTGCTGGCAAATGCTTGGTGGTGAGCCAAGCGAGCAAACCCACCACCAACCACTTGAAACTCATCCTGTGTGCGGGGTAAGTGCACAAAATTGGGGAGCACAGCCACCACCTCATCCACTATTCTGTGAACCACCCTGAAGACTGTCGGAAGAGGCATGCTAAAAACCCTGGAGACAACTCTGTAGGCTGGTTGCCAACCAGAACAGGAACGCGAGTGTCTCCAGGGTCGGCCCCATCCATGCTGCCTGTCAGTCTTCAGGGCCACCATCAGCTGCTGCAAGGCCTCTCTGCCCAGCCTGAAGTCTGGTCGAGTGTCCTCCCCTCCATAATACCGCTGCAGTACTGGCACTGTGGCATTGATGACACAGTAGTGCCGAGCCTGTACACTAAGAAGAGAGGAAGGTTTAAGTATAATTTCAATTTTGCCATTTATTTAATGTTTGTTAAACTATTAAACTTATCGGCTCAACTGATTTGCAGAGGGGGTTCCCTCTTTCCCCCCTTCATTTAAAGTTGTTCCCCTTTCCTGGTGATTATCCTTGTAATTTTTACTTCACATAGCCTAGACTTTTTTTGTTTTTGTTACCAGTCATAAGCTTAACACCCCTATTATGTTGTGGGTCAATTTGACAAATATTATTATTTTTATTCAAATAAAAAGTGTCAATTGGAAAATATGCCAGCTCTGCTCATCTAGACAAGACAGTAAAACCAGTACCATTTGTGTTGAATATAATAAATACTTATGCAGAAAGCACACACATTTCAGAATGTAAGTTAGAGAGAAAGACTCAAGGGATAATTTTGCTCAACAGTGTAAAAAAAACATTAGTTAGGGAAATAAAAAAAACTTGTTTGTGAGAGGACAAGTCTTTAACAATAGCTCTTAAATTATAAATATATTTAAATATCAAATATTATTGCTTGGTTGAATTCCGGTCCGGTCTGTTATTTCTTGAAAGCAGACCGTTGCTAAGTAGCCTATAACACAGCGTTGCCATGAAAAACTATGGACGCAGTTCAGTTCACTCAGGCAATATAATCGTTTTTAACTGAACTTACCATCCCACTTCTTTGACGGCAGAGGTGGCGACACATTAACAGTTAGGTGGCGACACATTAACAGTTAGGTGGCGACACATTAACAGTTAGGTGGCGACACATTAACAGTTAGGTGGCGACACATTAACAGTTAGGTGGCGACACATTAACAGTTAGGTGGCGACACATTAACAGTTAGGTGGCGACACATTAACAGTTAGGTGGCGACACATTAACAGTTAGGTGGCGACACATTAACAGTTAGGTGGCGACACATTAACAGTTAGGTGGCGACACATTAACAGTTAGGTGGCGACACATTAACAGTTAGGTGGCGACACATTAACAGTTAGGTGGCGACACATTAACAGTTAGGTGGCGACACATTAACAGTTAGGTGGCGACACATTAACAGTTAGGTGGCGACACATTAACAGTTAGGTGGCGACACATTAACAGTTAGGTGGCGACACATTAACAGTTAGGTGGCGACACATTAACAGTTAGGTGGCGACACATTAACAGTTAGGTGGCGACACATTAACAGTTAGGTGGCGACACATTAACAGTTAGGTGGCGACACATTAACAGTTAGGTGGCGACACATTAACAGTTAGGTGGCGACACATTAACAGTTAGGTGGCGACACATTAACAGTTAGGTGGCGACACATTAACAGTTAGGTGGCGACACATTAACAGTTAGGTGGCGACACATTAACAGTTAGGTGGCGACACATTAACAGTTAGGTGGCGACACATTAACAGTTAGGTGGCGACACATTAACAGTTAGGTGGCGACACATTAACAGTTAGGTGGCGACACATTAACAGTTAGGTGGCGACACATTAACAGTTAGGTGGCGACACATTAACAGTTAGGTGGCGACACATTAACAGTTAGGTGGCGACACATTAACAGTTAGGTGGCGACACATTAACAGTTAGGTGGCGACACATTAACAGTTAGGTGGCGACACATTAACAGTTAGGTGGCGACACATTAACAGTTAGGTGGCGACACATTAACAGTTAGGTGGCGACACATTAACAGTTAGGTGGCGACACATTAACAGTTAGGTGGCGACACATTAACAGTTAGGTGGCGACACATTAACAGTTAGGTGGCGACACATTAACAGTTAGGTGGCGACACATTAACAGTTAGGTGGCGACACATTAACAGTTAGGTGGCGACACATTAACAGCCTCCTGCGACCCTGACACTGATGCTGCCTCACCATCTCAATCTCCATCTCAACAAAAAAATTGTAAATAAGGCAAACAAGTAGCACTTCCATTTTTCCATCTCCATAGCGCGAGAAAAAAAATTGGACCTTTTTACTAACGTAATGACGCAATGACGTGCACTTGCTAGCCTGTTCCATTTACGTGTTCTTCGAATCCTAAAGAGGAGTCTCGCCTAGCCTCTGAAAGAAAATGACTTGGAAGGAACAGTCCTACCAAGGAAGCATCCTTGACATTGAGAAACGGCTTAAGACTGGGGTAATATAGTCAAATTTCTTAGTTTTAGTTAAGATTCTAGCAGCTGCATTAAGTACTAGTTGAAGTTTGTTTATTGATTTATCAGGGCAGGGCTCTCAAGTTTTGAAGACAGTCAAGAGTGACATATCGCTCCCCGCCCGCCGCCCTCGAGGGAATGGGTGTGTTTAATAAATTATATTATTATTAGTGTTTTTGTTGTTATTAATAATTGCTCAGACTTGCAGAAGAAAATATTTGACACATGGCACTGACAGTTCACCCAAATACAAAGTATTTATTCAATTTCTGTGTGTGTGTGTGTGTGTGTGTGTGCGTGCGTGCGTGCGTGCGCGTGCAAGATTATGACTGGTGTTGTTTATTGTAGGTGTTTGTTGCCTTTTTGGACTCCTTTATCATGTGTGGTGTTGGCTCCCATTTGAAGCAGTTCGGCTCAAGCCCAGCCATTTTCATGATGTCCCATCCATAGATAAGCTGTTTCGAGTTGAGGTTTTGTTCAAACCGACCATGGAAAATACCCTCTCGGCATCAGCATTTGAATGTGGAAGAACTAAAACCAAGGCTGCAATCTTTAATAGCCTCCCATATTGGTTCAAGCCAGTCACCTTTAAAAAAAGGAACCAGGGGCCTCTATTACTCAATTTTTTTACCTTTCATCATAATTAATATTGAGAAAGTCATGTTGTGTGCAAAATATTTCTTACCTTGTTCTTTGTTGAGGACATTCTTCCACAGTACTCCTCAAAGTCAAAGAGTGTTGGGTCCTGAGGCATGGCAATGTCCATGAGTTGGTACTCCATAAACTCCTCACTTACTTGGTCTTGTGCCTTAGGGTCGTGAAAAGGAAGGAGTTCCTGAAATCTTAAAAAGAACACATGTGTACAAGACTGATTAGAATACAGTGACAGACAGATTTGTTTTGTGATCATGATCATTAAACTTAAAAATATATAATCAGAATGTGAAAACCCTTGCCTGTATACAAAGTATAGGGCATCTTCAACCCCACACTCAGCTCTCAGCTGCATATCAACAAATTGTGCATGCTTCAGGAGAGCATCTTTCAATGGGAGTTTCTCCATGGCATACTCCACAGCTCTGACCAAGAAGGCCAGTGCTGCCTGCTGGAATTGTTGAGCCTTCTGTGGTGTGACCTCTAAAGCCTCAAGGAGCCTGTTGAGCGTAGCTCTGGTGGTGAAACCCACATTGAATTTTTCTCCTGACAGTGTGACAGAAGACAGAAGTTAGTCAAATACAGGCATCTTATAGTATTTCTCTGGGTTATACCAGTTTTATGTTTCAAGTTTATTGTCATATAATCATATTAAATAATATTTATCAGTCATGGTAATTTGTTGTGCTCAAAGTAATCTCAACTTTATAGATTTTTTTAAATAAAAAGTACATAAATAGTCGAGGTAAAATAAAAAAAGATTAATTTTAGGTGAAGGATTAATTCTAAAAAGTGACAAGTGTGGCATTTAGGAGAGTGAGATGGTTGAGTAGAGTTCAGCATCCAGGATAGAAGCTGTCTCTGAATCTACTAGTGCTGTTTCTGATGCTTATATGTTCTACCGGATGACATATAGGGGTGAATATATTGTGACTGATATACTTTTTACAATGTATTGTATCTATTATACTTCATCAGCAAGACAACTCAATCCATAGAAAAGGTGTATTTGTAGTAACATTAAAAAGGGAGATCATGACTTACCGTACTCACGTGCTCAAAGTGATGCTCGGAGCTCCAGTGGTTTTTCCTCTGGGTTGGTGAACAAAACTTTCGGAAGATTGCACCAGAATCACGTGAACAATTCCCGGAGATGCTTCTTTTTCATTCGTTGTTGCGTTAAAACTTACCCAGATACAATTGTGCTATTTTCTGATTGGCTATTGTGTAGCCTGTTTCTTTTATTTTGATTGGCTGAGTCAGGCTAGACCATTGACTGTAGGGCTAGACTGAAGAACTCCAGGGGAGACGCGCTTGATTAGTGCCGGTTCCATAATGAGAGCTGCGCGGCCAGAGAAATGTTGGGCGCTGCGACAAATTAAATATATTATAGATATTTATTTCCGCGTGAGAAATACAATGTGTGGCGGGAGTGCGTGACAAAACACTGAAATGAGTGACTGTCACGCTCATTGCGTGACACTTCAGAGCCCTGTATCAGGGTAACCAGAGAATAGAACATTGTAGTAATCTAATCTTGAGGTAACAAAAGCATGGATTATTTTTCTGCATCAGTTTTTGATAAATAGTTTCTGATCTTTGCAATGTTCCGAAGATGGAAAAATGCTGTCCTTGAAATATATTTTATATGATCGTCAAATGAGAGATCCGGGTCAAGGGTCACTCCAAGGTTTTTCACAGTTTTTTGTGAAATGACTGTACATCCGTTTAGGTTCAACGTAATATCTGTCAATAAATCTCTCTGTTTCTTAGGTCCTAAAACTAGCATTTCAGTTTTATCTGAATTCAGGAGCAGAAAATTCTCTGTCATCCACTTTCGTATATCTGAAACACATGCTTCCATAGTAGCTAATTTAGGTGCTTCTCCATGTTTCATAGCAATATACAGCTATATATATATATATATATATACTATATATATACTATATATATATATATATATATATATATATATACGAATCATCCCAATTAGCACCATTACACCAGCCATCCATTAACAGCATCAGATCATCTAATGTGTTATCATGCTAAATGAAATGAATTACGATGAATTATGATCAACAAGCGACGTTTAAGTCAACAAGCGATGTGCGCAATCAAATGATTTGCGCATGACTAGCTGTAGGCTATAGACATATTGCAACACAGACTCTTGAAATAAAAACATTACAGTGTATAATTCAATCTTTTTTATTTGTAAAATGTATTACAGTAATTACAGTTACTTAGGCAATCTAGACAATGAAATACGTTTTTTAGAAAGGTTTGTATTGGCCACGGTCTATTCGGCTATTCTGCTGTTAGCCGTGCGATAAACGAATCGTTTTCTATTTATTCTGTCTAAAATGCCAATAATGGTTGAGATTATATACCATCCCCAGCCTTTCATAATACACCACCCACTATTATTCACTATTAGACAAGTGTTCCAATTCAATCACCCTCTTTCTTCATCAGACATTTTCATCACATTTTCATCACACACATGTTGTGTATTTCATAAAATAATGCATTAATTTAACTACTGAATATAATAAGTATTTTGTTGTAATACATTTGATGAATAACATAAGACGCTGGATCTATGTCTTTGTTTGCTAAAGTATTCAGCGAAAATGAAATTAATGGGCTGTATACATAGATGTAATTGGATGAATTAATTCTGTTTATTTATTAAAAATATATTTATTCATCAACTTACCTCTTTATTCCAGTTCATTTATATTCAACCAAGCCTTGTAATCTTTCATCTGTGTGTATCGCCCATTCAACCATTGACGTCATGAGTTCAGTTCGTTATCTGTGTACCACAATAAGCGCTTTTTGGATACCAACGCCTAGCGGCGTGTGATTTTGGCGTCCCAAACAAAGCAATTTTTTGGTGTTGATAAAACATGTAAATAGTCTCTATGTAGCTTTCAGTTTGTGATTTTACAATTCTGAAAACGGGTAAAAAGGTAAAATGCAGGTCTTTAGGAAAAGTCATTGAAAGTCAAGGGTGTACCTTTTCAACATTGTATTTTAATTACTAACCGAAATGCAGGCGGCGCGGGCTGTTGGCGCTTCTAGTGTTAAGTCCCGAAAATCGAAAAGTAAATACAAAATCAAAAGAAAGTCAACATCTGACAGGCAAAGTAGTTCATTTTTGGTCGCCAGTCATATGATCACATAAATAGCTAAATTAACTGCATCCGAAAAGTCTAAAGGAGAATGTCCGATAGTCTAACCAAGAACTGAATGTCGTGTGGACTAAATTTAAACAGCCATACATTTCAAGTATGTATTGAAAAAGATAAACAAATACCAATTATTTTTTCACATTTTTGTCATACATGTGGCTGAAATATGTATTTGTACACTAATGTTGAACATAATAATAATGCTCCCTATCTTCTGGATCTGTGCCAACCTCACTAAAAGCTGCATAGATTGTTGCATAGATTAAGCCTCTTAAAAATGTAACCTAGATCCAAACATACTAAAGAATTACCGACTAATATCCACCTCTTCCTCTCAAAAATCTTAAAAGAATCAGTCTCAATACAACTTACTGCCTCTCTGAAAACAAGTAATATTTATGAAAAGCTCCAGTTCGGTTTTGGAAACCTTTTCATAGCACTGTATATTTTGATGAAACACGGAGAAGCACCTAGGTTAGCTACAATGGGAGCATGTGTTTCAGAAACACAAAAGGGCACTTAAAAAATTGAAATGCTTGTTTTAGGAGAAAAGAAAGAAAGAAATTTGTTGCTAGATTTCACATTACCTAAACAAATGTATGGTCGTGTCACAAAACTGAAACACCTTGGCTTGACCCTTAACCTGGATCTCTCGTTTGACAAACATATACAGCATTTTTCCATCTTCTGATTATTTTTGCAAAGATCAGAAACTATTTACCAAATAATGATGCAGAAAAATGTATCCATGCTTCTGTTACCTTGAGATTAGATTACTGCAATGTTCTAATCTCTGGTTATCCGGTAAGTCCTGATAAATCAATGAACAAACTTAAATTAGTACTTATTACGGCTGCTACAATCTAAAGTAGAACAAAGAAACTTGACCACATTACCCTGTTCTAGTCTCTTTGCATTTGCTGCTTGCAAAGGCTAGGGCAGAATTTAAAGTTATATTGTTAACGTATAAAGCTTTACATGAACATGCCCCCATCTACCTAGCTGAATTAGTCCAGCCATAAATACCTCCTATAGAACTCCTTTTATCGAATGAGCTGCCAATCCTGGTTAGAAATGCAGACTCAGTTCAAACGTTTAAGTTACTATTAAAATGTATCTCTTTAGCAAGGTCTATGGTTACGTGTAGTATGGTGTAAAGGTGAACGGAAGGCTAAGAATTGATTCTTCCCTGTTTTTTCAATTTGAATAACTGAGTAAAACTAAACCTCCCCAGAGTGGTTGCGGTTGACTGGCGTCCCTTGGGTGGATGCTTGCTAAAGTGGGTGGATGCTTTCCGGCTTGTTGGGCCCTGTCCAGGGCCACAGTTTCACTGGACCCCCCCGTCTCATTTTTAAAATGTATGCTGCGATACTATTGTGCTGGGGACATAGAGAACTAAGGTGACTAACTTTTCCCTGTGTTTTGTTTCTGCTTCCATTAAGGAGCCATGCCGCTTGCTATGCCGTGGGACAGATCAACCCGGGGAATGTGTAGCGGAACCCTCATGGGCCCCCCTGATGCTACCTGACAGTTTCGGCCTCCAATCTACCAAACTCTCATCCCCCTCAATTGTCCCTTTCTGACTGTATTTGACCTGGACTATTCTATTTCATACGACTTTTTGCATTTTTTAAATGCATTTAAAAATTTATAAACCAAACTATAATAAGTTCACCCAGCATAGCCAGAAGAGGACTGGCCATTCCTAAGAGCCTGGTTTCTCTCTAGGTTTCTTCCGAAATTCATCCCATCAGGAAGTTTTTCCTAGCCACCGTGTATCAACTTATTGCTGTGTGCTGTCGGATTCAGGCTGGGTGTTTGTAAAAGCACTTTGCGAAAACTTTGTTAAAAAATTGGATTTTAAAAATAATTTTGATTGATTGAGTACATTGTTTTCCAGTCTGTTTAGTTTTAATTAGGCAAAAAGGATAAGGCACGTGCATGAAAACTAGAGAGTGATCATTTTCACCAGACAGTAATCCGACAAAAGTTTGTACACTTAAGTGTTTCACGCTACCACCCGACTAACTCTGGCCGGGTCAGTGTCCGGTTCGGTGTCTGCGCATTTATAAAGCTCTGCGCAGCTGCTACTGCAACATCAGAATTGTACTCATCCTTCTGGTAAAAAAGTGTATTGAAAACATGTTGTTAGTTACGTTATTTCCAATACAACAATTATTAAAATATAACACAATAATTATTAAAATATTTAAATCCAGTCTGCATTATTAAAATCTTATTTTATAATGTCAGATTTTTATATTTCTTTAAAGCTATTAATATTGTCATAAAATGCAAAGAGCCTGCACTAAGAGGGCAACAATTCAAATTTGCGATAGCTATCTTATTGATGTCTAAGGCAACTAGACATTGCAAGATGTTTATTCTGGTAAAAACGGTGTGAAAAGAGAAGTGTTAATTTATTGGTCAAAACCGGCTCATAGATAGTGACAAACAAGGGAGTCCACATGTTGACTTTAAAGGAATAACAAATGTTTAGTAACAAAATGAAACCTTACAAAGAAGAATTAACTGGTGAATTGTGATCGTAGACATATGAGGAGTGTAATGGAAATGTATGGGTGAATGTAAGATGTGTAAGTGTTAATAGTAGACATATGAGGTGTGTAATGGAAATGCATGGGTGAATGTAAGATGTGTAAGTGTTAATAGTAGACATATGAGGAGTGTAATGGAAATGCATGGGTGAATGTAAGATGTGTAAGTGTTAATAGTAGATATATGAGAAGTGTAATGGAAATGTATGAGTGAATGTAAGATGTGTAAGTGTTAATAGTAGATATATGAGGAGTGTAATGGAAATGTATGAGTGAATGTAAAATGTGTAAGTGTTAATAGTAGATATATGAGGAGTGTAATGGAAATGTATGAGTGAATGTAAAATGTGTAAGTGTTAATAGTAGATATATGAGGAGTGTAATGGAAATGTATGAGTGAATGTAAGATGTGTAAGTGTTAATAGTAGATATATGACGAGTGTAATGGAAATGTATGAGTGAATGTAAGATGTGTAAGTGTTAATAGTAGATATATGAGGAGTGTAATGGAAATGCATGGGTGAATCTAAGATATGTAAGTGTTAATAGTAGATATATGAGGAGTGTAATGGAAATTCATGAGTGAATGTAAGATGTGTAAGTGTTAATAGTAGATATATGAGGTGTGTAATGGAAATGTATGAGTGAATGTAAGATGTGTAAGTGTTAATAGTAGATATATGAGGAGTGTAATGGAAATGTATGGGTGAATGTAAGATGTGTAAGTGTTAATAGTAGATATACGAGGAGTGTAATGGAAATGCATGAGTGAATGTAAGATGTGTAAGTGTTAATAGTAGATATACGAGGAGTGTAATGGAAATGCATGGGTGAATATAAGATGTGTAAGTGTTGAAGGGTATAACTAACAAAACAATTACTCTCTAACCAAGTACAGATCAAAATGGCGCGTATGGAGTAAAGAGGTTGTGCCCGAAATCGCGTACTTCCATACTATATAGTATGCAAAAAACAGTACGCGAGCAGAGTAGTATGTCCGAAAATATAGAATTCGAAAAACAGTATGCAAAAAGCACCCGGGTGACCTACTACTTCCGGCAAGATTCTGAACTTTACTATCCCATGATGCAACATGAGGGGTTGGCGTTACATTTTAAAAATGGCGGAAACCGGAAACGCGACAGTTTTCAAGTGTAAGTAGTTTGAAAAAGTATTTTTTTTCTTTGTCACTGATTTGGTTCTGGTACAATCCAACCACACTCTCAAATGTGTACCAGATTACATCCTCCTTCATTGGCCAAAAAAACTGTTGACCCCAACTCTGCATTGTTTTGACCAAAGCACAACTCTTAGTATCAACTAGAGCCCGACTGATATGGATTTTTGGGGGCCGATGCCGATATTAACTCGAAAAGAGCAGATTTATAAGCCGATATTTTGATTTTGAAAATTAACTGGATATTAAACCCATTTCCTATAAACTGCACATTCAATAGCAAAATATCTGCCTGTTCTATGTATGTGTCTGTATAATATAAACCATTTTCCAGAAGGGATTGTGTTTAAAAAAAAGTCTTAGATTACAGTCTCAATGACTAAACAATTGCACATCAAAAGTATATATTTTTTAATGATCAAAAAACAGTCTGGTTTTAAACATTTAACACTTTTACTTACTTCCAGTTGAAGCTGGTTTTAACAGTCTGTGTACTGTAAATAAATTATAATACTAAAGTTAAAGTAAAAGAGCTATACCAAACAAATTCAATATTCCACAAAACCATGTCAATGAATTGAAAATAAAATTAAAATAAGTAAAATGTCATGGACAGGATATCAAGGCGTAGTCGTAGTCGCCTTGACTACGTAGGCGTAGTCAAGGCGTAGTCATGGGGGGGAGGGGTTCCCATTCGGTGGGCTGATGGTCACATCACTGACCTTCAGCACTCACTGGATCGGTTCGCAGCCGAGTGTGAAGCGGCTGGGATGAGGGTTAGCACCTCTAAATCTGAGGCCATGACTCTCAGCAGGAAACCGGTGGAGTGCCTACTCCGGGTAGGGAATGAGTCCTTACTTCAAGTCAAGGAGTTCAAGTACCTCGGGGTCTTGTTCGCGAGTGAGGGAACAATGGAGCGGGAGATTGGTCGGAGGATCGGAGCAGCGGGGGCGGTGTTGCATTCGCTTCACCGCACCGTTGTGACGAAAAGAGAGCTGAGCCGAAAGGCAAAGCTCTCGATCTACAGGTCAATCTTTGTTCCTACCCTCACCTATGGTCATGAAAGCTGGGTCATGACCGAAAGAACGAGATCGCGGGTACAAGCGGCCGAAATGGGTTTTCTCAGAAAGGTGGCTGGCCTCTCCCTTAGACCTGCGTGAAGTTGGCCCCCCACCCAACGCAAAAAGTCGGGAAATTAGTCTCAATCGTTTGTGCTCCGTTTGTGCTGGTTTGTGCAGCAAATATTTTCGTTTGTGCTGCTTTACTTTTTTAGATATTAAAGAATACGTTATAGTTCATTCAGAGGTCACTCAGCCCCCCACAATCTCAGAATTAAGTCAAAATAATCTCAATCGTTTGTGCTCCGTTTGTGCTGGTTAGTGCAGCAAATATTTTCGTTTGTGCTGCTTTAGTTTTTTTTATATTCCGGTTTTTATTAATGGCTGATGACGTCACCAGCCCCCCACTTGCTCCGAATGAAGTGAAACTAGTCTCAATCGTTTGTGCTCCGTTTGTGCTGGTTTGTGCAGCAAATATTTCCGTTTGTGCTGTTTTAGTTTTTTTATATTAAAGGATACTTTTTAGGTCATTCAGGGGTCACTCAGCCCCCCACAATCTCAGAATTCAGTCAAAATAGTGTCTGTTTTATTTTTTCATATTAAAGGATACTTTTGCATTCCGCCCCCACAATTCAGAATTCAGTCAAAATAGTGTCGCTCCGTTTGTGCTGTTAAAATTAGGGTTTGTGCTGTTGCGGTATTTTTTCTATTTCACATTTTAATAATGGTCGATTACATCATCAGCCCCCCACAATCTCAGAATTCAGTCAAAATAGTGTCAATCGTTTGTGCTCCGTTTGTGCTGGTTTGTGCAGCAAATATTTCCGTTTGTGCTGCTTTAGTTTTTTTATATTCTGGTTTTTAATAATGGCCGATGACGTCACCAGCCCCCCCAGTTGCTCCGAATGAAGTGAAACTAGTCTCAATCGTTTGTGCTTCGTTAGTGCTGCTTTAGTTTTTCATAATATTCTGGTTTTCAATAATGGGTGATGACGTCATCAGCCCCGACTTGCTCCTAATCAAGTGACATTTGTCTCAATCGTTTGTACTTCGTTTGTGCTGGTTCGGTGTTTGTATAATTGACATTCCCAGCCGCCCAATGGCTCCAAATCGTTTGTGCTGGTAAAGGTTTTGTCTTTACCACGGCCGTATTTACTAATACGTTGCACAAGTAACAAGGTAAGAGCCAAACGGTAAATTAAGTCACTAAACCAAAATTGTTACACTGTGCGTTTTGAACTAGCAACCGACACAGCGAGGCTCACATGATGTTTTTAATTTAACACAAACTCCAAAGTAAATGTTTTTACTTGTGATGCTGTCATGTGAGTATTTTTTCCCTGGAGAAAAACAGCAGTATTTTCAACATTGTCATAAAAACACTGTTTATTAATATACCTGTAGCCTACAATATATGTCGAACGGATGACTCAAGAAATTAACCAAAAATATGTTTAACTGTGTACAATTCAATCCATTTACTCAAACAATGGACATTTAAAGAGAAAATTGAACAAAAACATCTTCATCAACCAAACAATCACTATTTTGTGTAAAAAATTGCATGTGGGCATATTTTTTGTTTATCGGTGGCTCCTGTCACTCCACTTCTAAGGTCGTCGTACATCTCCCAGAAACAAGGAGACCTCCTGCAGTACGCCACATAATGTCCAAGAGCATCCTGCGTTAAGCCTCCTTGGAAACCAATGGCTGCCCTTAAGGTAAATGTCTCTCCTTGGAGCACCAGGCTGGAGGGAAATTCACACAATGGAAATTCTCTTGGGCAGGAATTCCTTTGTGTTGGAGTTGCTGTAACTGTTCCAAGGTCAGTATCAATCCACAGAAGTTCACCTACAGTGTAGCTGTGAGAGACTTTCCCTGTACAGAGTACTTTTCCTGAAGCAGATTCTGTCTTAAATGCAGAGGGACACTGAGATGGACTTTGGATTGGCCTGAGGCAGGGGGACTCTGGACGGTTAAGTCCTTGTTCAACTGCGGTCTGCAGATGAGCGATGCCAAAATCCTGCAGTACAGCAACAGAGATTGAAACCAATGGAATTTCCCTTTTGACCTGTGTGTTGAGGCTGCAATACTGTGAGGTGCACAGTTTTTGAAAGTTAACACTTGCAAGTTTTGTCATTGCCTTTGTAATGATTGCAGAGATGTGGCACTGTGCATCGATTTGGAGAGCACCAGACCTCAATCGGACAGCGGTGAACATTCCACTCAGCAACTCTGCCCTCTGAATGTAGGCCTGTGGGGTAAGGCCCTTTGTGGCTATGCTTTTCACTAGCTGGAGGAGGATGTCGGAGTCTTCACTGTGAACAATATTTCCAAACGTGTTACTGTCGCAGAAAGCACAACATAGGCATTGACAAAAAGCATCAAATGCACATGTGTTAAGCACAGAGTCTTGATTTGCTGAATTTAACAGGCTGTTGATTGTTACCATTTTTTAACAGTTCCAGTTTCAGTTTTTTCCCCCTCACAGATGGATCTGCATGGAGCCATTCAGAACAAGGAGAAAGGTATGAATTCCTCTTCCTTTTCTTTGGTGGATCAGCTAGCCCTCTCCAGTTTTCAACAGCATCTTCATCTGTTGAATGGATGTTTGTGACGGCATCAGACTCCACAGAACAGGAAGCATCCATTTTTTGCACAGTGGGTAATGGATTGTGTCCTGTGACCATCACAGTTTCAACATTTGCATTTTCTTGAACTTTTTGTTTTGCAGAACAAATGCACATGTTGCCTTCAATTAAGGAAACATGTCGAGCAATGAATCGATCCACCCGAATAGGCAAGTTTTCATGCTTGAAAAGGCCGTGTTTGAGGTTTTTGAACTCTGCTTCCACATTGGCCGAACTTGCAGTGATGTTGGTGCTATGGAACTGAGGGATCATTAGCCCTGTCCAGAGGGGTAAGTAACTCGCAAGTCTGATGATATTGGGAACAATCTCTGGCAGGAAATGCATGTTATCTCGATCACCGTTGGACACGGCAAGTGACCTGCTCTCATCACAAATCTCTGTCACCCAGTGCCGTAAGTCAGTGTGTATTTCTTCACATGGATCCACACCTTCCATGTCCTGACTTTCTTCATCTGGGACGTTGACACACTCTTCTGCAATTTGGGCTTTCAGGTAGTTCTTGCAACATTCTGATGTGAGGGGAGCCCCTGAGCTGTCATTGCCCTCTGCTTCGCTGAGAGCCACAATGGTAAGACTGTGTAGTAGCTCTCTTGCATTGTTCAGTGATTGTGACTTGAGCAGCTGTGCCATTGACCTCACAAAGAAATCTTTAATTCGATGTGGTTTTCTTTTCAAGCAGTCCCACTGGCAGATCATCTTGATGCAGTGTGCAACATCAACCCGGACAAAACATGGTGGCAGCTGTGCAGACTGGTTACCAAGTAAGACACTAAAACACTGGTTGATGTATGTCTTCAGATCAGGGTGAGGAGTAAAAGCCTTAACCAGAGCTCCAAGCAGAGCCAGAGAGAAGTCACTCATGACCTCTTTTGGAATAGGTGCGCCTGCGCGAATCCATTCTGTCAACCAATGTTTTATTGCATTAACATCATGTCTCTCTGACAGCATTTGCACCACTGGGACACTTGCGCACGCATCCCCTGCCAGAACACCCTGGTATAAGAAGATGTGGCCAGACATGCCATTTGGTCTCTGTAGTTTCCTGACTACTGAACCTGTTGCATCAAAACTCAGTGGGGTGAGATTTCTTTGAGATTGATTTGTACATGTACATTTGTGTTTGACTCCAGTAGTGACAGAAACTTGTCCAGTCCAATACCTTTAATGCTACCATTGTGAGGTGCACTGTATTTTAGCATCTGCAGTGATAATATGGGATCTTTGTCACCTAATTCTAAGTCATTTTTCTCCTGCTTTGCTTTGCGCAGGGTGGCCAAATTAGGCAGATGGCTTGGCTCAGGATCTCCAAAATCCATCAGCTTTGTCGCTTCAGATGCCCTCCATACATGGGGTTCCATCCTACCCTCACACAGTTCTTTGGCTATCTGCACACGCAAGTTTCCAGAGATGGCACGCTTGGAACAGCCAGTGTGCAGGGAACCATCGATGTCTTTAATAAAACACTTTAGCACCATTGTGCTGTTCATTTCAGGCTCTCTGTCACATATGATGTATAGGTCCCCATGACACTCCTTACAGTTACTTCTGATTTCAAAGTATTTTGTCATAGATGATGGATAGACCTTGGCTCTTTTAAATACGAATGTACAGGTACTTTTCACTGTTTTCCAAATTTGGTGATTTATTACATGAGTCCAGATGCCACGCTTCAACACTGTGTACTTCCTTTTTTGTGTTTTGGAGAACTTGTCTTTGTACTGAACTGTTTCAGGCATGAATTCAATCCATTTCTCAAATGGAACTTCAAGCTCATAAGCTTTGCATTCTTCGGGTCTCAGAGTACAGGACTGTGGCTCAAAATCTGTGTCATCACTACTGCCACTTGTTTCATGGTCATAGTTTAACCCTAAAGCAGACCAGATGTTGTGTCTGTTCAATTTCACAAATGTGTACAGTGCCTTTGCAGTGATCTTTTTTCTAGTTGCTCACTCAGCGCAGTCCAGATGCTGTTACTAGGAGTAGATATTTTACCATTATCTACTATGGCCTCTTTTGATTAACAAAGAACTGTGAAAATGGAATCCCTGTCTACTGCTGACTTTTTGGGCATCTGGCATAAAGTAAAACATAATTAGTTAAACAATTCTGACTTCTGTTTTGGGTCAAGTGTTTCATCAACATGTTCATGTACATAGTTACATTAAAATTTTTAATATTAGCATTGTGATTTCTGTTGCCAAAACCATTGCCAAGCTTGTTTGTTGTACTATGAATCCAAAACAAATTACTTACTTTCGACAGGGATATGATTTCTGTAAGACTTCTATAACGACATATGCTTTAATTTATCTACTCAACGCTATACAGTACTCAAAAGCATGCTTACGATGCAAAAAGGATTGATGCTATTTTGGGTTAATTCTGCGCATGTGGTATGTTGAGTGACCTCTGAGTGACCTATATAATATACTTTAATATCTAAATAATTAAAGCAGCACAAACGATTGAGACTAATTTCAAGTGGGGGGGGGCTGGTTACGTCATCAGTCATTATTAAAAAACAGAAAAAATACCGCAACAGCACAAACCCTAATTTTAACAGCACAAACCAGCACAAACGATCGACACTTTTGACTGAATTCTGAGATTGTGGGGGGCTGAGTGACCCCTGAATGACCTAAAATGTATCCTTTAATATAAAAAAACTAAAGCAGCACAAACGGAAATATTTGCTGCACAAACCAGCACAAACGGAGCACAAACGATTGAGACTAGTTTCACTTCATTCGGAGAAAGTGGGGGGGCTGGTGACGTCATCAGCCATTATTAAAAAACAGAATATAAAAAAAACTAAAGCAGCACAAACGGAAATATTTGCTGCACAAACCAGCACAAACGGAGCACAAACGATTGAGACTATTTTGACTTGATTTGGAGCAAGTGGGGGGGCTGGTGACGTCATCAGCCATTAATAAAAACCGGAATATAAAAAAAACTAAAGCAGCACAAACGAAAATATTTGCTGCACAAACCAGCACAAACGGAGCACAAACGATTGACACTATTTTGACTGAATTCTGAGATTGTGGGGGCTGAGTGACCTCTGAATGAACTATAACGTATTCTTTAATATCTAAAAAGTAAAGCAGCACAAACGAAAATATTTGCTGCACAAACCAGCACAAACGGAGCACAAACGATTGAGACTAGTTTCACTTCATTCGGAGCAAGTGGGGGCTGGTGACGTCATCATCCATTAATAAAAACCGGAATATAAAAAAAACTAAAGCAGCACAAACGAAAATATTTGCTGCACTAACCAGCACAAACGGAGCACAAACGATTGAGATTATTTTGACTTAATTCTGAGATTGTGGGGGGCTGAGTGACCTCTGAATGAACTATAACGTATTCTTTAATATCTAAAAAAGTAAAGCAGCACAAACGAAAATATTTGCTGCACAAACCAGCACAAACGGAGCACAAACGATTGAGACTAGTTTCACTTCATTCGGAGCAAGTGGGGGGGCTGGTGACGTCATCAGCCATTAATAAAAACCGGAATATAAAAAAAACTAAAGCAGCACAAACGAAAATATTTGCTGCACTAACCAGCACAAACGGAGCACAAACGATTGAGATTATTTTGACTTAATTCTGAGATTGTGGGGGGCTGAGTGACCTCTGAATGAACTATAACGTATTCTTTAATATCTAAAAAAGTAAAGCAGCACAAACGAAAATATTTGCTGCACAAACCAGCACAAACGGAGCACAAACGATTGAGACTAATTTCCCGACTTTTTGCGTTGGGTGGGGGGCCAACTTCACGCAGGTCTCCCTTAGGGATAGGGTGAGAAGCTCAGTCATCCGAGAGGAACTCGGAGTAGAGCCGCTGCTCCTTTGCGTAGAAAGGAGCCAGTTGAGGTGGTTCGGGCATCTAGTACGAATGCCACCTGGGCGCCTCCCTAGAGAGGTGTTCCAGGCACGTCCAGCTGGGAGGAGACCTCGGGGAAGACCCAGGACTAGGTGGAGAGATTATATCTCCACACTGGCCTGGGAACGCCTCGGGATTCCCCAGTCAGAGCTGGCTAATGTTGCCCGGGAAAGGGAAGTTTGGGGTCCCCTGCTAGAGCTGCTACCCCCGCGACCCGACCCCGGATAAGCGGTTGAAGATGAGATGAGAAATATAAAATAAATAAATAATACAAAAATATAATTACAATAATGTAATGTTCTCAATATATACAACACACAGGCAAGAGGTTTTCCTCCACTACTTTTTACAAATTATTATACTTTTAGACTTTTACTCTGTCTTGCTCTGAACTTTAATATTTGAACAGTGTTTTGAAAAATGTCTTGAACAGGGTGCTCCTTCGTACTGCCAGTTGAGAAGTGGCAGGTTGTAGTACAGGAAGCACCACATCTCTGCCTTGGAACCTGTTAGAGAGCTCCTCCTATCTTGATAGATGGCCCCCACAGTGCTAAATACCCTCTCACTAGGGACAGATGAAGGGGGAGGAGTGAGAAACCTCCTGGCCAATGGAGCCAGTGTCTGGAAGCGGCCAGCGTTTTTCCTCCACCACTGCAGGGGGTCACCTGATGATGATGATGACAAATACAAATGTTATATACTTAATATACAAAAGCATGAATTAATTTGATATCCCTGAAAAATAAATAGTGAAACCTGTTTTGCGATCAAGAACTCGTAGAGATGGTCAAGCACACTCTGCTTCTGGTCTAGGGACTTCTCCATCCTAGGTTACTTTGAATATCCCTCGGCGTCCTTGTGAGTGGCTGCTGAGCTTGCTTGATGTTGTTTGTCTGCCTCTTTTTCAAGCCAGGTTTTGGCCTACTTGGTTGTGCTGTCAGACAGGGGACGCTCTTTGTAACGAGGATCCAGCACACAGGCCAGCACTGCTTCTTTGGACTCTGCAATCTTGGAAAACCTTCTGGTTAAGCTGTCGAGTATGGAAGAAAATCTGTCTCACCAGATTCTGAAACTGAATTTCTAGCACTGAATTTATTTGCATACAAGATTCAATGTCTAAAATTTCAGTGTCAGAAATCCAGTGCAAATAAAAATTCAGTGTTAGAAATTCAGTGCAAAATAATTCAGTGTCAGAAATTCAGTGCAAAGAAATTGAGTGTCAGAAATTCAGATTCAGAATCAACATCCGGGTTACCAAGGAAAAGCAATCAATTCTGTCTCAAATCCAACCAACATCCAGCTATCAAGTTCCGGGTTTACGTTTTACCTGGTGATCATCTTAACATTGCAGATGCGACGTGGGCGTGTCATTTGAAACTCTGGCTGGGAAGTTTAATGCAGTTGACCATATCGATGTTCAAAATAATGCAAACGTCAATAAATCGTTCAAATGTTGGGGGGTAAGTGTAATTTACGTTGCCATGTCAATGATAACACAACTTCATTTGTTAACAGGTCGCTGGATCTAGTCCCACCACTGTCCACAACTATATTTTTTATTTGTGTAGAGAAACACTGCACCTGCCACTTATATTTTTACCAGCCGCTTTTTCACTCAGGCAAGGATACCCACCATCTCTATGGATGCACTTTCCTGCAGGTGGAAACAGATGGCCAGTGTACACAGTTCTTTAGCACCCTGGCATCGTGCACCGACCCAGGATACCCATCAAAAATGTCGAGGAACTTCCCCTGGTGGTCAGTGATGGCCTGCAGCTGTACAGAATTAAAAAGCTTCCTGTTAAAGTAGCACTGGACGTCACTTGCTGGTGGTTTGACGCGGACGTGACAGCCATCTATTGCACCAGCTACTACACTGAACGCTGGAGACCCTGCCAGCTGTGCAAAACCTGCTCCCACTGCCTCAATGTCATCTGCGCTGGGGAAAGCGATAAGGTGCTTCAAAATGCTGAGGACTGCCTTGCTCATTCTGTGCACAATGTCGTGCACAGTAGACTTTGGGATATCAAAGGCCAGGGACACTGCCCGGTATGATGCTGCACGGGCCAGCCAGTAAAGGAACACCAGCACCTCCACTTCCTTTTCCCAGCCATGGTCACAATCTGGTTTCACCGCAGCAATCAGGGACTGGATGGACTGCCGTGAAAGTCGGAGGTTGGGGCGGAGGTCAGCTCCATCTTCAAAATATATCAGAAGAATTGGCACAGCAGGATTAAGGTGGCAGTAGGTTGTAGGGCTCACAATCTGCCAATGTGTATATAGTTTGATTGTAAATACAATTTGAATCAACAACACACTTGTTTCCTGTGTTGGATTATTTACATGTATATGATGCATTCCATATGTATGTATGTATGCAATTATAATTTTTATCAAGCTTGTATATTTATCTTCAGTTATTTCACTGTAATTGTAATGAAAATAACCTATTTCCATCAAAATTAAATACAAATGTATCTCTATTGATTCATTCATTGATGTTAATATCACACAATCATACATACACGTTGTTTGTGCTATTACCATCAATGGATGACTCAATAAAGACACACAAGCATATTTCTATGATGTTATTCATTTATGTTTATTCATTGATGGTAATATCACAAGAAAATAAATTAGTTTTTCCTTGCCAAAAATCAACATCTGTCATTGTTCACATGTTTGTGTGTGCGTGTTTTTCTAAGGTAAAATGTATTAGCTAAATAAATTATGATACTTACGTTATTTGAGAAACGAGTAGCTGACCGACGCCTCCTCTGGATTGTGAGCTCGAACAACGCAAAAACGCTGATGAAAACAGAACTAAAAACATCGCTCAAAGTTGGTGCAGTCAGTGGAACGGTCTCTTTAAATTTTCGCACAGTTATGACAGTGTATGTCACGTGACATGCTCTGTTATGATCACGTGACAATTCTAACATGGCGCATGTTGTACGTCCGGACTCCATTCATACTACCCGGTTTCATACTATATAGAACATACTTTTTTAACGGTCACAAAGTACGTTCTAACTTAAATGTAGTACCTACATAGTACGTGATTTCTGACACACCCAGAGAGCGGGGCTGGGCAATAGAAACTTTTAACTCCTGGCTGGCTCCTCCCACAGGTGCAACCAGTCACGAGCTGAGAGACCACCTGTCTCTAATTTGCAAATAAGAACATGGACACAAAGGAGACAAGGAGTGAGAGTGCAGTAACATTAGCAATACAGTAAACATGCCAAATGCTCCTGTAGCAGAAATCTTGTTTAAATCCAAAGCTTAGTAAAGTAAAATGGTCAGAGAGAGCAAACTTTCCTGCTATTTTCTGGTGTATTACAATGCAATCCAGGGTTACCCAAAATAACTCGGCATAAAATCTACACATTTTATTTTAAAACCCGTGATCTGGGTCTTTGAGCTGTCTCTAATGCCATTTTTACCATTGAGTGACAGATTGCAAGTGGATCTATGAACTTGTCAAGGCTGTCACTCAAGCGTAAGGCTGCGGTTCTGATTGTACATTTGGCGGAGGAATACCAACGAGTTGTGATTGGTAAAAACAATCACTGGGACCACACTAGACCTCGATAAATTGTAAAGCTAACAACAAAGCTAATGTCCCCTGCTCTATCGTGGAATACCTCGTCTGGCACTCGTTAAACTTCTTTGATAAGAAGCTAACAGGTTTGTCTAATCCCTCATTATCCTCCTGCAGAAGAACTGCGCCAGCGCCCACCATGCTAGCGTCCACCTCCATCTTAAAGTGTTTATTAAAGTCGGGGGCAGCTAACACCGGGGCTGTACAGAGTAACATCTTAGCGGTACCAAAAGCGCGATCACAGTCTGGTGACCACTGAAACGGAATCTTGGGAGACAAAAGCGATGATAGAGGGGCTACTACCGTAGATACATTTTTACAGAACGTGCGGTAGTAGCACACCATCCCCAAGAAGCGGCGAAGCTGACGCCGGGTAGTAGGAGCAGGATAATTGGTTATAGCTTCTACCTTGCTAGCTGAAAGGCGCACGTCCCACTTGTTTACCTAGATAGGTTACAGTGGCCTTACCGAACTCGCATTTCGCCAAATCGAGTGTTAGGGACGCTTCCTTTAACCGTTGAAACACTCTCCAACGTCGATTATGGTTGGACCACGAATGAGTTTATTACAACGTCATCGAGGTAAGCGGTCACGTTAGGCACTCTGGCGAACACAATGTTTACTAACCTTTGAAAGGTGGCTGGGGCGTTGCACATGCCAAAAGGCATAACGGTGTACTGTATACAATTGTCAGGTTTAACGAAAGCCAAAATATCTGAAGCCCTTGGGGTTAAAGGCACTTGCCAATAACCTTTTAACACTAGAAGCGCCAGAGCTGTTTTCACTCCTTAAATCCCCAGAGCCCCGCGCCCGCTGGCGTCATTAGCATACGAATCATCCCAATTAGCACCTACATTCTCCTCCGCAGCTTCACCATCCATTCACTGTGTAACCTGCTGCCATCAACAGCATCATATCATCTACTGTGTTATCATCCTAAATGAAATTAATTACGATGAATTATGAAGTAAAACATTTTAATAAAATAGTATGTATTTATTGTCTAATGTAGGCCTAATCATAGAATACTAATATAAAACCATGATTTTAAAATGCACAAGCCATAACATTTAAATTTCTAAAAATCGAATAAATGAATATCCATCAATCTGTATGTCCTATTTTGATGTAGTAAATGCTGAAACATTTTAGATCACAAGCGATGTGCAATCAAATGATTGGCCGTAGCTATAGACATATTGCAACACAGACTCTTGAAATAAAAACATAGGCTACAGTGTATAATTCGATCGTTTTTATTTGTAAAATGTATTATAGTAATTACAGTCCAGTAACTAAGGCACTGTAGACAATAAAACACGTATTTTAGAACACAGTTTGTATATTGGTCACGGTCGGGCTGTATATGAATGGGCTGTATATGAATGGGCTGTATAGATGAATGGGCTGTATAGATGAATGGGCTCTATACATACTTGTGATTGGATGAATTCGTTCTGTTTATTTAGTGAAACATATTTTTCTTTATAAACTTACCTCTTTTTTAGTTCATTCCAATTCAACCAAGTATTCGCAGTCTTTTGTCTGCCTGAGCAGGACACGCAAACTAACCGGTTGCACCGCACACAGTGTTCATTAGTGTTGTTGCGAGTGCACATGAGACAGCAGCAAACTAATCCGTTATATATATGCAGTTTCATATAGATCAGACCAAACGTGTCCCGTTTCATATAGATCGGACCAAACGAGTCCAGTTTCATGCTCTTTCTGCCGTATGCGTCCCGGACTTATGTATGTCCCACGTCCTTCTCTGTGTGCATGAAACTCTGTGAGTAACTTTATTTATCGCTCATATGTAGTAAGGTTAATAATAATTAGGGTTTATATTCGTTTAATTTCGATACAAAACAATATTTTGTTGAAGTCTTTTGTAGGCTATATGAATACACTGAGGTTTATTCGTATAGCCTACTTAATTATTGAGTGCAATAGGCGCATAACACATGGAACTAATAAATAATTACAAATTAAATTAATGGGCTGTATACTTTGATGTAATTGGATGAATTCGTTCTGTTTATTTAGTGAAACATATTTCTTTATAAACGTACCTCTTTTTTCTAGTTCATTCAAATGCAACAAAGCCAATCAATCTTTTGTGTGCGAGTATCTCTCAGTCTATTGTCTGCGTATCGCCCATTCAACCATTGGCGTCATAAGCCCAGTGAGGTGTGATCGGTGTCTGGGTACCGCAATTAGCCCCTCTTGGGTACCAACGCCCAGCGGGCTGTTGGCGCTTCTAGTGTTAAAGGGCTTGGTCTCCTCGGGGCTCTGTCTCCTCTCTGGAGTCTTTGTGAAAAAAAGAAAAATAGTAAAACTCTTCAACAATTTTTATTAATCCAAGCAAGCCAGTATAGATTCTTATTTACAGGGGGTGGGGGGGCTTGGGAAACAATAAACATGCCAATAAGTTAAAGTTACATGCAAAAGTAATCAGCCAAAGATCATAGAAATCCATATAGCTCTGTTTGAGTAACAAGTAAAATAAATAAATAAAAATGCAAGGGGATTACTCACCGGTTGCACGTCTCCAAAAGTCGAGAAGGAGGAATCTAGATCCTCCACAGGAGTCCTTCCAGTCTTCTTCATAGAAGAAAAATATAGTTATTCTCTTCAATAAATTAAAGTGCAAATACATCAAATAATTAACACTAACAACCAGCCCAACATCACAAGTCTCTCCAGCTCCGCTTGAGAAACAATTTAAAAAAGAAATGAAAATCAGACCTTTTGAGTAATAATGGCGAGGTCACTTTTCATTTGAGGGATTTCTAGAAAGAGGTTATATAAAGAAAAAACAATAATTACAATCACTAGATCAAAATAGCACCCAGCAACTCAGTGCCCTTACTCTTCGAAAGACATTTCCTGCAGCTGTGAACTCAAGCTTCAACCCTCCAAAGTCCAAACCTGGTTGTGAACGTAATTTTCTTTCTCAAAATTCAAAATTCCTGACGTGTTTCAGCCCATAAAATTTCAAAGTTTATACTTCTGTGCCACCGCAACATCCATCTACAGAAAAAATCTTGCTAATAAATATAAAAATTAGGAATACTTCCGATTGATGATAATGTCTTTCAGATGTGCATTTTCATTTTTGAGAGAATGGACTTCATTTCTCAACTCCTGCAAATTTCTTTGAATTTGGTCGAGTTTCCTTCTCCAACACATCTCTTCGTCCAGGTGTTTTCTAAATTCAGCAGCTGTCTACGAGAAAGAGACAGACAGAGAGAAGAACAACAGCTAATTGTTATATAACTTATTTTGTAAATTATTCTGATTGGCTGGGAGGATGTGACGAGAGGTGTAAGAGGAAGGTGGCAAGAAGTCTAGGGCAGAAATCCCTCCACCTGGCTATATGTAACTGGTTGTCCGGCCTCCTGGTGGTTATTCCTTACTTAAAACATGAAACTTACACATTTTGTATTTCATGTAATGTATGTAATACACCACACACTGGATGTCATCATTTAGGCTACCTTTTTCTTAGAGGGTGGTACTATGTCCTCTTCATCCCCAATACGCTCCTCCTCTTCGCTGGCCCACTGGAAGGGAGAGAGAAAGAGAGAGGAAAAAGTTGCCTACTGTGCTGGTGTCATACCTTGTAACAGCTACTGGTAATGCATTTTATTATAAAATCTTACTTATCTTCACTGTATTGCAATGTAATAAAGCGATATACAAATAAGATTCCCTTTATCCCCAATAACAATCTTACTAATCATGAATGTATTGTAATGTAACAACACACACTGGATGCAGACTGGTAGTGTACCTTGTTCTTTGAAGGTTTGTCATGACGCGCCTCACCCTCCTCCACCTTCTCCTCCTCGTGGTTGTATTTAAAAGAACATCTCTTTTTCACGTCAACCTTCGGAGGGAGAGGGAGAAACAGAGGATAAAGTTCCATATTGTGCTGGTTTCATACCTTATAACAGCTACTGTTAAAAGCAATTTAACGACGCCACTGTCACCGTTAAATTGCTTTACAGTCAGTCTACCTCAGGGGAAACTGTGGCTACAAATGTAGCTGACCACCATCAGCATGGAGTGAATGAACTCCCCTCCCTTTCATGTGTGAAGCGCTTTGGGTGTGACTTGTGTCTTATGAAAAGCGCTATACAAATAAGATTCCCTTATCCCCAATAACAATCTTACTAATCATGAATGTATTGTAATGTAACAACACACACTGGATGCAGACTGGTAGTGTACCTTGTTCTTTGAAACTCTGTCATGACTAGGGTATCCACCTTTAATACTGAATACTTTAATACAGAATAATTAGGGACGCCTGCCGCGCAGGCAGGGGGGAGGGTGTCCAAGACGTACCAATAGTGGTAAATCACAACTTAATAAATGTTTTAATACAAATATTAAGATTGAACATGGGTTTGACAGTAAGACCACAAAAAATAGGCATTTGGAGGAACTTGTGAGATGTGAACCATATTTTATTAACTTGTTAAATTTACAGATCCATAACTAACTAATAATGAACTGCACTGGTACAGCATTTGTTCATCTTTGTTAATGTAATTTCTACATTTACTAATACTTTATTCAAGTCTTGTTAATATTATTAACATTATTATTGCAATGTGAACTAACATGATCAAACAATGAACAGCTTTATTTCTATTAACTAACATTAACAAAGATTAATAAATACTGTAACAAATGTATTACTCATCGTAAGTCCATGTTAGTTAATAATACATTAACTAATGTTTAATAAAGTAACCTAAGTGTTATCAACCAATCATACCATAACATGATTCATTTAAATTTTTAACATTATTTCTTAACAAATAGGCAGCCTATGAAATCTAATGTAATCAATCAGAACATTATTTAGGTGATTGAAAAACTGTCATTACACTATCTGCCTCAGGAGATGATTGAGGTATGAAGAACTGGGAGACAGTGCTTTGCTTTCTTTGACTTCTGGCATTGCGGGAATGTTGCTCCCCCGATGCATGCTGTCGCACATCTGACAACCCACCGTGGGCAACAGAGAACACTCGCCGACACATTTTGCAGTTGGCTTGATATTCATTTACGCTGACACTTTCCAGACACGTATTTGTTTCCTCCAACTCTCGTCTATATTTTTGCATTCCCTTTCGTTTCCGCGTTGGACGCGGCCTCCGCCATTCTGTCAAATAGACTCTCTGCCAAGAGACCCGCCCTCCTCTGACTCTGATTGGCCGTGACCCTGAGACAAACCAATCAATCCAACGAGGCAGCCGCGAGTATTACCCAATCAGGGGCAGAATAGGACGAGTCTTCACAGAATGCCGGTGGGATGATTTGCATTGAGAGATGGTGCATTCATTGAGACAACTCCTAAAATACGGGACAAACTCCGTCCCGTATTGATTCAAAACGGGACGGGCTATTTTGTTCTCAAATACGAGGCGATTGCGTATTTTAAGGGACGGGTGGCAACCCTATTTATGACCCTCCTCACTCTCCTGGTGCTTGTATTTGGAAGGCCCTCCCCTTTTATTGTCAACTTTAACTGAGAGAAACAGACTGACTTTTAGCCCCACTCTTATTAACTTACATTACACCACCTTGGACATACATCTTGTCAAAAGCACATTAAAGCATCATAGATAACACAATTGCAAACATACACATGCCTACACATTAAGAAACAAGAGAGGGGGAGATCAATTAAAGCAAAGCAGCAATTGGTGCAGTCAGTTACCCTTTTTGAAGCCTTCTCAGTCTGCCCCTGCTGCTCACTGTACTTTTGAGTTTGGGATGTGAGGACGTTTTTTTTGCCCTTGTGTGACTTCTTTCTCCATCTCGAGCTCACGCAGTTAAATTTGGAGAGTTTTTTCAAATTCTGGTGCAACAAAATATCATTATCATGAACTTTGTCTAATCATGTTTAACGTTCCCAAATCTAACATTAGTCCCAATCGGACTTCGCTTACATTAGCAAATTAGGTAGCTAACATGAGCCAGAAAGCTAAGCTATGGCTAGCCAGGTACCTAGCAAGATCCATTTTACACTGCTTTAAGAGCGAGAAAAAACATTAAATGTGGTATGTAACTACAAAATGTCAGCTAAAGTTGCATGTAACATACTTGCCACGTCAACAATTCTTGCTCTGTGCACCGGCCAGGGTTGGCGGCCTTTTCGCCATTCCACCAGCTTCTCTGTTTTGTCAGTCCTTTCAAAAAAATCATTAACTGTAAAATTCCGGACACAGTCGAGAGCCAAAATACTATGGGCCCCTTTATCCTCACCCTCAGTCCATTTAAGTAGGACATAGCGGATCTCCGACGGTGATATCGCAATTTTTACGCCCAGCCGTTATCTTTCCGCTCAAAAAATAGGGTGCTGGGCAGCATGCGGATTACGTCATCAACTACGCGACGCTGTAGCGGCTGATCGGTAGCAGAGTGGAGAAATGCTTGCCAGTATAAACAACGTTAAGGAAATAAGACACAATTAAAGAAAATCAATCGATATGGATCCAGTACGTTACAAAAGGTACCTCGTTGACGACGAAGCGCCTGTTCCAGAAAGAACAAAGAGAAGACGTAAACAAAAGTAAGTATTGTAACAAAACGTACTAGAAGCTAGCTTGCTAAGTTAGACAGCTAACAAAGCTACCAGCTACAGAAAAATGTCCTATACCATGTAAAAGTATGTGGCATAATTCCCATATAATGTATGTTAACTATGTTTGTATAAAGGTAAAATGTATCTTTCCTTGTCCACTGTACCCCCCCACAAAACAATAAATAAAAAGACATACAAAATAGGTAAAGAAATAAAGAAAACTGTTACAAGGTTTCACCTCATGAATGGAATCCTATTATATTGAGCGATGCATGAAATGTTTTAACATTACCACAACATTTTTGTTAGGGACATTTCTGAAGATATGGGTGATGATGAAGAAGCTGTGGCCTCTTCTTCTACAACTCAGTAAGTAAAACACGCACACACGCATTAGGCCTACATATTTTTTGCTGAAGGATTTTTATTATTATTTTAGGTATCTCACCCAAGAGAACAATCAAGATGACCCGGTGTCTAATGCTTCTGATGACACAGTAAGTTGCTAAAAAATGGCTATTGTTTTGTTTGGCATGTGCATGCACACTAGTAGTTACTGTAAATCCTCATAGATAATTCCACAACACAAACTTCTTCCTGATGTTTGTAAGAATCTCCCCCTCCGGAGTAGATTGTGGCACTCCCTCTGCCAGTCTTAATTGGGACAAGTGTTTTCACCTGTGGGGTTGTGTTCAGCTGTTTCGGTCATTAGTGGGCATTATTTAAGTTGGGCGTTTTTGTGTGTGGGTTGTCAGTCATTGTTTAAACGTATGGTTTCGTTCGGTGTAGAGGTTCTTGGTTTTCTTTTCTCCGTGGTCAGTCCGTGTATTTGTTTTATTAAAGCACGAGTGAATTGAGAATCTCCGCTTTTGCTCCGAGGCCAGTCTGTCGGGCAACCCTGGGCCTGTGTCTCCTATGTCCCGTGGCCCATGTCCCGTTGGTCCGGCTCAATCCCCTATACGGATCTCATTTCCCGAGTGTGTCCTAGCCCCTGTACCTGTCTTAACCCCTGTACCCGTTCTAGCCCCTGTACCCGTTCTAGCCCCTGTACCCGTTCTAGCCCCTGTACCTGTCCTAGCCCCAGTACCTGTTGTAGTCCCAGAACCTGTCCCCATCTCTAAACCCGTCCTTGTCTCTCCGTTTGTTCATGACCCGGTCCCAGTCTCCGCCCCCATCCTAGTCCTATCCCCAGAGCACTCTCTAGTCCCAGACACTACTCCCGTCCTAGTCCAAGCCCTAAGTCCTATTCTGGTCCCAGTCCCCGTCCCTGTCCTAGCTCCGACTTCCGTCCCTCGCTCGATCTCTGCCCTTGGCTCCGCCCCGCTTTTGTTCCTTTACCCGTCACCGTCCATGTTCCGTGTCCTAGTCCCGTCCTGGTCCCCAGTTCTTGTCCTGTCCATAGATCCGTCCCTGGTCCTGTTCGTCCTTCTGTGTCTAGTCCCGTCTGTGTGCTAGATCCTGTTTCCGTCCGTATCACTCTCCTTTCCAGTCCGTGTCTCTAAATCTGTGTCCATCCCCGTGTCAGTGTCCATTCCCGTGTCAGTGTCCATCCCCGTGTCAGTGTCCATTCCCGTGTCAGTGTCCATTCCCGTGTCAGTGTCCATTCCCGTGTCGGTGTTCGTTCCCTTACCCGTGTCTCTCCTGTTGCCCGAGCCTGTCCCTGAGGCCGATCCGCCAGAGCCCGATCCAGATCCGCCAGAGCCCGATCCAGATCCGCCAGAGCCCGATCCAGATGCGCCCGATCCAGATGCGCCCGATCCAGATGCGCCCGATCCAGATCCTCCCGATCCAGATCCTCCAGAGCCCGATCCAGATCCTCCTGACCCGTCCAGGCCCCCACGGCCTCCTGACCCGTCCAGGCCCCCACGGCCACCTGACCCGTCCAGGCCCCCGCGGCCTCCTGACCCGTCCAGGCCTCCGCGGCCCCTGACCCGTCCAGGCCTCCACGGCCCCCTGACCTCTCCAGGCCTCCACGGCCCCCTGACCTCTCCAGGCCTCCACGGCCCCCTGACCTCCCCAGGCCTCCACGGCCCCCTGACCCGTCCAGGCCTCCACGGCCCCCTGACCGGCCTCCGTCCGTCTGTCCCTCTGCTCCACCTTCTCCTGTCCGACCTCCCGACCCATGTGATAAGGACTTGTTTCTCCTGGGGGGGTTTGTTTGTTGTTTTGTACGCCTCAGGAGCTGCGTTGGGAGGGGGGATTCTGTAAGAATCTCCCCCTCCGGAGTAGATTCTGGCACTCCCTCTGCCAGTCTTAATTGGGACAAGTGTTTTCACCTGTGGGGTTGTGTTCAGCTGTTTTTGTTTCGGTCATTAGTGGGCATTATTTAAGTTGGGCGTGGGGTTCCGGTTTAGCATGTGGAGAGAGTAGTCGGGCACTCAGGGGCTCCCGCGTATTAGCACATTTATGAACACTTTTTTTCCTTTACACTCAGTTTTATAATAAATAAAATTATTCTCTAGCCATTATAGTACATTTATCTGTTGAATGTCGAAGAATAGGAAAGGCAATCGGGCTACAACTGGCACTTCATCCAAAATGTCTGAATCGGCTAGCAATGGCGCCGAATCCATGCAATCCCATCCGCTCACACTCGCGGATCTACAGGCTAGCTTACAGAGTCTCCGTTCAGGCCTGGTCGCGGAATTAACATCCGTTCTTGAGACCCAGCTAAACTCAGCCATTGAAGCAGCTGTAACACCTGCCGTTGAGGCTGCATTAGCCCCTCTCTCCTCCATGCTGGATGGTATTCGGTCGACTGCAGAGGAACAGGGCCGCCGCATGGATGCTTTTGAACACGACATGTGCGACTACAGCGACCGCATAGTGGCCCTGGAGGAGACGGTGGCCCGGTTGGGCTCGGAGAACCAACAGCTCAAGGATAAAACCGACGACCTAGAATCCCGTTCTTGCCGTTATAATCTTCGCATTGTCGGTATACCGGAGAAGATGGAGCGCGGAGATCCTGTTGGTTTCATGACAGGCTTTTTCACGGAGGTACTGGGTACCACTCTCGTTCCTGCCCCACTAAAGCTGGATAGGGCTCATCGCATCGGTGCTCCCCCCACGCCGGATGGCGTTAACCCGAAGCTTCGGGTTTTCATCGTTCGGTTTCCACAACTTCCAGGACAAGGAACGAGTTCTCCGACGGCAGAGCAGGGATCAGCTTATTTTTTGAGGAATTAAAGTTTTTATATTCCCTGACCTCACCTCTAGCGTCGCCAAGAAGGGAGCCCTGATCCTGGGCATCAAACGTCGGCTGTCCGGAAAAAAAAGTAAAGTTTTCTCTCCGCTTCCCGGCTCGGCTGTTTCTGGAGCATGCTGGGGAGAGGCTGACATTTGACTCTTATGAAGACGCCCAGCGCTGGTTCGACCGTCATTTTTGATCCTTGGCCTTTCCGACTACCCATTAGGTGGGCTTAATGCCTACGGACTGTCCTTTAGGTATGTTTACACGGGTTCTATCACACTGGGTTCTATGCAATAAGCCTTAGTCTACATGACTGTAATAGCATATTTCCTTGTGTTGCTAACTGGCAAAACGTAATTGGTTGGCTACTGTTCAGGTTAGTTAACGTTGCACTGCATTCAAGTTGTGTTTGCGTCTATTTTTGTGCCTGATCCGTATACGTTAGACTCGTCCTTTTACTACGCAAATCCACATTAACATAGTAGTTCATACTTATTTATGCAATTTGCATTCAATACGTTTTTATTTGAGGATGTGTGTGTGTATGGATGTGCGTGTTTGTAATACTCTTTCCCATCAGGTCATATCCTGTTTAAATGTTTTAGCCATTTGCGGTGGGGAGGGGTGTTGCGGACGCGCGCATTTGTGCACCCATTGGTTATTATGCTTTTATTGACGTTCGGCCTGCATGGCTTCTATTAATTTGACTCTGACTTAATCGGGACACGTTGGTTTTGATGTACCCGATTGTTGTACATTTCTGTATAGTTTTGGTTATTGGATTCCCTGTTTTGCTATTTTTGAGTGTTTAGTTAAGTTTGTTTTCCTGATATTTTTCTCAATATGTCGCGGGACCCCTACGTGGGAACGTAGGAGAGCTCTTTAACATGCACCATAGCTGCGACTGTTTTATCCTGCTGGATGCAGGGAGACTTTGGGATCGGGCGGAAGGGGGGATGGTTGGTTATGGGGTATCTGTGTATATGTGAGTGTCTATATGTTGTCTAAATGTTTTGTTTGTTTCTGGTATTATTCTTTTCTCATGTTTTTTGTGTGTGTGTCTCCTCATCTCTTATGTAATGCTGGACATGGTTCAATGTTTCTCTCATTTTCCTTTTATCATCATTTACATGGCTGGTACGGGTGATGCCAGAGTGGGCTCACACGCTCCGATAAAGTTTATATCCTGGAACGTTCGATCGATGAACACCCCTGTTAAGAGGTCTAGGGTCTTTTCCCATCTCAAGCAGCTGAGAGCGGATGTGGTGTTCTTACAGGAGACTCATCTACGTATAAAGGATCACTTCAGGTTGCGAAACTCAAGGTTTGGTCAGGTCTTTCACTCAGGTTTTAATTCCAAAGCCAGAGGGGTTGCAATTATGGTTGGAACTAAAGTGAACTTCTCAGCAAGTAATGTTATTTCTGACCCCAATGGTAGATATTTAATCATAACGGGCACCATCTGGCACACACCTGTATTATTGGTCAATGTATATGCTCCTAACTTTGATAATGCTGACTTTGCCAATAGATTGTTGGGGACTATCCCGTCTCTTAACACACATTTTCAGATTTTTGGAGGTGACCTGAATTGTTCTGTTTCCCCAGTTTTAGATCGCTCCAGCTCCGTAACAACGTCCCCGTCTGCCATGTCTAATTCTTTTTAGGATTTCATGGCTCAGAATGGCTGTGTGGATCCATGGAGATTTCAGAACCCCCATGCAAGAAAATATTCGTTTTTTTCGCATGTGCATCACTCCTACTCCCGTATTGACTACTTTTTTATTGATCGTGCGTTACTGCCCCAGGTGGCGTCGTCTGAGTACCTACCCATTGTCATCTCAGATCATGCACCCGTTTCTCTTGACATAGTTTTATCGGCACACACTCGCCCCCCTCCCTGCTGGAGGTTCAATTCTCTTCTTCTGTCCAATGCTGACTTTTGTTCCCTTATCTCCACCTCCATTGATAATTTTCTTGCTTTGAACCGGACGGGCTTGACCTCTCACTCTCTACTCTGGGAATCACTTAAGGCCTATCTTAGAGGGGTCATTATTTCTTACTCGGCTCACTTAAACAGGACCCGTAGGGCCAGGCTGGAGGAACTCTCTGGAGCCATTCTTGACCTGGATCGTCAATATGCCCTGATACCGTCCCCAGAACTGTATAAGCAGCGCTTAAACCTCCAGTCAGAATTTAACCTCTTGTCAACTAAAGATGCAGAGCGGTTACTGCTACATTCACGTGCTACTTATTATGAGCATGGGTTCAAGGCAAGCCGGTTGTTAGCACACCAACTAAAACGACGTGCCTCTTCTCGCTTAATTCACCAAATTACAGATGCTTCTGGTAATTTGGTATCTGACCCTAAGGAGATCAATGAGACTTTTAAGTCCTTCTACTCCTCCCTGTACTCTTCAGGATTCCCGTCCGACCCAACAAACATGGCGACGTTCCTGGGTGGCCTGGATTCCCCCACTGTTGACCCTGTGGTGGCAGCACATCTGGATTCTCTTCTTAGCCTTGAGGAGGTTACTGCATCTATCAGGTCAATGCAGAGTAACAACGCTCCGGGGCCTGACGGCTATCCGACAGAGTTCTTTAAGAAATTCCAAGCTCAGCTGGCACCACTACTCTTGTCAGTTTACAATGAGTCACTGGAACGTGGATCGTTACCACAGACCTTGACTCAAGCATCGATCGCACTACTCCTTAAGAAAGGAAGGGACCCTACTTCATGCTCCACATACAGGCCATTAAGCCTGCTTAATGTTGATGTAAAAGTGCTGGCAAAGTTGATCGCGAATCGTCTGGAGGCAGTCTTACCGGGGATCGTATCGGAGGAACAAACTGGTTTTATTAAAGGGAGACACTCCTTCTCTAACATCCGAACGCTATTTAATATTATTTATTCCAAGAATGTCCCGGCTTCCCCTGAGTTGGTAATCTCACTAGATGCGGAAAAGGCTTTCGATAGGATCGAATGGAAATACCTATTCGCTGTTCTTAGAAAATTTGGTTTTGGAGAAAAATTTAACTCTTGGATACGTCTTCTTTATAAATCTCCTCTTGCCAGTGTCTTTACTAATGGCATCGGTTCTGAGTATTTTGCCCTCGAACGTGGGACCAGACAGGGCTGTCCGCTGTCCCCACTTTTGTTTGCCATCGCTATTGAGCCTCTGTCGATAGCCTTACGGACATCTGCCTCGTTTCGTGGCATCACACGATAGGGGATTGACCATAAACTGTCACTTTATGCTGATGACCTCTTACTCTATGTCAATGACCCTGTGGCCTGCCTGCCCTCAGTCCTTTCTATTGTGGACAACTTTGGTTCCTTCTCCGGCTACAAGCTGAACCTTCAGAAGAGTGAGTGCTTCCCGGTTAATCCTGCTGCACAATGTCTACGACCCACTGATTTGCCCTTCCAGCTTAGTCACACTGGTTTTGTGTATCTTGGAGTAAAAATAACCCGCTCATTACCTTCTCTTTTTTTGGCAAACTTTGCTCCACTTCTTACACTGATGAAGTCAGACTTTCAGAGATGGGGTAGCTTACCATTATCGCTTATAGGCAGGATTAATGCTGTAAAGATGAATTGTCTCCCCAAATTTCTTTATCTATTTCACTCTATTCCGCTATTCTTACCGAAATCATTTTTTAAAACGATCAATCAGGCTGTTTCCGCATTTGTATGGGGGGGGGTTCCGAGAGTTGGTAGGTCCTTGCTTCAGACATGCAAATTTAGCGGCGGTTTGGCTATGCCCAACTTTTTCTACTATTACTGGGCTGCCAACTTTCACAAGTTGCCATTCTGGCTACATACGCCTGATATCCCTTGGTGCCGCCTTGAGACACAATCTTGCACTTCCACATCCCTACCCGCCCTACTTTGTTCTCCATTGCCGGCACGTCCTTCTCACTACACCTGCAACCCGGTGGTACTTTCAACACTTAAGATTTGGTACCAATTTCGACGTCACTTTGGGTTCTCCACTCCATCCACCAAAAGTCCCAATAATCATCTATTCCCGCCGTCCCTAATTGACAATGCATTTTCCCTTTGGGCGAGGAGGGGTGTTAGAACGTTTCATGACCTTTACAACAATGGTGATTTTCCCAGTTTTGCCCATCTTGCGTCTAAACACTCTTTACCTCCATCTCACTTCTTCCGCTACCTCCAAGTTAGACATTGTGCTTCCGCTCTCTTCTCTGGCTTCCCTGCTCCACCCCCTGCCCAGCCATGGGATGAGTTGTTGGGCTTACTGCCTCAGCAGAAAGGACTAATCTCTCGCCTTTATGTGTGCATAATGTCACTGGACCAGCGATCTACCGACGGAGCCAGGGTAGCTTGGGAGCAGGAGATGGGTGTTGAGCTCGCACAAGAGTGGTGGAGCAGGGCAATAGACAGAATACACTCCACAACATCCTGTGCTCGTCTTGGCCTAGTACAGTTCAAGGTTGTGCAGAGTTCATTTTTCCAAATCAAGATTGGCGAAAATATATCCCGACACTGTAGATGAGTGTGATAGATGTCACTTGTCCCCATGTGACCATACTCATATGTTTAGCCAATGTTCTGCCCTTAGACACTACTGGGAGTCTATTTTCAACATTTTGTCTGAGGTACTTGGTGTTCAACTGCAGCCGTGCCCCCTTATAGCTGTATTTGGTGTCCCGAAAGTCCTCTCTGATTTGAACTCCAAACAGGCTGATATCGTGGCCTTTGCGTCCTTGGTAGCGCGACGTAGGATCCTCCTCAGCTGGAAATCTGTTCACCCTCCCTCTGTCTCTAGTTGGCTCAGTGACGTTATGTCCTATCTGAGATTGGAGAAGATCAAGTTCACTCTCAGGGGCTCCAGTGCTAGTTTTGCCAGCAAATGGCAACCCTTTATAGCCTATTTCAGAGACCTGGCCACTCTTCCATCTGAGCCTTTGTAGTGGTGGTGTTGTTGTTTTTTTTCTGTGTACCTGCATGTGTGTGTATATGCATGCGCATGTGCGCGGCATGTATGAATGTATTATGTGTGTGTATGTTATGTGGGTGTGTATGTGTGTGCGCATATACATGTGTATATATATCATTGTTTGGGATGCCACCCTCCATCTGACTGTCCCAGTATTGCATAGCTTTATTATTGTTTTTGTAGAGAGAGAGAGACTAGTTTTAATTTCTTGTCTGGTTCTTATGTCCTTTTTATTTAAAATGTGTAGTCCTTTATGTCTTGTTGTTGAGTGATTATTAACTGTTGTTTTACTTCCTTTTATTTATATGTATATATATTTTTTCTGTTGTTGTAGGTATCGTTGTTGTATGGTTCGTCTTTGTTGGGGAGGGGGAGGAAAATGTAAAATGTAGCTGGTGGCTTCACTGGCTTGTGACTCATTGTAATCACTGTCTGCACCTTTTTTCCACCAATAAAAAAAAAATAATAATAAAAAAAAAATATTTAAGTTGGGCGTTTTTGTGTGTGGGTTGTCAGTCATTGTTTAAACGTATGGTTTCGCACAAATCAAACACAAAAAGTTTGTGGCCAATTCTGTTTACTGTTAATGAACTGCCAATACATCTACGTGCAAAACACGGTTGTGGAAATACAGAAATAAATACGGAAATAAATGTAAACAGAAATAAATATAAACGGAAATAAATACTTACAGAAATAACTAATTACAGAAATAAATGATTGTGGAAATAAATAAATAGGAGAAAACGACAGATTAAAAAAATAATCATTCTATAATAAAAAAATTTAGGTATATTTTGATGTAAAATACTTGTACTGATGCATTTATTTATTTATTCATTTTTAATTCTGTCAGACTTGGTCCTCCATACATTTAGACTGTAATGACCTTTCAGCCACATTCTAGAAACTGCGTTTAGACAATACAGAAAACATTGCATTTTGCATTGCATTTGGTGGATGTAACGGTAAATGTGTGGATGTGGATGAGCTGTAATGTGAATCAGGAAATTACTTGAAATTGGAAAAAAGGCTTGATTGACCAAATAAAAAAACACAAACCATTTTGTTATACATTTCCTTCTTTTCCACTATCTTCATACAAGAAAGAATTCACCGTGTAAATGTTTCAGGAAAACGTGTAGACATCATAGCTTTCCATCTCCTCTCACTTAATTGCCATAGTTAAATTCCATAACATGCCAATTAATGTGATACCAATTTCACGTGTTCGCACATACATAAGTTCTTGCGTAATTTGTTTTAGTTAGTTCTTAGTTATTGCCTTGATAATAGAAAATATGGGCTAGGCATCATGTATGACAGTTGCCAAAGTGAGATATGAGATAAAAAATGACCAGATCCTGCCATGAGCTAGGAGACATATCTTGTATGTACATATAGGGCTTATATGTGGATATAAAGAAGCAATAGAGGAGACCTATATGGCCTGTATATGCACATATGCGCCTCAAATTTGCCTATATGTGGCATATATACGCATATATGCAGCATATATATTATCATATATGTGCATATATACTGTATATATGCAGCATATATGTGAATATACGCTGCACATAGGTTACATATATGCACATATATCCACATATAGGTTCTTTCCATATGGGTATAATTATATTTCTATATGACTACCAACAATAATGTAGGTAAAGCAGTATTAAAAGACTTCCTGAGTAATATCTGGAGAATTGTAAGGGTTTACGTCTTAGCATCTACTTTAGCTAGACACTACTAGTCAGCGTGTAGCAGTCAATGCATCAACTCATGTAATGGCTAAAACTTTTAGCATGTTTTTTGCATTGCAATGCATTGTAAGTGGCTTTTAACTTTACAGTAGACAATTTTGACCACACTTCAATCACCTGTATTATCAATATTAAACCACAAACATTGCAACCACAGGCATACTTACATGAATGAGTATTTAAGTAAAACACGTATGGCATATTAACACAATGAACATGTTCTAAAACATTTTAAAATTAAAAAATATGGCAAAAACGTCAGATACGCCTTTTTGGCACCAAACATTTCCACCTGTTCTATGGAAATATTGGGCGTATCTGCTAAACAATGCAGAAAATAACTGGTCAAAAGGGGAATTGATTGAATAATTAACCCTTAAATAACACATGTATAATAAGAACATTTAACCTTTTTTCTCATTTCACTTTTCCATTCTGGGCATCTGCTTAACAGTACAGACTGTAATCAAAGTCACTGAACTTGCTAAACACACGCAATTAATGAGTTTTCAAACTTACCAGGGGTACTCAATAGGTCGATCGCAATCTACCTGTCGATCTCGAAGGAACTGTGGGTAGATCGCGTGACATCAGATGACATCTGACTTTTTCTGACAGGTCATTGCGCATGTGCAAACAACGTTGATAAGTGCCGCAAAACTAACAAACTAGCTAGCAAGTGTCTTCCAATTTTTAGCCCTCGGTTTTGTATCTTAAACTTTAGAAACCCAGGTAAAGTTGGTTGGATATTCAATATTGGATATTCGAAGCCCGAGATCAGGTCCGGTATTCCCGCATGCAGCCACACTACACCGCGGTGATTGACCGACAGAAACCTCCGACAGCTTATAGTTAGGGACCGTCAATAAAGTACAAGTCTCAAATGAGAAAATGGTGTGTAAACTAGAGCAATCATTGTATGGGCTATAGCAATCAGTCATGTAACATTTTGTTCCAGTTTCGACCTATCTGTGTGAAAACATCTTTGTACAAAACCCAGCTGATCATTGTGTTTACAAGAGAGAAACAGAACATGAGAAAGTGATAATATTGATATGGGTTGATGACTTGGTTATTGCTGCCAGTGATGAGAGAGCTTTAAAAACTGTCAAAGAGATGCTTACTGGAAAATTCCAGATGAAAGATTTGGGAAGACTGAAGAATTTTCTAGGAATCACTTTTGATCAGTGTGATGGGGGTGTCACCTTGTCACAGCAGAGTTATGTTGACACACTGCTGGAAAGGTTTGACATGCAAGATTGTAAACCCAGGTCGACACCTTGTGAACCAATAGTTAATCTACCTAACCTTATGCACTAGACCTGATCTGCGTTATGTTGTTAGCAAACTGTCCCAGTATTTCAGTGAGCCAACAGAAGAGTAAAGCATGTACTAAAATATCTGAAAAGTAGAAATAACAAGGTGCTCTGTTACAGGAAATGTGATGAAGGGTTAAGGTTAGTGACTTACAGTGATGCAGATTGGGCAGGTGATGCAAATGACCGACGTAGTACATCTGGTTATTGTGTTAGCCTATATAAGAATGGTCCTAGGAAGACCAGAAAGCAGCTAACTGTAGCATTATCAACATGTGAGGCTGAGTACATGGCATTGGCTGCCACTATACAAGAGTGTTTGTACTTCACACAATTGCTTGAACATATTGATGATTACCAGTATGGTGTACCTATGATCTATGAAGACAACCAAGGTACAATTGCATTGGCAAAGAATCCTGTTAGCAGACAGAGATGTAAGCATATTGATATTAAATACCATTTTGTGAGATCAACTGTAATGGTGAAGTGTTTTTGGAGTATTGCCCAAAACATCAGATGGTTGCTGACCTAAGGTCTAAACCAGCTTAAAAACTTACTTACCTTTTCCACATTCTTGTTTGGGTTATAGCCAAGCCAAAATGTAATTCAGTTGGTTTCCATGATGTTTAATTGTTTGTCTCTTTGTGAATAATGTGTGAGCAATTGGGGGTGTTGATTGATTGGTTAATGAGTATGCTCCCAATTATTGTTCATTCCTCTCATGTGTGTTTGTCATGTGTCCATGCCATGTGATGTTCTATTTAAGCTGCACCTGTACCAATAAACGATTGATTGTGTGTTCTCACTGCGACCTGTGTGATCATGTTTAATCTCAGTCTTTAGCCGGCATCTAGTCCAAGCTCTGTTTAATTTCCCAAGCATTCTAGGATTTCATTTTGTTTTACTACGAACTACTTGTGTATTTGGCATTCTGTACTACTGGGTCATGATTTCAGAAAAGTTTCCTCTGTTACCTGCCTGTTCTGTCTCACGTTGACCTCGTTGTGCAATATTTTGTGTTGCCGTCAAAAGAAGTACATCAGCCACTGTTTTAATATATTTTCGATTCTCTTGGCCTTTTCTTGTTGTACACTTCATTAAGGACATCGCGTATGGAAGAATCTGTTAGAATTGCCTTCTTGTGCTCACCCAAACATGGCATTGACATGACCAATGAGCGATAAAGACCCTCTAACTTTTCATGTACTTTAAATCCACCATCTTTGTACATTGCCTTTTTCCAATGAGAGAATCCCAGTTGTGATGTGAATACAGATGCTGGGGTGTTTGGCAAAGAGAAGTGTCGACATGCAAAACAGTAGGCAGAGTTTTGGCTTTGGGAGTACTCAAGCCATGGGTGTTGTTTATACCACTCGCTGTTGAAGGACCTCTTCCTGTTGCCTTGCATGGTTCGCGGAAATACCTTAGGATTGAGGCTGTGTAGGACCTGCTGCTCTGGACTGTGAAACGTCTGTAAATTATAAATAATCGTGATCAGTCCATCAGTTTTTATGAAGTGTCATTCAAAATGATTAGTTACAAAGTGAATTTTTTGATCGGTATTACAACTTCCATGTTATTTAAATGGAAGGCACTCATAATGTCGTGTAAACTGAAAGATAAAATGTCACAACATACCGTGAGGTAGTTCAATCAATCAATCAAATTTTATTTGTAGAGCGCCTTACAACAGCCAAAAGGTGCACAAGGCGCTTTCCAGTAAAAAGCATAAAAAGACAACAGTATATAAAAACATAAGTGTACATAAAAATAGCAGTCGAGTCAGAGGCTACGTGTTAAAAGCTTGTCTAAATAGATGTGTTTTCATCTGACATTTAAAAACACTTAACACGGTGATGCTTTGTAGGTGTGGTCTCCACTCATACTGCTTGAGGCACAAGGGTCAGGGTTTGACATCCCCCCTTGTGCAAACCAAACTGACCTGCCTACTTCTGAGGATCCATCTGTTCTCCATCAATACTGTGTGTCAAGTATGTGCGTAACTTTATTCCAATAAATACCCTGCAGATGTTACTATCATCAGGTCAGTCTGATCCAGAGCAGGTTATTGTCCTGTTATCTAATGAAGGCTTTCCTCAACCCTATTCTTTAAGCTTGCTAGGGATGATCTGATCAATGCAAATGCTATCTATATGTATTTAAGAAATGGTTTCTTAATTGCAATTAAACCACGACAGACCTTATACTCCACCCTAAATCGCACCGGGAGCCAGTGGAGCGAGCGGAGGACAGGGGTGATATGTGAGCGCTTAGAGATGTTGCAGAGGAGACGTGCTGCCGAGTTTTGTACCAGTTGAAGCCTATTGAGGAGTGATTTATTAAGTCCAATGTAAAGGGCATTGCAGTAGTCTATCCTTGAGCTGATGGAGGCATGAATAGCTTTTTCAAGATCAGCTCTGGACAGAAATGGTTTGACCTTGCTCAGGAGCCTTAACTGGTAAAAGCTTGCCTTTACAACTGCACTAATCTGTTTGTCATACTGCATATTTTTGTCAAAAATAACACCCAGGTTACGCACAGTGGCCCTCATTTATCAAAAGTGCGTACACCAAATTTCCAGCGTACACTTGGCGTACACCCAAAACCACGGTGACTTTGAGATTTATCAATATGGACGTTGGCGTACGGCACGCTCAAATCCTACGCCAGCTCAGGAGGTGGTGTACATGTACGCATGTTTTGAGTTAGTGCGGAAATGCGCAGAAAAACAATTCCTAACACCACAAAACGCACTGACAAACTAAAAGATATGATATACTATGACCCACTGTAAAAAAACAACAACATAGTAATTATAAACTTCAGTGTTTATTTTTGTGCAACATGGGCTTCAATGTTTAATTTTTGTGACTTTACCAAAGCATTTGATTTGTAAGCATATGTATTAGGGATGCACCGAAATACTTTTATCACCGAAACAATACGGCCGAAATGTTGTGATCTATTCGGATCCTCTGCACTTCATCACGACTGTACTTGATCCGCGTTATAAAGACCATTACTTGGATGCAGTAATAAAGCAGCGCGCACGAGAAATGACCTTGTTCGGCGGTTTATGGGTAAGTTGAAATAACAGACTTTATTTTCATTGTTTTATTTTCATTGTTGTATTTTTTGTTGAAGTTTTCATTTATTTGCTTTAATGTCGTATTCATTGACACTAATGAATGGTTACTTTCGACCAGTAGTCTACAAATTTCTGTCTGTCTTTCCAGGACCTCATCCGTCAGGACCCTTGGCCGTGGCGCACAGGAGACTGGTGGACGGGCCTCGGCTTCCCCCACTTGCACCTGCTCAGGGCTGAGGGGGAGATGCCTCCAGGGCGCTGGGGCCTGCAGTGCCATCATCTGCAAAACAATAGAGCAAAATTTAAATAAAATGAGTTAACTATGGACTTGAGTTATTTCATTGGTCTATCAAATTTAAGTTTACTTACCATGAATGTTGTCGGTATCTCCCCCACCGGTGATACCTTCTAAAGACACCGTTCCGATGAGGGCTGCCACCCGCTCCTCCGTCGGTGTCAGCTGGAGGCTTGGATCCGGTGGGCCTCCCCCAGTCTGACTCTGGCTCCTCTTCAGTGCCGAGACGCGCCTCTTTGTGGCGATCTTTATATCTGACCACTTTTTTTTCACCTACAATAAACAAGAAAACTCATGCTTAACTTCATCACTATCGGTCTATATTAAGCAATAAAACATTCTTACCTCTGCTGGAGTGCGCTTCTCAACCCCCACACAATTAACAGAACTCGTAATTTGGGTCCATATTTTGTTTTTCTGGGCGCCTTTAATCCCACTCTTTAAACTCCCAAATAAAACAATTTTGTTTCTTTCCATTTCCCTGGTGATGGTCTCGATCTCCACGTCGGAGAAGTTTGTCTTCTTTGCCGTCTTCCGTGTGTCCATGGCGTAAAATGAGGGCGTGGGGGAGGCGGATACTTGAATATATAGGGGCGTGTTATTCTAATGACGATTGTTTTCAGCCGCGGCATTTATCAAGGGCAGGTATTGCAAACACCTGGATTTCAAAGGTACGCACAAATTCATAAATCAGGTGGTGAGAAGAGTGTAAGATCATCTTACGCCAACATATACGCCCTTTTCTACGCAAGAATGATAAATGAGGGCCATTGGGTGCAAACTGAGGTGTTAGAGGACCAAAACTGAGAGACCTATTGGGTGAGTCCGGGTTGAACAGGATGTACTCAGTCTTTCCTTCATTCAGATGAAGGAAATTCTGGGAAAGCCACTGTTTGATGTCCTAAAGGCAGTTATGGAGAGGATCCAGCGCAGAACGATTGCTCAGAATCACAGGAAGGTAAATCTGAAGGTCGTCAGCATAGAAATGGAAATGAACATTGTGATTGGAGATGAGTTGACCAAATGGCAGCATATACAGTGAAAACAGAATTGGACCAAGAATGGATCCTTGAGGCACACCGGAAGACAGAGGGGCAGCTGAGGAGGAAAAGTCATTAAGCATTACAGAAAAAGTTCTGTTTGTGAGATATGACGAGAACCAGTTGAGCACCGCGCCCTGCAGACCGACAACATGTTGAAGACGGGAGATGAGAGTGGCATGATCCACGGTGTCAAAAGCAGCGGTCAAGTCCAGTAACACCAAAACCACAGAGCTTTTACAGTCCAGGGCTCCAAGAATGTCATTATGGACCCTCAGTAGTGCCGATGTCTTGACCTGAAACCGGACTGAAATTTATCACCAATGACGTGCAGTTGGAGATGAGACGGAAGCTGGGAAAAAAACAGCTTCTCCATCAACTTAGACAGAAGAGACAAGTGAGATATTGGGCGGAAGTTGGATAGTATGGAGGGATCAAGATTGGGTTTCTTGAGCAGTGGTCTGATAATGACGTGTTTGAGAGCAGCGGGCACAGTGCCCAAGCTAAGACAGGTGTTTATGAAGGAGACAAGAAAGGGACCTATGATGTCAATAGCCTCCTTCAAAATCTTAGCAGGAACAGCGTCTCGAGTGCAGGTGGTAGGCTTCAACTCATGGACAGCTTTTTTGAGATCCGCAAGGGAAACTGCCTCAATGTTCTCCAGCACACATTGAACTGCTCGGGTGGACATGGCAACAGCAGGGGCTTGTGTGATGGTTTGCCTGACAGACAAAACCTTTTCCAAAAAGTATTGTTTGAATGCATTGCATGTATTTTTAGATACATCATTCAAAGCAACAGACACCGGATTTATAACAGAATTAATAGTGCTGAACAGGATTCCAGGACGGTAGTTGTGCAGCATGAGGGGCCTCTCTGTCATTGGTATCACCATCACTTACTGACATGCCCTCACTTTGCTCACTAGATGAAGTACCTGAAGTAGTAAAAACAATTAACATTACACACAGACTATATGTGGACAGATTAGTGTCAAACATTTTCCTTTGTACTTTCACAATGTTTTGTGTTGAGATTTAAATAATAGATTGTGTATGTTTAAGTGTGGGGTTTGCTGTGAATTAGCAAATAAATAGCATACACTTTCGGCAAAAACTGGACCGTCCTTTTTAACACTAGAAGCGCCGGAGGTGGGTCATTTGACCCAGAGGCACGTAAAAAAAACTTTTTGCGGCACTCTATTAACTTACAGAAAAATCCTTTTAGATATGCTCCTAAATATGCATGCTTTATCCCCCTGTTTTTTTTCCCTGTTAAAATAATCACTGGAAATGCGAATTTAAAGCTATTTTGCCGAAGTTACGTGCTAAGTGGCTATCTGCCATCTTGGTTGTATTTTTTTTCACCAGTATATCTTGTTTTCTGTCACCAGGTGACGCTTGAAACACCGAAACCAAGTCGCATTTTCTGCAAGTGAATATCATGCAACGTGATATTATACAAACACAATGATTATTTTAAATTAAACCAAATAAATGTTTACTTATTGTAGACAATTTTGAGTTAACATGAATGACATGAATATAATCCTGTTGCTTTTGTATAACGAAGCGGCATCAGGGAAGTTCGGAACAACAAACTTATAGGCTATGTTTCACAGCCAAGGATATTTCACTTTCAAAGATGATTTTCAAACAATAATGGCCTACTGAAACAATAGGCAATTAATAATAGTTGATACATGAACAATATTAGGCTATGTAATATATATGTATATACGATGTAGGTGTGAAAAGAGCTGCAACTTACATAGACTAATATAGACTGCAAATTAATATTGTTCACCGATATTATCACACTGATTATTTTAAATTAAACCAAATTAATTTAGATGTATTGCAGACTATAATATTGAGGTAAATGCGGTACATTTTCTGACTTGAATATCGTCCTGTTGCTTCGCCATCGAAGCATCAAGGTAAATCAATAATAACTAGATAGCGTACAATTTCTGCAGAAATTGTGATGATGTGTGCTTGCGGCCACCCGTAGTCGACTGTGTACTGATATCAACTGCCAAACTGAGGTGACACTGCTGCTGCTGCGCCATAGTATGCAATGTGTTAAACCTATCAGTCATTACTCATGAATACACACTGCTGCTACATGCACCACAGTATACAATGGGTTAAACCTATCAATCATTACTCATAAATACACACTGCTACTCATGAATACACACTGCTGCTACATGCACCACAGTATACAATGGGTTAAACCTATCAGGCATTACTCATGAATACACACTGCTACTCATGAATACACACTGCTGCTAAATGCACCATAGTATACAATGTGTTAAACCTATCAGTCATTACTCATGAATACACACTACTGCTGCAAGCACCATAGTATGCAATGGGGGGATGCCTAAAGGGAGGGAGAGCAAGCAGCAACAATTCACATGCTTTAGTATTGTATAAACGTAGTTAGTATTAACCTGGCAGTCAAGCTCAACAGGAAGTTACCATACAGGCCCCCTGTCTCATATCACTTTCCTGCCAGCCCTGACGCAGTGACTTTTGATTTGTTATAGAATAAACATGGACTCATCAGGTAGCCTTCTTTAAAGAAGGGAAACCCTCAACAGTTTACATTAAATTACCAGTAATAGTTCATTGGTGGGGGGGGCAAGGTTTGCTTCACACCGGCTTCAAATGTTTTTCCTGGGCCTTTCCATCCTATCCTATCACCGTGACATCTGTGAAAAAGAGAAGACAGTACAATGGACAGGAGTTTAGCACATGTTTAAATCTTCTCAGTTAATATGTACTTATTTTTATTAACTGGTTCATACCTCCCTGTCAAGTATACAATGTATAAAAACCTATCAGTCATTACTCATGAATACACACTGCTGCTACATGCACCATAGTATACAATGTGTTAAACCACCATAGTATACAATGGGTTAAACCTATCAGTCATTACTCATGAATACACACTACTGCTGCAAGCACCATAGTATGCAATGTGTTAAACCTATCAGTCATTACTCATGAATACACACTACAGCTACATGCACCATAGTATGCAATGGGTTAAACCTATCAGTCATTACTCATGAATACACACTGCTGCTACATGCACCATAGTATACAATGTGTTAAACCTATCAGTCATTAATCATGAATACACACTGCTGCTACATGCACCATAGTATACAATGTGTTAAACATATCAATCATTACTCATGAATACACACTACTGCTGCATGCACCATAGTAGCATATGAAACAGCATTATAAACTGCTAACGCTAGCTAGCGCGCTAACGCTAGGTAACATGCTAACGTGTAAACAGAGACCCAGAGAAAGAACTTACCAATTCATTCATGCTGCAGCTGTAGCTAACGCTAGCTAACGCTAGCTAACATGCTAACGTTAGCTAACATGCTAACGTTAGCTAGCGCGCTAACGCTAGCTAGCGCGCTAACGCTAGCTAACATGCTAACGTGTAAACAGAGACCCAGAGAAAGAACTTACCCATTCATTCTTTCATCGCTGCAGGATATGTCTGTGGCTGTTAATTGCAGTGTCTGTGGCTGTTGCCTGGCAGCCATGCCTTTGTCAGGAGGACCAGCTGTTCTCATCGATATCAGAGCGCGCTGCCTCCTTCACCCCGCCCCTTCCAGAATGTTCCTACTATTTAGCCAATCAACAACCAGAAAATGCTGCTTCACTGTCTATCATTTCAAAAGATTCAGACATGGTCGTATACTTTTAGCTCTACTGACCAGAGTTTTACTCACACAGTTTAAACAATTACATCATGAGAATCCTAAGAACCAGGCGGACATTTTGATGTATAACATGTATCTGTAACCCCAGAAATGTAGGCGCTATCACAATTTACAAACGAACAAAAAAACACCAAAAATCGCAGCAGGATATGTCTGGCTGTTGATTGCAGTGTCTGTGGCTGTTGCCTGGCAGCTATGCCTTTGTAAGGAGGACCAGCTGTTCTCATCGATATCAGAGCGCGCTGCCTCCTTCCCCCCGCCCCTTCCAGAATGTTCCTACTATTTAGCCAATCAACAACCAGAAAATGCTGCTTCACTGTCTATCATTTCAAAAGATTCAGACATGGTCGTATACATTTAGCTCTACTAACCAGAGTTTTATTCACACAGTTTAAACAATTACATCATGAGAATCCTAAGAACCAGGCGGACATTTTGATGTATAACATGTATCTGTAACCCCGGAAATGTAGGCGCTATCACAATTTACAAACGAACAAAAAAACACCAAAAATCGCTTTCAGATTAGAGTGGAGAAAATCACCGTTTCTATGGATGTCTATGGTGAGGCGCAAGTTGGAAACAAAAGGACATAACGAAATAAATATATATGTTACAGCTTATATTTGAACATTTTGAGTGACAGCACAAATAGATGAACGTTTTGATATGCCATTTGTGTGTAAAGGGTTGAAACTCAGGCAGCAGTAGCAGTTTACAAATGTTCTCTACATTTTCTGCTGAATGGGCTCTCACACTCTAGTTTTGAAGATTCCGTCAATGTATTTCAATGAGGATTAATTAGCGACAATTTCGTTAATATTTCGTAAACTACATAACGAAACTTTCTACAAAACAATAGCAACTAAATAGGTTTCGGGACGCACATTTTGACAATTTTTTGTCTATCTACTGCAAAAACTGTGGGAGGAGTAGGGGTGGTCAAAATTTGATATAATAATAATAATAACTAGATAGCGTACAATTTCTGCTGAAATTGTGATGATGTGTGCTTGCGGCCACCCGTAGTCGACTGTGTACTGATATCAACTGCCAGACTGAGGTGACACTGCTGCTGCTGCGCCATAGTATGCAATGTGTTAAACCTATCAGTCATTACTCATGAATACACACTGCTGCTGCATGCACCATAGTATACAATGTGTTAAATCACCATAGTATACAAATGTGTTAAACCTATCAGTCATTACTCATGAATACACACTGCTGCTGCATGCACCATAGTATACAATGTGTTAAACCTATCAGTCATTACTCATGAATACACACTGCTGTAAGCACCATAGTATACAATGTGTTAAACATATCAGTCATTACACATGAATACACACTGCTGCTACATGCACCATAGTATACAATGTGTTAAATCACCATAGTATACAAATGTGTTAAACCTATCAGTCATTACTCATGAATACACACTGCTGCTGCATGCACCATAGTATACAATGTGTTAAACCTATCAGTCATTACTCATGAATACACACTGCTGCAACATGCACCATAGTATGCAATGGGTTAAACCTATCAGTCAATACTCATGAATACACACTGCTGCTGCATGCAAGATAGTATCCAATGTGTTAAACCTATCAGTCATTGCCCATGACTACACACTACTGCTGCAAGCACCATAGTATACAATGTGTTAAACCTATCAGTCATTACTCATTACTACAGTAGTAGCTAACGCTAGCTAGCGCGCTAACGCTAGCTAACATGCTAACGCTAGCTAACATGCTAACGCTAGCTAGCGCGCTAACGCTAGCTAACATGCTAACGTGTAAACAGAGACCCAGAGAAAGAACTTACCTATCCATTCATGGCTGCAGGCTGTCTGGATGTATGCATACACTTAAAGTAGTAGCTAACGCTAGCTAGCGCGCTAACGCTAGCTAACATGCTAACGCTAGCTAACATGCTAACGCCAGCTAGCGCTAACGCTAGCTAGCGCGCTAAAACTAGCCAACATGCTCACATGTAAACACAGACCAAGAGAAACAACTTACCAATTCATTCATTCTTTCATTGCTGCAGGCATATGTCTGTGGCTGTTGCCTGGCAGTGTATTTGGCTGTGGCCAGGCAACTATGCCTTTGTCAGGAGGAACACCTGTTCTCATCGATATCAGAGCGCGCTGCCTCCTCCCCCCCGCCCCTTCCAGAATGTTCCTCCTGATTAGTGTCTGTGTCAAACGAATGGGATTCAGACATGGTCGTATACTTTTAGCTCTACTAACCAGAGTTTTAATCACACAGTTTAAACAATTACACCATGAGAATCCTAAGACCCAGGCGGACATTTTGATGTATAACATGTATCTGTAACCCCGGAAATGTAGGCGCTATCACAATTTACAAACGAACAAAAAAACACCAAAAATCGCTTTCAAATTAGAGTGGAGAAAATCACCGTTTCTATGGATGTCTATGGGGAGGCGCAAGTTGGAAACAAAAGGACATGACGAAATAAATATATATGTTACAGCTTATATTTGAACATTTTGAGTGACAGCACAAATAGATGAACGTTTTGATATGCCATTTGTGTGTAAAGAGTTGAAACTCAGGCAGCAGTAGCAGTTTACAAATGTTCTCTACATTTTCTGCAGAATGGGCTCTCACACTCTAGTTTTGAAGATTCCGTCAATGTATTTCAATGGGGATTAATTAGCGACATTATCGTTAATATTTCGTAAACTACATAACGAAACCTTCTACAAAACAATGCCAACTAAATAGAGTTCGGGACGCACATTTTGACACCTTTTTTGTCCATCTAGTGCAAAAACTGTGGGAGGAGTAGGGGTGGACAAAAGTGATATAATAATAATAATAACTAGATAGCGTACAATTTCTGCTGAAATTGTGATGATGTGTGCTTGCGGCCACCCGTAGTCGACTGTGTACTGATATCAACTGCCAAACTGAGGTGACACTGCTGCTGCATGCACCATAGTATACAATGTGTTAAACCTATCAGTCATTACTCATGAATACACACTGCTGCTGCAAGGACCATAGTATACAATGTGTTAAACCTATCAGTCATTACTCATGAATACACACTGCTGCTATATGCACCATAGTATACAATGTGTTAAACCTATCAGTCATTACTCATAAATACACACTGCTGCTGCAAGCACCATAGTATACAATGTGTTAAACCACCATAGTATACAAATGTGTTAAACATATCAGTCATTACTCATGAATACACACTGCTGCTACATGCACCATAGTATACAATGTGTTAAACCTATCAGTCATTACTCATGAATACACACTGCTGCTACATGTACCATAGTATACAATGTGTTAAACCTATCAGTCATTACTCATGAATACACACTACTGCTGCATGCACCATAGTAGCATATGAAACAGCATTATAAACTGCTAACGCTAGCTAGCGCGCTAACGCTAGCTAACATGCTAACGTGTAAACAGAGACCCAGAGAAAGAAGTTACCCATCCATTCATTGCTGCAGGCTGTCTGAATGTATGCATAAACTTACAGTAGTAGCTAACGCTAGCTAGCGCGCTAACGCTAGCTAACATGCTAACGATAGCTAGCGCGCTAACGCTAGCTAACATGCTAACGTGTAAACAGAGACCCAGAGAAAGAAGTTACCCATCCATTCATTGCTGCAGGCTGTCTGAATGTATGCATAAACTTACAGTAGTAGCTAACGCTAGCTAGCGCGCTAACGCTAGCTAACATGCTAACGATAGCTAGCGCGCTAACGCTAGCTAACATGCTAACGTGTAAACAGAGACCCAGAGAAAGAACTTACCAATTCATTCGTTAATACATTCTTTCTTTGCTGCAGGATATGTCTGTGGCTGTTGATTGCAGTGTCTGTGGCTGTTGCCTGCCAGCCATGCCTTTGTCAGGAGGACCAGCTGTCCTCATCGATATCAGAGCGCGCTGCCTCCTTCCCCCCGCCCCTTCCAGAATGTTCCTACTATTTAGCCAATCAACAACCAGAAAATGCTGCTTCACTTGTCTATCATTTCAAAAGATTCAGACATGGTCGTATACTTTTAGCTCTACTAACCAGAGTTTTAATCACACAGTTTAAACAATTACACCATGAGAATCCTAAGACCCAGGCGGACATTTTGATGTATAACATGTATCTGTAACCCCAGAAATGTAGGCGCTATCACAATTTACAAAGGAACAAAAAAAAAACCAAAAATCGCTTTCAAATTAGAGTGGAGAAAATCACCGTTTCTATGGATGTCTATGGGGAGGCGCAAGTTGGAAACAAAAGGACATAACGAAATAAATATATATGTTACAGCTTATATTTGAACATTTTGAGTGACAGCACAAATAGATGAACGTTTTGATATGCCATTTGTGTGTAAAGGGTTGAAACTCAGGCAGCAGTAGCAGTTTACAAATGTGCTCTACATTTTCTGCTGAATGGGCTCTCACACTCTAGTTTTGAAGATTCCGTCAATGTATTTCAATGGGGATTAATTAGCGACATTATCGTTAATATTTCGTAAACTACATAACGAAACCTTCTACAAAACAATGCCAACTAAATAGAGTTCGGGACGCACATTTTGACACCTTTTTTGTCCATCTAGTGCAAAAACTGTGGGAGGAGTAGGCGGGGACAAAATTGATATAATAATAATAATAATAATAATAATAATAATAATAATAATATATATGTGAGATTACAATATGTGTCCTTGACCATAGTCAAGCACACATAATAACTTTTATCTGAAGTTGAAACGCTCTGTGCGTTTATTCAAGATATATTCTGTTATAATGCATTATTGCATTGCATTTATAATATTAAACTAATTTGATATCGATGTAGCCCAAGCAACGTCCTACTGTTGAAATACGGAAACCTATCTTGGACACCGGCCGTAACTTTTCAAGAAATTAAAATAATAATTGATCACGTCCTCCACCACATTGTCAAAGTTGGTATATTGTCTTTCCTTCAGCTATGTTTGTGTCATTATATTCATGATTTGCTAAAATAAAGTTAAATCGGAGTTACAACAAGGCACTTAGTATTGAATGCGAGTTGGACGTTTTGCTCATCATTGACTTGAACGGGCATTACATTCTTATTACCAACTTTTAGTTGACATATTTTAAGTATATAGTCGCTGGATAATATATAATCTCATTTTATACACTAGTCAAATGTAAAACGTGAACTGAATATTTAGGAAAGTTTTATTTATTCAGAAAAGTGTTTGTTCGGCATGAATGTGTGTACAGACACGGAATTTACATTGGCAGGAAGGTGCATAAATAAAACATGAATAGAACAATATACATTATACTAAGGGGTAGATAGTAATATACAAAATGTTGTAAGCATATTGATGTTTATATTCTTTTCAATTCGATGCACAACAATACTTTGTTGAAAATTTGTTAGACTCTGCTAGCCACCGAGTCGTGCCTGGTACCATTGGATAGAGGAGGTCCCACAGAATCACCCATGCTTTGAATGGAGTAAATCAGATAATGTGTGCCGGAGATATGGCTTATTGAACGTGGGCAGTACAACCGAGCCCACAATGACTGGCTGCGCTGGGAACAGAGACCATATAGTCGGAGTTCCAGCGGATGAACCACGCCGCTCACAGCCGTATGGTTGGAAGGATATGGGGATTCCCACAGAACCACGCCTCTCACAGAAGGATAGGGGGATTCCCACAGAATTACGCATACTTTGAATGGAGTGAATCGGATATAACGTGTCATTGGAATTCACAGGAATACAGGCATATTTTTGTATTAGATAATTTAATTTAAAAGTAACCTTATATTTGTGGGCTGACATTGACAAAACTGCTGATGCGGATTTACTTCCTTCCCCAGCCGACGTGAAAAAACGGAATTATAGTCATGGAAAGTCATGGCTGAACATTGTACATTGATTTTAATTACTAAACGCAACACCAGCGGGCGCAGGCTGTTGGTTGGCTAGAAATTTCTAAATATAAATGAGTTCAGCAAGTTTAGAGACGTCGGTCTTTAGGCTTCATTCACATGCAAATCCCGACCATTTACAATGCAATCCGTTTGCCCCACACCCCCAACAACAGACTCCTCTATATCTGACAATGCAATCCGCTCACCCCCAATAAGACTTCCATATCTTAGAACTTAGTTCGAGAAATCATCCAACCATAAAAAATCTTGTTATTTTCTCAAATGTTCTCCAAACTCATCCGTCAGTTCCAAAGTCTCACAGTATAATATGATAATAGCTGTCGGGTACTAACTTCAGGCTATTTTATGTGGGGGCAGTGTCTTTATGATTTACATGTGAATGCGCGATAGAGGGAAACAATGGAACTGGCCAGCCAGTGACCTGAATTTTCTTCAAGAAAGGGAGATGATAAATACTTAGACCGTGTCTTTGTGTGGGTATATGTTAGAACGCTGTATAGAATTATTACAAAAATGCGTTGCACTGTTTTCTGTTCTATTTCCACGTTGGTTGTTGGTTAAAAGCAAATGTATTTACATATGTATAACATACATTTCTCACAGACTTGATTACGTGGGATAATTGCTTCATATAGTTAGTGTTATCTGGGCCAAAATAAGTGAGTTACATGAATGCGCCTTTTCAAATAGGATTATTGTCCCCAACCAAAGCATGTTGTACTCAGTGAGCTTCCTGTCAAATGCCGACAATTCGCGAGTCCGTATTATATTATTACAACAAGGTATTTGGTATTGAATGCGAGATGTACGTTTTGCTCATTATTGATTTGAACGGACATTACAGATTATGATAAATACTTTTAGGTTGTGTCTGTGTGGGTAAACCATACATTTATCATGTGCGTCACAATTAAATACTTCATATCATATTAAATCAATCATGTCTACAATACGTCAAGTTAATTTTCGTTAATTTCAAATTATTTGTGTGGTATTATGGCACCATAAAGACCTCAATATACGTGCTTGTAGTTTTGTGGTTGTTTGCCTGTGATGGGACTAAAAATAATTTAGTGTGGTTACTCTAATTTCCAATGTGGCCAACTTTTCTGGACGGCTGATTTTCTAAAAATGAGTGCGTCGCACATACGGCGTGGTTGGTATCATTGGAAAGGTGAGTTTACACAGAATTAGGGGAAATTGGATAGGAGTAAACCTGAAACTGCCGGCGAGAGAAACGGGTCCCAGAGTGTTATAGTAATGTTTTAAATTATGCTGCACAAAGCCTCCGTGCCCACGGAGTCATGTTTGGTAAGGTTGGAATCATCCATGCTTTGAATGGAGGTAAATCGGATAATGTGTGTTGGAGAAATGGCTTTTGGAGCGCAATGAATAGCGTTCGGCTCATAATGAATTGCTGCCCTGAAAACATGAACATGTCTGAGTTCCAGCGGATGAACCACGCCTCTCACAGCCGGGTGGGGGATCCCACAGAACTATGCATACTTTGAATTGATAAAGTGTCATCGCAATTTACATATGGATATAGGCATAGTTTTGTAATATAGGAATTTAATAAATAAACATACATTTTTAAGTAACCTTAAATTTGTGTGCTGACACTGACAAACTGCAGGTGAATACTTTCCTTCCCCATGCGACAGGAACAAACTACTGAATGCTCAAACAGCTAATTCGATTCTGTAAGGCCATTGAAAATTGTTTCCCTCAAACGCACACTAACTTTAAATTAAACCAAATTAAGTGACTTATTTTATGTGGGTATGGGTAACATAGGAATGAAACACTTCAGCCCGAATGCATTGAGCGCAATAAATCAGACAGTTGGAGTTAACAGTCGCGCAACAATAATCCCTTGAAATGCTCGTCTTTTTTGGTTACAATTATTTTTACAGTTTATTATAGAATCCATTACTTCAGTGGTTTTATAAAGTAAAATTGTATTTCCTGTCAAAAAATTATTATTTTTTAAGATTCATTTGGTTTAATTTAAAATAATTAGAGTGGTAATATGTTACCATAAAAGCCTAAATCTATGTGCACTTATTAAATAATAGTGGACACTTTTAGGCCATCTATTCATTTGCCAGAAGGTTTTAACATTTTCGCCACCTTGATTTTACAACAGCCCGGTCCTTCTGAAGCAAAGATAACCAAGATGCGCCATCTGCTGGTCATTGTGTGTCATTGCGTGTCCACAACATTCTCCCATTCAAACCAACGCATGGGTCATTTGACCCAAAACCGCGAACAACGACCCTATCTGAGCCTCGGCGCTCCTAGTGTTAAATTAAATCAAGTATAAGAGTACACGAAAACTTCAGGTAACAGTTCATGAATGACATATCTGGACATAACATAACTTGACATACCATGCTTAGCAGGTGGAGCTCCAGACACTGTTGGAGCTCCAGACACAGCATGTGAGATGCTAAGACTAGATTGGCACCTAACGCTTCCTCCTTCTCGTGTTATGGGACTGTGGTCAACATTATTGCAGTCTTTTAATGTTCGATTTTCTTCTTTGGAATGGTTTTTACTTTTGTTGGTTGACATTTTTTGTTTCGCATTCCTCAATTAGTTTACCTTGATTTTGATATGATTACACATGTTGACTACTGTATGAATAAAATTAAACTTATAGAAGTGGTGGCTTTTGGATTGGAAATAATTTTGTTTTCCAGGATGATGGGTCTCTGAAAAACTAAAAAATCTTAAGCAATAATTAATACCTGATGCCAATGTTTTAGTTACCTAACATATATATTTTTAATATTTCAAGGCATTTCCATTCTTTTATTAATATTGGCTTGAGGGCTACTACCAAAGTGTGCTGCAGAGGAGAACATAGCTGGGAACAAATGGAACAGGCTGGTGGACCATACCATGGCCATAATAAGTGGTCCATGCCATGACAATAATGTAATTTCAATGTGGCTGGATATTGGACTGGTGGTGCACCGAAACCATTTCGGTAAACAATTAAGAGGTCACCTCTCACATTTTTGAGAAACAGCATTTGCAGAAATCAATGATCCCTTATTTCCTGTAAGTTGTCATATGGGGCCTCCATGGATCAGACTTGTCTGTCCAGAACATCCCACAGATGCTCAATTCTTATAATTTAAGTAGAAAGGTCTCATGTGTGTGTGTGTATGGTCTGAAAGGTGAAAGCTAGGGCACGTACAGAAAGACGGCCTAGAAAAGGGAAGTGAGAGTAGCTGCAGAGAACAACAGGCCCTTTCGAGCCGTAGAAACCAGACGATATGACCAGAAGTTCAAGAAAATTAGAAGGCCAACGGAAAATAACCACGATTACACCCTGTGCTTGAAAAAGGTATAAAGACTTTGTGAACCAGTGGAGAGTCAGATCTCACTGGGGCAGGCTTTGACTGTACTGTGTGATCTCCTGAGATATCTTTGATTAAATATTGGTGAACGTACTTCTGGACTCTGCGATTCTTTCTCACATCAACCAACTCGGGGAAGTAGTTATACTTTAACCAGGGTATATGCAGGAATCTTGAAGTTAATTTCAATACCTTTTTCAAGACTTCTCAATATTTTTTAATACCTCACCGCCACTTCAAGCTGTAACCATTTACATCAGTGATAAAAACTAAAAAGCATTAATATCCAACCCTTTACTGAAAAACAGAACTGACAGTGCAATTCACAGTGCAAAAAATGTTCAGAAAGTGCACAAACAGGTTGCTCCTTGAACATCCCTGAGCTAATGAATAATAAAAAGTGCACAAGAATGTTTATTATTATTAAGGACCTAACCTGTCAAAACAATAAATAATTTATAAAAATAGAGAAAAATACAATTCAGAAAACTTAAAATGATTAGTTTGAACCTCAGAATGTATTCTCTACACTACACTCGGACGTACACAGTCACACACTCTCACTCACAGATGCACACAGTCACACACTCTCACTCACAGACGCACACACAAACTCTCCGCATCAAGGACTCCAACGTGTTTCCGTTTAAGGTGCTGTATTATCACCGTGGTGCTCCCGTGCCATGTCATGTCGCTTTTGCATATCTTGCAATTAACACACTTTTTATTTATGTATTTACTTAGTGTGAAATGCTCCCACACTTTGGATGACTTCGGTCGAACTGATTTTGCCGACTCCGCCACCAAAACAACGTTACAGCTCCGCAACCGCACTCAACTCAATTGCTTTTATCTCCGCGACTGAGTGGCGTGTCGATAATGAAATTCGTTGCCAACTTTTTTAATTATCGATTAATGTACAATATGCCTCCCTGATTTTCCCCTCGACTGGCTGCAGCCACTCTTTAAAGTCCGGCATTTCCAGCCAGGACGCTGCAAATTTGCACTTCCCCATTCTGTTCATGCGTTCACCAACCTTCTCTTAAAACATTTCGGTGCGTTGTAATACATTGTGCTTTTGAACTTCCGCCCGCCTGCCCGCTCTGGTGCTCTCAGAGGCAATTTACGAACGTTTTTTTTAAATAAAAATGACTCATTTCACACACTTTTTTGATGTTTTTGGGACTGTTGGACAGCTAATTCAGAAAAAATATGTTCAATATTTAAGACTTTATAAAGCCGTGATAAGACTTTTTAATACTTTTTAAGGGTCTTAATTTTCCCAAAATTGATTTATCACCTTTTAATACTTTTCAAGACCCCGCGGATACCCTGTTAACACTATTTATAGGATCTACAAAGGTTTATTTTTACATAACTACCACTTTTACCACTCACTTTTAATAACACAATTAACACATTAATCCATATCAAGCATGTATGGCATTTGAATGCAATTTGCTCTGCCTTTGCATATTTAACCGTCTAAAAATATGTGAACTGTGAAGAAAAGCTAATTGATACAAACAAAAAGTCCTTTATCTTAAAGAGAAAAACGTATTTAAACAGCCCTTAAATCACAGAGCAAATAAATAAGTCACAGCTTGTTCTTGTGTTATACTATAGCTAGACTGTGTAATATTTAACACACATGTTGGCAAACAATATAACTTCCACATTGTAAAGAAACTTTGGGAGGATGGTCATTTTGATTAGGTTGACCCTGCCAGCTAAGGAGAGGGGCAGAGTGGACCATCTGTTGATGTCTTCCTCTACTTTTTTAATCAAAGTGTTGAAGTTACTATTAAAAGTGCTTGCCAAAGTCCCAGTGACGAAAATACCCAAATATTTGAAGCCTTGGTCCACCCATTTAAAAGGGGCTGCATAGTTTGGCAATTTACTTACTGGTTTGTTGATTGCGAATCACTCACCCTTCCCAAAATGTATTTTATATCCTGACAGTTGGCCAAATTGTTTAAAAAAATTGAATTACGGGAAGAGAGGTAGAAGGGTTGGATACATACAGAAGCAGGTCATCCGCGTACAGTGATAGCTTTTGCACCGTACCTTGACGTGAAATGCCCTCAAATTTTTCTTCAGATCTTAGCCAGATGGCCAGAGGCTCAATGGCTATGGCAAACAGTAAAGGGGACAGGGGGCACCCTTGTCGTGTGCCGCAGTGAAATTTAAAAAGAGGGAGAGAGCACATTGTTTGTTTGTACAGATGCTACTGGGGATGAATACAACAACTTTACCCATGCTGTGAAACCTGAACCCAAACCAAATCTATCTATCATCTCAAAAAGAAACTCCCACTCTACCATATCAAAAGCTTTCTCAGCATCCAGCGACACCCCTATCTCAGTGGTGCTGGAGCTGGGCATGTTCAGAAGTCTCCTGGTGTTGTGAAATGAGTCCCTCCCCAGCATGAAGCCTGTTTGATCTGCTGAAATGATCCCTGGCAAAACCTTATGAAGGCAGAGGGCTAGGATCTTAGCAAGAATTTTGTAATCCACATTTAATAATGAAGCTACTGCAAAGTGAGGGATCTTTGTCCTTTTTTAGGAGAAGAGTAATTGTGGCATTGTTCAGGGTTGGAGGAAGTCTGCCAATTGACAGGGCTTTATTATACATGTCACTTCGAACTGTAGAAAGAAGTGGGGCAAATTTCTTGTAGAATTCTACTGTAAATCCATCTGGACCAGGTGATTTCCCACTCTGCAATGTAGTTATCGCCCCCATGATCTCCATTGTGGAGATTGGCTTAGCTAAATTCTTTACTATTCCCTGATCTGCTTTAGGGAACCCGATAGTACTTAAGCCGCTTGCTGAACGGGTGATCAGAGGCATATAGATCAGAGTAGAATTTGGAGAATGTTTCATTAATAAGCTTTGGATCAGTGGTAGTGGCACCTGAAGAAGATGTAATACTAGGAATGAACCTAGATGCTGCTGCAGCTCTAGCTTGCTGGGCGAGGAGTTTGCCAGCCTTGTCCCCTGACTCAAAGATTCTTTGCCTCGACTTGAGTAGTTGCATTTCTGCATCGTTTGAAGTTAAAAGATTGAACTCTGTCTGGTATTGTAGACGCTTCTTATAAAGTGAGGGGTCTGGGTTATTTGCATAGCTGTCATCAATTTCCAGATTTTTTTGTGCCTCTTATCTGACCTCTTAAATATGCCTTGAGGGACTCCCACAAGGTGCCCCTCGCCACGTCAGGATTATCATTTATTTTAAGAAATAGTTCAATGCTTGATCTTAAAGAGTCTACCAGAGGGTCGTTGGCCAGAAAATTTGAGTTAAACCTCTATGGTTAAAAAAAACGGTTGTCTGTCCAAATCAGCATTCTGCACAAAATGTAAATCTCCCCCAATGATAGTATGGTGTGTTTCAATATTAGGAATAGAAGTAAAAATCTTTGAAATAAATTGTTTATCATCCCAATTTGGTGCATAGATGCTAGCCAGGACAACTTTTGTGTGACAGAGTGTCCCTGAAAAAATAACAAACCGGCCATTTAAATCTGCAATAACATCATCTGCTTCAAATGGAGTATTGTTTTGGATCAAAATGGCAGCACCCCTGGCTCTTGCACCAAAACTAGAGTGATATACCTGGCAAAACCTGCTCCTTTTTAAGCGCATAATCTGACCAGTAGGTAAGTGGGTCTCCTGCATAAATACTATATCTCCTTTCAAATCTTGGAGGTGGGAGATAATGTTATTTATTTTAGTGGGCTGGTTTGCCCCTTTGACATTCCATGATATGAAGCGAATGTTATTCATTGTTTGTCTACTTCCCATTTAGGCAAAAGTAGATTAGGGTTATAGAGTGTAATATACGAGTAGTATGCTTAAAAAAAAAACGTAATCCCACCCAAACATGTAGTCTACTTATTAAAATTCTTCCGGAGCTCCTTCCTCTTTAAACCTCCCACTCCACCACACAGTCATATGAACAGATTATTTAACTAATATGTTTTCTTCTTTTTCTCAAAACACCTCTGAACAGCGGTACGAGTACCATGAGTAGCAAGTCGTCTCTTGTAGGGATCAGTCACCACTTGCCATCGAAGATCCAGATTTCTGGTATGATGCTAAAACTGCTGAGCTTCCTTCACTGAGAAGAGGCGTCGTCTCTCCCCGTCGTCAGCCTTAATGAACAGTCGCGCTGGGTATAGCAGTGCCGGCTTGAGCTTGAGAGTAAAAGGCTGACGCATGACTTCTCTGTACTCTGCTCGTTGGTCCATTACCTCAGGACAATAATCATCGTGTAGGTACACTGACTTGCCATCGTATTTTAGGCCGTCTTGCTTCCTGCGGGCAGCACGAATCACCATATCCTTGGTCTGAAATTTGTGGAAGCAAATTTATCACGGCTCTAGGTTTGCCCCCCTCAGACGGTTTGGGAACAGCGCACGATGAGCCCTGTCAAGCTCCGATGGAGATGTCAGCACATCTTGGCCCAGTATATCCACCAGGAGATTAGAGAAGAATATTGTTGGACGTGTTCCCTCAACAGATTCGGGTACCCCGATGAGACGCACGTTACACCGTCTGCTCCTCCCCTCCAGGTCAGTGATCTTGGCTTTCAGTTTAGCATTGTCTTCGGCCATGTTGGAAAGCTGGGATTCCAATGACTGCATTTGATTCAGCCCAGATTCCAGGTCGGAAATACGTTGTTCATGGTTAGCGATCGTGGTCTGTACACCGTCTAATTTAGCGTCAATGACAATGTCTGCTACTTAAGTGCTAGATAAAGTTTTCCTACACATTCAGAGGGAGCTCCTAGAATCGCCACTGGCCATCGGGACTGAGTGCTCATTCCTGACTATGGATAATTTTCCGACTAATGAGGGACTGTCAAAGATGATGTGAATGTTCTGAATGAGTACCGGCGTGAAAGGTGCACTTGTATCAATACACAAGCTAACTGTCCGGCAATCATTTGTGTGGTAATAATTGATTTTCTTATTTACATATTTTAAAATACTTATGACAAATAATTCATTCCAATTTCTGCATACTTGGTAATAAGACACATGTCATCAGTGTGAATCTGGTTGTAGTGATAAAGTTGAACTATTTCAGATAAATACGTTGTGTGTGCGCGGCCATGTTTGTTTACATTGCAATACATGCTGGGAGTCGTAAGGTCTATCCAACATAATATAATAATATGCAGACGATTCACGAATCTGTAAGTTGTTGCTAATATCATTAGTTTTTGTGTCGAGTGTATTTTTTCCCCGGACAATAGAAAACAACTAATATTATGTTTAGCAGCCTATTTTAATTTTAGCAAAATATGACCGTTTGTGTTGGTACGTCAGTAATCATTCACCTTCCAATTTAAATATTTGCTACCGCTGTAATTGTTTAAAAATATACTCTATAAAATGTACATTTGACATTGAGGAAATAAGTAATAAACACTGTTTAACCTAATGGCAGCTAAATAAGTATGGTCTGCTCAGTCATTGTTGCGTCACTTTTTTTTGGACGTTTTAACAAACGTTCCAATCTCTCGTGCTTAGTCAGACTTATAATATTCCAAACTCAGTTACCCTGGCAACTTTTGCTGGGAAACTAACCTGGTCCGGGGCAGGCTAACTGTCAGGTTAACCTGATCTTGACAGACGTCCCGTTTGCGGGGTTGTTGCAGTACCCTATACAACCACTAGGGATATTTGCAGTACTCTAAACAACCATTACAACCTCTACACAAAGATCGCAAATTCAAAAACGTCTGTTTAATAATATACTACATGCTTATATAGTGCATAGAGGTTAGAATCTTCCCTTTCTAACAACGTTTTCCGTTTTAAAATAGCTAAAACAAAGACCGTTTTATTAGCAATTGAAAGGACTGCTAATGGCGCTGATGACGTCATCATTGTTGTAAACACTTATTAACCAAAGCGATAAAATACCAAAATATTGTACTTACATCAAAGTTGATCGTTTTTATTTTCCTATATTCCCAGGGATAATATTAGCATCGTTTATGACCCTTAGTATTCTATAATAATCCGTATCTGCAAGACTAGACATTTACAACATGTAACACGATCTGTTTCACTCAAAACTGTGGTATCCATGAAAATGTCACTTCCTTATCGAAGGTAAAGACTTCATTTCCCATAGGGCTTTGCTCCCATTTGTCTACATAGAAAACTGACTGTCTGGGAGCTGATGCAATACCTCACTAGACTGAAGGAAAAAAAGACCACCTCAGTAAAATAGCTGTATCTCGGTCGTGGTGGAGGAGGGAGCGGTAATCATACGCAGGGCATTTCAAAGACAACGTACTTTCAAGGACAAGTCATACCCGTTGGCTTTTCCTGACAACTACCTGCATGAGCGGTATATATTCTTGAGGGAAGGAATAGCATATATATGTAGATAATGAGACCGCACATCGCACACGGCACAATTAAGCGCTCACATTGCCACAAACTGTGTGCATTGCATTCCGCTTTTTTGCCAGCGGAACATTTTTGAGTTGGAGATGCAGAGAATATCAGCAAAGCCACAGTTTGCCGCTCTGTACGAATTGAGTACCTGTCTTTAAAGAACTTACTCAATGTGATGATCACCTTCCCTGGCCACAGAGCTATTCGTACTATTAAACAGGCCTTTTATGGAATCACTGGTAAGTTAAAAACAATACCTATATAGTAATTGGAAATATTGTCTGTTAATGCTAATCAATGTTAAAAATAAAAAATAAATACTCTTACAGGTGAATTTGCAGGTGTTTTGCTGGGAGACAAGGGATATGCATGCATGCCATATCTCCTGACTCCCTATCAGGAGACCCAGACTCAGACACAGCACAACTACACTATTGGCCATGCACGCACAAGAGCTTGTATAGAGATGGCATTTGGGCCCATCAAGTCGAGGTTTCAGTGCCTGAATCATCTCAGAGTAACTCCACAAAGGGCATGTGACATTGTAGTTGCATGTGTCGTGCTACATAACATTGCCTGTCGGAGGAGAGAGAGGCAACCAAGGATGGTCGTAGAGGAAGACTGGGGAATTTAAGCTGTTTCTGAGGACAATGACACAGGCAGGGTTATACGATACAGTTATGCCAATAATTAGTTTGGTTAATACGGTCCAAACCATGTTAAGTTCGCTTTGTCCTTAATTAAACAGACACACAAGTCACATCTATTATCTTTTTATTTAGGTTTCAGCTGCCTGTTGGGGGTGAAAACATGCAATTCACGAGTTCACACTTACGAATGGTCAGAGAGTAAATGGTAATATGTATTTGGCGTGCTCTCCGGGGGGAGGGCTTCGAGCTGTCTTAACGACCCCCCCGAAAAGAGCGCAGAGATTGGCGGGCTGGCATTACGAGGAGAGCATGGTTGTTGTTTGGCCGGGAGAGCCCTCGCAGCTGGGAGATCAATACTCGCTGGACGAGAAAGAGAAGGCATAGATGCTTGACCGGGAAGGCTCTCTGTGTCCGCTGGGAGATAAATACTCTCTGGACGGAGAAAGATGCTCAACCGAGAAGGCTTTCTCTGAGTCCGCTGTGAGATTAGTACTCGCTGGACAAGAAAGAGAAGGCATAGATGCTCGACCGGGAAGGCTTTCTCTGTGTCCGCTGGGAGATTAGTACTCGCTGGACGAGAAGGCATAGATGCTCGACCGGGAAGGCTTTATCTGTGTCCGCTGGGAGATTAGTACTCGCTGGACGGAGAAAGATGCTCCTTGAGAATTCCAAATAATGAGGTACTGGAGTTGGGAACTTGTCCGCCTCTGGAGCCAGCATCCTGAATTTCTGAAACCTAAAGCGAGACAGGTCAGCCATTTTTTTTTTACCTTGGGATATGTTTAGCGATTAAGATAAATTGATCACATGCTGAAATCCAGATTGGACGTCTTAAAAGTGGCATCAGTGCACGTGAATGGGAACGGCCTTTATTAATGCACTGGAATGTAGCTTCGTTGTCACAATGGACTACGATACTGCTAGCAGTCCATTCTTTCCCCCACAGGAAGGCTGCTACTACGAGAGGGTAAAGCTCAAATAATGCGGAGGACTGTAGCGTGTCCTGTATTTGGGGGGGCCATGGAGACGCGAACCAGCGTCCTTGGTAAAACCCCCCAAAGTCGGCTGAGGTGGCTGCATCTGTGAACAGCTGGATGTCGGTGGGGGAGGAGATTAGATCCCTATAAAAAAAAGATAAGCCGTTCCACTGTTTAAGGAATGTTATCCATAGCCTGAGTTCGTCGCGGCACGCTGGAGTTATGGAAATGCGATCTTCTAGCGCGTGAACTGAAGACGCGAGAGAGAGGAGATGAGAAATAAAAGGGCGGCCTTGTGGAATTATGCGCATGGCGACGTTTAAATGGCCAAGCACGGATAGGAGTTTGTCTACGAGGGTAGATGAGATAAGGATTATTTGATCGATTTAACTGAATCTAAGTTAATGCCAAGGAACTCGATGGATGTGGCGGGACCCAAGGTTTTCTCTTGGGCGATGGGGATTCCGATCTCGGAAAAACCTTTTTGAACTGTGAGGATCTGGGCTGCTGGAATGGCATCGGGAGGCGAAATTATAAGGAAATCGTCCAGTAGGTGAATGAGGTGAGGGATTGCATAGTTGTTTGACAAAATCCAGCAGACAACTTCAGATAGCATGTCGAAAATTTTGGGGCTGCTTTTGCATCCAAAAGTTAAGCGTACGGCGAAATAGAATTTCCCATGCCAGCGCACTCCGTATAAGTGCAATGAATCTGGGTGGATGGGGATCACTTTGAAAGCCAAAGTGATGTTGATTTTTGCGAGCCAGGCACCCCGACCCATGGTTTTTATCAGGTAAATCAGGAAAATTTGTTGAGTGGGATCAGGCTGTTGCCTGCTTGGGAACAGGGATTTATGCAGAGCTGACAGATTGACTATGAGGCGTTTCATACCTGAAAACTTTCTCGTAGCCACTCCAATAAGGCTAATACGAAAACATTTGATCATAAAGCCTGACTCGACTTTTTTTTTTTATCAGGTTGTCTACTACGTCGGGCTCGGCGAGAGACGATTGGAGATTATCGCAGATGATATTTTGGGAGAGAGGGCGTAACACTCCAGGTTTAAAACTGTGTTGGAGGCCAGACAGCAGATATTCATTGAAGTCAGGGTCCGGGTGGTGAGCTAGTTCGATAGAAAGGCGAGAAATATTGACGGGAGTTGATAAATAATTCTTAGATTTTTTTTATTGACATCTTTGAACACAGGGCGTACGGGACGAGCATGGGCACCGCCGCAGAAACTGCATATGTGCAAGTACCGACAATGCTGCCTGATGCACTTGCCGCGGTTGAAATTGTTGCAAGGCTGATTGCTGTCCACAGATGATCCGGTGCTGAAATTAGCCTTGTGGGGATTTGGGTTAATCGTTGCCTGTCTTGGTACGTAGCTGGTGGATTAAGCTGGTGCTGTGTCCCAGCGTGGAGGAACGGAGGAGTTAACTTGTGGGCACGGCGTTGTGGAATGTGCCTCCGACCTGCAGACAGCGCAAGAAATGTTCCTGCAGTCGAGGAATATTCTGCTGTGTAGGTCGGTGTCGAGTGCTCCCCACTAAGGGCATTGGTTCCACTGGGAAACCCTGACAGCGCATTTTGCTGAGAAGAGTTTGTGGTAGGTGTAAAAGTGCCCTCCCCCATAGGATAACGCGAGCTCGGCTATGAGCGCTAAATAGTTGTTCAGTTCGCGCCGCCTATGAGGGAAGGCTGAGCAAATAACTTCTGTGAAGTGGCTGAAAGCGATTGAAAACTCGGAAAAAGAAGGACAAATGTGTGTTTTGTTTTTTTAAAGTGACTGAAAAGTCCCCGCAGTCTAACTGGCGGTAAGAATCGGACACTGGAAATAAAGAGAGTAGAAGTGAAAGGTCTACATCCGCACCTGCCAGAATCTGTGCTCAGATGTTGTGAGTCACTGGGGGAGGTTTGTTTTGGAAAATATAGATGTCGGCTGTGGAGTTCAGAAATAGTGTAGATAAAACGTGATAAAACACGCGTGTCTTGGAAAGCACAAAACCCTGAGAAACGGGATCGTGTGCTATACTGAGGAGAAACAAGAATGTGATCTTCAGGGTGTTAAAGGGGCCAAGGCTAGAAACCGATGTCCTGAACACCTTATCTGTGATGAACTGTATGGTTCTTTGTATGCCTCATAGTCTTTCTTGTAAAATGTTATTTTAGATAAAGGTATAGTAACATTAATTACGTGGTATTAGAATAATCCACAACAGGCTCCAGAGTGACAGCGTTTGGTGGGACTGGCATCTGGGTAGCAGTATAAAGAGAATAAGTAGATTTTGAATTAAAGAGAGAGTTGTAAGGGAGAGAAACCGGGGCTGCGACTATTGGCGGAGGCATCCTCACGCTTAGATCGGCCTGTGGGGCTTGAGGGAGATTGAGAAAAGCATAAGGAGGAAATGAAGTAAATGCGTGAGCCTGTGCTTCAGGCCACTGAAAACGGGAAGGGTTAGTGGTAGTCGCAGGGAGATGATGACATGACTGTGCCTGCGCCGCTAGCGGAGCCGGAGGCCACTGCAGGGGAAACGGGTTAAAAACGCCAGGGGGAAAAAGCTGAGAGGCAGAGGTTGGGCCTGCGGGCCCAGCTGTGTATGGCGCTACGGCAGGAAGCGCCGTGCTGAAAAGCTGAGTTGAAGCGGGAGGAATCCTCGCAGCGATGTAATCTGGGGGACGGCCCAAGCTCGCAGAAGGCCTGGCGCCGCGGGCTGAAGTTCGTGGAAAACCGGATCTTGAGTGAGCCGGTGACGGAGTCGGGCGAGGCGAAATCGGGGCTTCCCGAGTTTTGCCCGGCCTGCTGGCCGGCTTGGAACCTGGGGTGGATGGTTCTAAAGTCACAAATATTTGGTATAATTGCGCTTTGGTCATCTTGCACTAGGGCTGAATACCGGAATTCTTCAGCGCTTGTCTCAGACTCACGACCGTCCATTTTTCAATTCGGCCAAATCGTTGGTACGGCCGAACGATAGGAGGAAGCCGGGGAGAAAGCTGGAGTCCTTGCCGGTGGAGGTGAGGGTAAACCCTGGCGTCTTGGCGTGAAATATGGCAGTTCAACTTGCATCTTTCTCTAGTTTTTGGATTTCCAGCTTTAATTGTCTCATCTTTAGTTTGTTATACTGTATGTCCATTTCAATGGCTTCAATTTGTTTCAGGAGATATCTTTTGTTGACTCCCTTTATGTTCTCTGTGTTCTGTAGGAACAGAGATTCAAGTTATTTGATTGAATGCACCTAGCACTTTCTGTAATTTCTTAATACTCAGTTGGTCACTTGTGGTCCCAGACTGAGAGGGCTCTATAAGCGTGTCAGCACCCTACAGCCAATGATGATAATAGGGTAAATACACACTATTGGCACTTCACTGGTAGGCTTTTACATATACGATGTCCAAATCTGTGCCTACCTCAGGCCTCCATGGACATACTGAAACAGTCTCCTCATCCTCCCCCCCATCCAACTGCAGATGGGCCTTCAACCTGACACCATTAACCTCTGTTGAATAAATCACCACTTGAAATCAGTGCTTTACACTATAGGTCATACTCACAGGGTTCAGCATGATGTCTGGTGGATCCAGCAACCACACAGAATTTGGCATCACTATTAAACGGAAATAATTCATTAGGAATCCAAGGCAAAGAATAAATGACACAATTTTCAAAAACACACCTTTTAAGTAGTAATTTCTTCTACTAGCTGGAATGGATTCTGAGGATGTTCCCCCTTCTATGCCCTCAATGACAGGCCTCCCTTTGTTTATATATAATGCCAGCTCTTCTGCAGGAGTTGGCTGTTGGTGGGCCTCCCTTTGTTCATATATAATGCCAGCTCTTCTGCAGGAGTTGGCTGTTGGTGGGCCTCCATTTGTTCATATATAATGCCAGCTCTTCTGCAGGAGTTGGCTGTTGGTGGGCCTCCCTTTGTTTATATATAATGCCAGCTCTTCTGCAGGCGTTGGCTGTTGGTGGGCCTCCATTTGTTCATATATAATGCCAGCTCTTCTGCAGGAGTTGGCTGTTGGTGGGCCTCCATTTGTTCATATATAATGCCAGCTCTTCTGCAGGAGTTGGCTGTTGGTTGATTTTCACCTCCTGTCATGTTCTTTTCTCATCACTTAAGTTGCTGCTGTTAAAAAGTAAGCAATTATTCACGATTGTCAAATATTTATTTTGGCTTTTATGAATAATACTAATGCACAATTCAAATGAGTTGATACTTACGCATTGAGACGATCAACAATTTCCTGCCAGCCTTTCTCTCTTGTTCTGTTTATTGCTGCGGTATTCCATTTCTCGTTAATTAAATATGTTTAAATTCCTCGAGTAGCAAACGCTGCTCAGTCGCGGTAAACATCGGTGCTCTTTCTTTCCCCTTATTTGCCATAGTGATACTTTCTAAGTGTATATCTATAACGCAGAACCCTTTTCTACACCAGTATAAAAAAACAATCCTACAACGCTATCCGAATCAAGGAATTGAAGTTTCACTCCCCCACGTGTATCAATAGACTTTTCAGATCAATGCTAACAGAAAGTTGTTTTTTTCAAGACACCAAAACGCCCTTGGATAAACTCTCCCGTCCCAAAAGAAGTGCACAACGCTTACCTCCCCTCACACACACTGAAAGGATGAGCAGAGTACTGAGAGTACCAAACTATATTATTTACAGTATTAAAAGAAACAATAATGTACAAATCAGTAGAGAAACAAAACAAATAGCACATGACAAGTGTGGATACAGACCTGACCCCCCCCCACATCCTGACCCCCCCTTCGCCCCCAACGCTTATGACGAACCCTGATGAGGTGCATCACACACACACCCGAATCTTCAGATTACAAAATGGATGTGAGTGAATGGAGAGAAGCAGTGGGCGGGGTGTGGGTATGTAAATCTGAAATGGGCGGGGCTTAGCAGAGACCACCTGTCTGCTGTTGTCAAACATCTATGGTGTCTTCATCCTCCATCGCCATCTAAAAAAATAACAACAAAAACAGATTAATAAAAATGTGGGATAGCGTATTTAATAAAGAGAGGAGGGACTGCATGACTGAGTAATATGGTAAGCAGCGCATGACTGGGTAATATGGTAAGGACTGCATGACTGGGTAATATGGTAAGGACTGCATGACTGGGTAATATGGTAAGGACTGTATGACTGGGTAATATGGTAAGGACTGCATGACTGGGTAATATGGTAATATGGTAATATGGTAAGGACTGTATGACTGGGTAATATGGTAAGGACTGTATGACTGGGTAATATGGTAAGGACTGCATGACTGGGTAATATGGTAATATGACTGGGTAATATGGTAAGGACTGTATGACTGGGTAATATGGTAAGGACTGTATGACTGGGTAATATGGTAAGGACTGTATGACTGGGTAATATGGTAAGGACTGTATGACTGGGTAATATGGTAAGGACTGTATGACTGGGTAATATGGTAAGGACTGTATGACTGGGTAATATGGTAAGGACTGTATGACTGGGTAATATGGTAAGGACTGTATGACTGGGTAATATGGTAAGGACTGCATGACTGGGTAATATGGTAAGGACTGTATGACTGGGTAATATGGTAAGGACTGTATGACTGGGTAATATGGTAAGGACTGTATGACTGGGTAATATGGTAAGGACTGTATGACTGGGTAATATGGTAAGGACTGTATGACTGGGTAATATGGTAATATGGTAAGGACTGTATGACTGGGTAATATGGTAAGGACTGCATGACTGGGTAATATGGTAATATGGTAAGGACTGTATGACTGGGTAATATGGTAATATGGTAAGGACTGTATGACTGGGTAATATGGTAAGGACTGTATGACTGGGTAATATGGTAATATGGTAAGGACTGTATGACTGGGTAATATGGTAATATGGTAAGGACTGTATGACTGGGTAATATGGTAAGGACTGTATGACTGGGTAATATGGTAAGGACTGTATGACTGGGTAATATGGTAAGGACTGTATGACTGGGTAATATGGTAAGGACTGTATGACTGGGTAATATGGTAAGGACTGTATGACTGAGTAATATGGTAATATGGTAAGGACTGTATGACTGGGTAATATGGTAAGGACTGTATGACTGGGTAATATGGTAATATGGTAAGCACTGTATGACTGGGTAATATGGTAAGCAGCCAGAAAGCAATTTCACACATTGGAGTTCTGGTTATCTTTAATGTAAAATACTGGCTTCAGGGATGCTGTATTTTACAGCATTGGTTTATTGAAATCTGAGCCTTGGGATTGAGTACTGCTGGTTTTCTATTGCACCTGGTTAGAGGACTAGAAAAGACACAAGCAGTATTCTGGTTACAAGGTCCTTGAGGTTGACAACAAGCGCTAGACTGAGCACGGTGGAGAGTGTAGTCAGTAGATCTGTCCATTTACCTGGGCTGGTGTGTCTGTCTCATTGATTGGCTGTCGGTCAAACCTGAACCTAAGCTGCCTTATCAGGAGACCCTGCAAGATTCAGAAAAAATCTGATGAAACGGAAAGTCATCCTGCAAAAATAAATCAGGTCAGATCCATTCCAGATATATTGCAATGATCATGAACAGTAATGGTGATCCTTCATGAATGAATGTCTATGATTGATGGTTATATGGTTCGACCTGGTTACTGAACTGACCTGTCGTTCACAGTAGGCCTTCATGAGTTTGCAGAGTGGAAAGTGTCTCTTGATTTTGAACTGGACCATTGAACCGTCCTGAGCTGCTACCTTCAGGTTAATGTGGTCGTTCACCATCTTGACGCCCTCCTGAAACAATCAAATGGAGATAAATGTCAATTATAAAATTAGCGCTATGTGGCCTGGGGATATTAGATGTGTAGTGTTATTAAAAGATGTTGCTACGGGCGGCATCCATTTAAGCAAACGTGGACGATTTCAAAACTATGTAGCTAATGTCCTCGTACTCAGAAATCAACACAATCTGATTGGGGTCACTGTAATGTCAAAATGAGTACACCAGGGACTTTAACATTAGCAGGTCAGGTCAATGCTATGCGTGTTTGTTTGTGAAAAATATTGTTAACTATCAACTGAACAAGACTCGGGCAGACTCGGACTGGACATGACTCACCAAAGCGTCTGGCCCGGATATAAACATGTGATGGAGGTCAGTACTACAGGGTGGTAGTTATTATAACATGTGATGGAGGTCAGTACTACAGGGTGGTAGTTATTATAACATGTGATGGAGGTCAGTACTACAGGGTGGTAGTTATTATAACATGTGATGGAGGCCAGTACTACAGGGTGGTAGTTATTATAACAGGTGGAGGGGGTCAGTACTACAGGGTGGTAGTTATTATAACATGTGATGGAGGCCAGTATTATAGAGTGGTAGTTATTATAACATGTGATGGAGGCCAGTACTACAGGGTGGTAGTTATTATAACATGTGATGAAGGTCAGTACTACAGGGTGGTAGTTATTATAACAGGTGGAGGGGGTCAGTACTACAGGGTGGTAGTTATTATAACATGTGATGGAGGCCAGTATTATAGAGTGGTAGTTATTATAACATGTGATGGAGGCCAGTACTACAGGGTGGTAGTTATTATAACATGTGATGAAGGTCAGTACTACAGGGTGGTAGTTATTATAACATGTGATGGAGGCCAGTATTATAGAGTGGTAGTTATTATAACATGTGATGGAGGTCAGTACTACAGGGTGGTAGTTATTATAACATGTGATGGAGGTCAGTACTACAGGGTGGTAGTTATTATAACATGTGATGGAGGTCAGTACTACAGGGTGGTAGTTATTATAACATGTGATGGAGGCCAGTACTACAGGGTGGTAGTTATTATAACAGGTGGAGGGGGTCAGTACTACAGGGTGGTAGTTATTATAACATGTGATGGAGGTCAGTACTACAGGGTGGTAGTTATTATAACATGTGATGGAGGCCAGTACTACAGGGTGGTAGTTATTATAACAGGTGGAGGGGGTCAGTACTACAGGGTGGTAGTTATTATAACATGTGATGGAGGCCAGTACTACAGGGTGGTAGTTATTATAACAGGTGGAGGGGGTCAGTACTACAGGGTGGTAGTTATTATAACATGTGATGGAGGCCAGTACTACAGGGTGGTAGTTATTATAACATGTGATGGAGGCCAGTACTACAGGGTGGTAGTTATTATAACATGTGATGGAGGTCAGTACTACAGGGTGGTAGTTATTATAACATGTGATGGAGGTCAGTACTACAGGGTGGTAGTTATTATAACATGTGATGGAGGTCAGTACTACAGGGTGGTAGTTATTATAACATGTGATGGAGGTCAGTACTACAGGGTGGTAGTTATTATAACATGTGATGGAGGTCAGTACTACAGGGTGGTAGTTATTATAACATGTGATGGAGGTCAGTACTACAGGGTGGTAGTTATTATAACATGTGATGGAGGCCAGTATTATAGAGTGGTAGTTATTATAACATGTGATGGAGGTCAGTACTACAGGGTGGTAGTTATTATAACATGTGATGGAGGTCAGTACTACAGGGTGGTAGTTATTATAACATGTGATGGAGGTCAGTACTACAGGGTGGTAGTTATTATAACATGTGATGGAGGTCAGTACTACAGGGTGGTAGTTATTATAACAGGTGATGGAGGTCAGTACTACAGGGTGGTAGTTATTATAACATGTGATGGAGGTCAGTACTACAGGGTGGTAGTTATTATAACATGTGATGGAGGTCAGTACTACAGGGTGGTAGTTATTATAACATGTGATGGAGGTCAGTACTACAGGGTGGTAGTTATTATAACATGTGATGAAGGTCAGTACTACAGGGTGGTAGTTATTATAACATGTGATGGAGGTCAGTACTACAGGGTGGTAGTTATTATAACATGTGATGGAGGCCAGTACTACAGGGTGGTAGTTATTATAACATGTGATGGAGGCCAGTATTACAGAGTGGTAGTTATTATAACATGTGATGGAGGTCAGTACTACAGGGTGGTAGTTATTATAACATGTGATGGAGGTCAGTACTACAGGGTGGTAGTTATTATAACATGTGATGGAGGTCAGTACTACAGGGTGGTAGTTATTATAACATGTGATGGAGGTCAGGACTACAGGGTGGTAGTTATTATAACATGTGATGGAGGTCAGTACTACAGGGTGGTAGTTATTATAACATGTGATGGAGGTCAGTACTACAGGGTGGTAGTTATTATAACATGTGATGGAGGTCAGTACTACAGGGTGGTAGTTATTATAACAGGTGGAGGGGGTCAGTACTACAGGGTGGTAGTTATTATAACATGTGATGAAGGTCAGTACTACAGGGTGGTAGTTATTATAACATGTGATGAAGGTCAGTACTACAGGGTGGTAGTTATTATAACATGTGATGAAGGTCAGTACTACAGGGTGGTAGTTATTATAACATGTGATGAATGTCAGTACTACAGGGTGGTAGTTATTATAACATGTGATGAAGGTCAGTACTACAGGGTGGTAGTCATATAAACATTCCTCTCTAACATTGTCAATTTGCAATTACGGCGTTCGGCAATAAGTTGCTTCTGGGCAGCGTCAGGAATGCGATGCATCTGTTGGAAACACACTTATTCTTTGTGGTAGAATTTCAGGTTGTTTACATTTTATATTTCTTAATCTCTTTTATATTATTATGTTTACCTCATTAGTATTCTATAGCATTGATTGTTTACATTTTATCTCTTCTGTTTAAGTTTACATTTATTAGTATGAGGTATTTAGTTTGTGTGTTAGTAGTAACTGTATTTTAGTCATCCGACCATTAGGGGCGGTAATGAGTAGTTCATGCTTGTAAACAGAGGAAGTATTTCACCTGAGTTGGGAGGCGCTTCTGAACAAGCTAGGAGGAGCTTCCTAGAGGCTTTAAAAGAAGATGCATCCCATTCACGTGTCCTCTTTCTGGATCAACTCGCACGAGTAGAACTTAGGACAGGGCAAAGAGTTTATTGTTGTGTTAAATTCTTTTAATAAACCATCTGAAAAGGTAATCCGTTCGACTCGTGTATTTCACACTCATTTTCTCTACCATATCACTAGTGTGGCCGCTACAAGTAGATATTGTATATTTGCGTATACATAGATTCAGGACATATTACATTTACCCATATTATCGATATTTACCCATTTATCTATATTATGTGTCGGACGGTTTATTAAAAGTAATTTTCATGATAGAAAATCAAAATGCAGATACTCACCTCAGTTATAGAAGTTTGTTTGCTTGCTGCCGCCAAAACGCATTGTCTGTCCGTGGTGTGAGGAAAGGAAGAAAAAGAGCGCCAAGTGTCTCGGTGTCGCAATGCGCATGTCAGAAATGTCACATGACCAATACATGACTCAGTTGAGCCACATTCATGGCTACTGCATATTTCCCTTGTTAATATTTACATATTTAATATTTACATGTGTCAAACAGAAACTATGGAGCATTAAATATGACAGCAGAATTATAGACTGTTTCATTTCTTTTCATAAATGTTTTATTATGTTAACTAATTCATTATTTTATACTTAAATATGAATTGATTCATTTATTGTTTTTAGCTAAATAAATAGAATATTAAAGATATGAAAAAGGTCCATAGAACAATATTACATCTCTTAGTTATTTGCAATCAATATTAATCAACCCCCCAAATCAGGTTAATTGTCAAAATTGACAGACTGTTTGCAATGAACAAATCAAACAAAAAGCAATTGAAATGGTTCAACACAACAAATGCTTAAGTGGTTTGCCAAATCCTACTGGAAATGCAACTCAGAATGACTTCTCCAGTATGGAGTGAAATCAGTGCCATGAGACGAAGCTCCGTAAAAAAACGTTTTGTGTACTTGCAGAAATGATTTGTGTTCTTGCAAAACAAGATTTGTGTACTTGTAGAAAAGATTTGGGCACTTGCGGAAAGACCCGTGTACTTGCAAAACATGATTAGTAACTTGCAGAAAATAGATTTGTGGACTAGTACAAAAGTTTTGTGTATCCGTAAAAAGAGGGTGGCACCAGCTCTGACAACCATAGCAGCCAATCAAATAACGCCATTTCTGTGTCCAGTATCATTGGCCACTTTCGTCTTTCCATCACACAAAAAACGACAGCAAGGAAGACGACCAAACTAGACCGCTGTTTTCAATTGGCAATCATTTGGTAAGCAGTACTTTTCTCCAAGTTACCATGATGCTGTTATTAATGTAAAAAATCAGAACAATCACCTTTTTACTAGTTAATGTGTTAGTTACTACGGTGTGTGTGTGTGTGTGCGCGCGTGTGTATGATGTTTGGTGAATAGGCGCATGCTCGGTCATTAGTGTGGTAGTTATGTTATTGTAAAAATGAAACCGGTAGGCCTATTTGTTTCTTGTATCTGACAGCTAAGTTGTTTACCTTAAATTGTAGTAGTCAAAATATCTTTATTTTGGTTGTTTATTCAAAGCAATATAAACTTAACACATTGAAATCCAAATTAAGGAAATAAACCTGAAATGAAACTCTTCATGTCTTTCCACACAAGGTTTATTCTTCTAGAAAAAATAAGTCAGCATGGCAAAACCTGTGCAAAATTCTGTATGTATTGGACACTGTCTTGTGGATGTAGTTTTGGTGTAAAAGTTAAATCCCAGCGTCTTGCTCCAGCATAAGAGATACTAAAATTCCATGTAGCATACAGGTGAGCAGCTAGCTAGCTAGGTTATGAGTGAGAATCGCTGATGATGAAAACCCTCGCAATAAATTAATATCTGTTATCTGACTCCATATTTAAGATAATAAAATAAGTTGTATCGGCGTAATTCTGTTTGTCAGTAATACGATGTGTTCCCATTAGCTAGGCAGGAGTATCTCTTAACACTAGAAACGCCGGAAGTGGGTCATTTTGCGGCACTCTATTAACTTACAGAAATATCATTTTAGGAATGCTCCTAGATATGCACGCTTTATCCCCCTGTTTTTTTTCCTGTTAAAATAATCACTGGAAATGTGAATTTAATGCTATTTGCGGAAGTTATGTGCTAAGTGGCTATCCGCCATTGTGCTTGTATTTTTTTCACCAGTATATCTTGTTGTCTGTCACCAGGTGGCACTTGAAACACCAAAACCAAGTCATAATTCCTGCAAGTGAATATCATGTAACATGATATTATACCAACACAAAATACCACAATGATTATTTTTAATTACACCAAATAATCATTTACTTATTGTAGACAATTTTGAGTTAACATGAATGACATGAATATAATCCTGTTGCTTCTGTATAACGATGCGGCATCAGGGAAGTTCTAAACAACAAACTTATGTAGGCTATGTTTCACAGCCAACCATATTTCACTTTTAAAGATGCTTTTCAAATAATAATGGCCTACTGAAACAATAGCCAATTAATAATTGTTGATACATAAACAATATTAGGCATTGTAAAGTATATATAATACATTTTGTGTGTATACATTGTGTGAAAAAAGCTGTAACTTAGACTAATATAGACTGCTAATTAATATTGTTCACCGATATTATCACACTGATTATTTTAAATTAAACAAAATTAATTTAGATGTATTGCAGACTATAATATTGAGGTAAATGCGGTACATTTTCTGACTTGAATATCGTCCTGTTGCTTCGCCATCGAAGCATCAAGATAAATCAATAATAATAACTTTTTATGTGAAGTTGAAACACTCTGTGCGTTTATTCAAGTTATATTCTGTTATAATGCATTATTGCATTGCATTGATAATATTAAACTAATTTGATATCGATGTAGCCGAAGCAACGTACTGTTGAAATACGGAAACCTATCTTGGAAACCGTAACTTTTCAAGAAATGAAAATAATAATTGACCACGACCTCCACCACATAGTCAAAGTTGGTATATTATCTTATGTTCAGCTACGTTTGTGTCATTATAATCATATTTTGCTAAAATAAAGTCCTATCGGAGTTCCAACAAGGCATTTATTGAATGTATAAGAATCAGAGTTTTGTCCCCCTCTATGCCAGGTTTGACATCTCCTCGTTCTGCGGAGGAGGAGAGCAATCAGAGACGATCTAACTCACCTGAGTTTTGATACACACCTGTCGGTGATTAAGAAGAGGATATAATGTTCCCAGTGTCGTAGAGATAACGCAAGGTATTGTTTTGTTTGCCAAACTACTGAGCGTTTGATGAAAGTCCGTTATATGAAATCCTGTGTACCAGATCCTAGCCTGTTTGATTACCCGTCTCTGCATAATCCTATTCTGTGCCTCCCAGTGATCCCTGTTGAAGACCACCTGCCTGTCTACCTGACCCTGCCTTCGCCTTTCCCCTGGTACTTCGTTCGGCCTCTGATCTCCTGGTATCGACCCACGTCTGTCTGACCATCCTCTGCCTACCGTTGCATTGTCAATAAAAATACGTGGCTTTCTGCGATTGGATTTAAAACCTTGTTCTCTGAGAGTTTCCCTGACAGAATACCTCGCCTTCAAAACAATCAGGGTTCCCCCAGGTTTCCACAAGTTAAATTTAAGACTTTAAGACCATTTATGATGACATTTAAGACCAACTTCAGCAGCCATACCGGCAAAAATATAAAGGAAAATTAGAAAGGATTTAACACCAAAAGAATTACATACCAAATACTTGAATTGAATAAAAAAATTTATAATAAATCTCAATAAATCAAAAGAAAAAATATGTGCATTTGTTGCATAAAGTTCCTCTTTGAACTAAGAGCTTAAGTAAAAAAGTGCAGCATTCTATTCTCGCTGTACACACAGAATGCGTGCAATGTCACAAGTGCCTACAGTCTTCGGAGCTCTGCTCCCTTGGCCGCAATCTGTTCATCCAGGTTCTTGAGCTCGACCAACGTCTCCTTGTGGCTCCTTCTGAAAGCATTCGACTTCGCAATGAGCTCTGCCATCTTGCTTTCCCTCAGCCATGTCTGCCAACTTGTCTGCATCCATTGCCAGATGTCCAGACACTTTCTGAGTGGCTTGTCTCCTCTTTTTCAGTTGCTCTAGGTCAGGGGTGTCCAAAGTCCGGCCCGCGGGCCAACTGCGGCCCGCGGTCCAGTTTTAATTGGCCCGCAGCAAATTCTTAAAATATAATTGAATATGGCCTGCAACAGAAGATTGAGCTCAACTCTGTTGCACTTCTCAGTTTCAACACTAGTTGGAGCCAGCCATGGAAACGGTGCTTCTCCACTAAACAAAATTAAGCAAACAAAAACTTTTACTGCGAGTCACCAGAAATGGCAGCACCAAAGAAACGCAAAATAGCAAGTGAGTGTAGAAGATTTCAAACACAGTGGGAAAATGAATATTTCTTCAAAGAAATCAACGTAAAGTGTATCTGTTTGATTTGCAATGAAGATGTTGCTGTGATGAGAGTATAATGTCTGTCAGCACTATGAGACCAAACATCAGAGCTACACATCAGTACACCAGTGCCGAACGAACGCAGAAAGTCAAGCAAATGGCAGCTAGTTTTTTCGTGGTAACAAAATAAAGGAAAACGCCACAACAGCAAGCTATAAGGTCGCTAAACGTATGGCCCAGCACGACAAACCGTTCTCAGATGGTGATTTCATAAAGCAATGCCTCAAAGTCACAGCAATAATGTGCCCGGAAAAAGTTCCGGATTTCAACAACGTGAGCTTATCCAGAAATACAGTGGTGCGGAGAATCGAGGACTTGTTGTCAGCTAACTGGAAACTTCAGCTGAGAGACAAAGCTAGTGCTTTTGATTTGTACTCGATAGCATGCGATTGGTTATGGATAGGGTTAGCGATAAGAGCACAGATGCCACAGACACCGCGCAGCTGTTAATGTTTTGCGGAGAGTAGATGGTCATTTTTGCTGTACGGAGGAGCTGCATGATATGATGAGCCTAAAAGGCACAACGACGGGCAGAGATATTTTTGAAGCTGTGTCGGAGGCAGTTGGAAAGATGGGGCTTAAATGGGACAAACTCTGTGGAGAAACAACGGATGGACCTCCGGCCATGACGGGCGTAAAAACTGTCAACATAATTCGAGCTAGAGGACAGCACAGTTCTTCACATTATAGGTGAGTTAGAAATACACACAGTATTCATGTGTTAATATGTCACCTCTAGTGTGCGGCCCGGCCCTTTGTTTATTTTTCTGTATTTGGCTCTCACTAAAAAAAACTTTGGACACCCCTGCTCTAGGTGTTCCTCCGTGGCCCGTCTTTTTTGCCTCTGTGCCTCGGATTCTCATTCTCAAGATGAATTGGTATCTGGTCCTGGCTGCTGCTGCAGATGTAAGGAGCGCCTGTGTGAGGGAGACCATGGTAACTCACCCATGTAGCAACACAAAATCACACACAATTCTATGTGCAATGATGGTGTCCTCCTGGTTGTTACAGATTTCTACCTCTTTGTTGATAGAAAAACCCCTCTCCACTGTAGCTTGGCCATGAGAGAGGAGGAGAAGCTTTTGGAGAAAAGACCAGAGCTCTGGGTATGGCTTGCTGAGAAAACCATGAAGGAACACGTCCAGTCTCTCTTCTATGGGCCTGAAGGACAGAAACACTTCATTCCTCAACCTCTAGGGACAGGAACTGGGAAAACTGCTGGATGATCAGATCACCTAAAGAAAGAGTAAACAAATAATTAACTATGGTTTGATAAATGGAGATATATATATATCTCCATGCGTGTACATGTATGTATGTTTATGCTTGTGTTGTGTTTGTGGTGTAAGCCTCAATGTTTCCACTGTCATGGCTTAATCATAATAATGTAATAAAAATGATGTACCAGCAGCAACACCTCCTGCCAACTGTTTGTCTTGAAGAAACCTTTTGACTACACTCTTCATCTTTCCCTGGCACAAGTCTGGATCTGAATACATCATGGCTGGGTTAAGACAAGTCATTTGTCTCACAGTCGGATAACTCCTGAATCTTCTTCACCATTCTGGAGAGACCCTCCATGCATTCCTGCCTGAACTGCAGGATAGAAAGCTCTCCTACGATGGGTCTACTCTGCCGCTGGAGCTCCTAACAAGGATGTTAATATTACAGTCAGGACTTAAGAAAAATATTATAGTGCCAGCCCCCCATCCAGCACTATTTGTTTGTTTAATTATTTTGATGTGGGATTGTTTTAAAAACCTAATTATAATGTTTAATTTCTGTTATTTATTTAAACAGACAATTCTTTCCACAATACCGTTACAACAGCCTCTGCTCCAATGCCAATGTCAACAGCTCTTGGATGAACCCTAGACTGCTTGTCAGTGACATCAAGCCGGACCATTTGGAGAGGTGTGACATCATTAAAAAGTTCTCTTTTGATGAATCGCCTCAGCAAACTCTGTAAAGTCAAAAAACACTTATTATTGAGAATGCAAAAACGTTAACAATACACAAATCATCATTGCCTTTGAGGGCACCATTGTGTTTTAAATCCTCAATGTTTTTTTATAATGTAGCCAAAATTTCTGGAAACAGCTTTTATATTTATTTTATACATGATCAAATAATTTAAATAAAGCAATAATTTTGAATAGCCAAATAAATTAATCAGTCTCAGCAGTAGTGCTATGGGCTGTGAATAAAACAGATACAAAATCATAATCTCAGTGCAATGAAACGATTCACCTTCAGCAGCTCAGCCAGGTCTTTTCCAATGAAACGATTCACCCCACCTTCAGCAGCTCAGCCAGGTCTTTTCCAATGAAACGATTCACCCCACCTTCAGCAGCTCAGCCAGGTCTTTTCCAATGAAACGATTCACCTTCAGCAGCTCAGCCAGGTCTTTTCCAATGAAAGGCACCACAGGCTCATCAGTCTGGTACCTCGTGAGGAAAGGTGTCATGCTTCTTGAGACAGCCATGAAGAAATGCAACTTGGCGGTAATAAGCGCATCTTTGGTTGCCACTGAAATAGTGTCATATGAGGAAGTCCAAGGGCAAGGGAGCTGTTTTTTCGTGACTGCCTCATACTTTTTTATGTCCGGCCAGATGACAAGGGCCTGTCCACCACTGGAAGGTTCTCAACCCAGCGGTGGCCACAGAAAGGCAGAGCAAAGACTTTGGATTTAGTCAGATTGCAAAAATCTTCTCTTCTTGCCGGGACATTGTGGAAAATAGTGTGCAGAGCCCTGAGAAACTTCTCTATTTGCCAATCGGTAAATCCACTCTTAAAAGCATTATGGAGAGTATGGAGGCCACAACTCCCCACCACTGCCAGCTGAGCACCCCCAAACTGCTCTGAATGCTCCTGCTGCAGCATTTTAAAAAAACGCCAATTGACGTTACGGCCGTCCATGGACACAGAGACCATCCTTCTCAAATCACACTCCTACAAATCAGAAGCTATCTTTAGGACATGTGTACATATGTTTTTATACATGAATGTCTTTATCTATCTCTATGTTTTACCACATTGTTGGGACTGTACATTGCATATTATATTTCTTAGTGATTTCTTTCAATTAATGCACAAAACTACCACATATATATTTAGCAGTAGTTCAGTATTTTTTTTCATAATCATATTTTTGTTATTCTCTCTCTCAACTCTATATTCTTAATTTTTACAATACTTTGTACTCAACTGAATTCAGCAAACTAGTGTAACGATCTGCTTTGGGCAGAACTTTCCATAACAGCTTTTATTCATTGTCACAGGCAGACAGGCTCTGAAATATCGAACTTAAACAAACACAAAACCACGAGTGAAACAAAGGGTCAACACAGAACATGATAACAGGAACCTAATACCCAAAGAACATTAACTAAACAGTATAAACAAACTGACCTTACAAAGAACCGGACAAACGTAACCCCAATAACCCACACCCTTTAACAAGCACCGACACCCAAGGACTAACTAAAACACAGGAACTAATGACAGGAAACCTGGACTAACTAACCTACAGAGAACATGGACAACCAATCAAACATAGAACAAGAACAAACTATCATACAGAGAACAGACAGGTGACAGAACGTTTCATCTAACAGTAAACATAATCCCTCTAAGAAACAGAGAACAAGCACACAAAAGAACAGAACGAGAAACAGAGAAAACATACCTTTAACAATGACCCAACAATGACAGGCAGACACAGACCAAACTATATACAGACACTAACGAACTAACACTGAACAGGTGTGACGAAAACACAGGTGCAAAGAATGTCTTTGATTTTCCCTCTCTCCACTGACAGGGGGCGTGTCAGCAACAATCTAGAGAGAGGGACAGAGGCAGTTCCCTATCAGGGAACTTCGAGCTGCGTGAAAAAGCTATGGGAACGCTCTGCGCGAGTGCGTCATGAAGCACATGTGTAATCAGTCCAATGGCGTGACGGAACGTCACAGACGGGTGACGTCGCGACCAGGAAGTCATAAAAGCACCCCTAATTACCGGCACCTTCAGTTTTTTGTTGCTTCAGCAAGTGCATGTTGTGACAGTCCTCGCGGGTTTCCGCGATTATGGCAACCGAGCGGCGTTTCAGATAGTGTGCTTCTCCCTGCAACCTCTTTCTCACGGGCCGGGACACACATGTGCGTAGTTTGTTTGGGAGAGGAGCATGCCCAGCTAACCAGAGCAGGCTCTGGTACGGGAGCAGGAGGTACAGACTCTCCTGCTAAAAGGGGCTATAGAACGAGTTCTTCCTCTCAGCAGGGAGTCGGGCTGGTACAGCCGGTACTTCGTTGTTCCCAAGAAGTATGGGGGGTAGCGTCCTATTTTAGACCTACGTCTGTTGAATCAGACGGTCGGGAGACTCAGCTTCAAAATGCTCACTCTCAAACAGATCGTATCACAGATCAGGTCCGAGGACTGGTTTGTCACGATAGATCTGAAGGACGCCTATTTCCACATCTCCATCCTTCCACAACACAGGAAGTTCCTGAGGTTCGCTTTTGGGGGCGAAGCGTACCAGTATCGGGTTCTTCCGTTTGGCCTAGCACTCTCTCCCCGTACGTTCACGAGATGTATAGACGCTGCCCTGGCGCCGTTGCGCCTCCAGGGCATACGCATCCTCAATTACATTGACGATTGGTTGATTCTGGCTCCGTCGGAGCATCTAGCGGTTCGGCATCGAGATGTCGTTCTGGCTCACATCAACAAACTGGGGTTGAGGCTCAATGCCGGGAAGAGTGTGCTGTCGCCGGTACAGGTGACCACTTTCCTGGGCGTAGTCTGGGATTCGACCACGATGCGGGTACATCTGTCTCCTGCACGTGTGGCGTCAATCCTTGCTGCCGTCGAGCAGGTGAGGCTAGGCCAGTCACTCACTGTGAAACAGTTTCAGAGACTGTTGGGTCTGCTGGCAGCAGCGCCCAACGTTATTCCTTGCGGCCTGCTGTTCATGAGACCGTTACAGTGGTGGCTCAGAACCAAGGGGTTCTCCCCGAGGGGAAACCAGTTCCGCATGATCACTGTTACGCGGCGTTGTCTCCGCACGCTGGTCATGTGGAGGAAGCCTTGGTTCCTAACCCAGGGTCCCGTGTTGGGAGCTCCGTATCGTCGTGTTACACTAACGACGGATGCCTCCCTCACCGGCTGGGGGGCGATCATGAGTGGTCGCCCAGCTCAAGGGCTCTGGCGGGGCCATCAGCTATAATGGCACATAAATTGGCTAGAGATGCTGGCAGTTTACCAGGCTCTGAAGCACTTCCTCCCAGACCTAAGGGGTCATCATGTCCTTGTCCGGTCGGACAACACAACAGTGTTTTTTTACATCAACCACCAGGGGGGTCTGCGCTCACGCCCACTTTACAATCTGGCCTGCCAGGTCCTTCTGTGGTCCCACGGGAAGCTCCTTTCTTTAAGGGCCATTTTTATCCCGGGGTACCTAAATCAGGGGGCAGACACCCTGTCGAGGCAGGGGCCGAGGCCCGGGGAGTGGAGACTCCATCCCGAGGTGGTGGAGCTCCTTTGGTCGCACTTCGGTCGGGCCGAAGTGGACCTGTTTGCGTCCAGAGAGACGTCACACTGTCCTCTGTGGTTTTCGCTGGCTCATCCAGCCCCAGTGGATGCAGGCATGGCTGAGGTCACGCCTGTACGCTTTCCTCCCGGTTGCTCTGCTCCCAGGAGTTCTGGAGAGGATCCGTCAGGAGCGGGTCAGTCTACTGCTCGTAGCACCGTACTGGCCGGCCCGAGTATGGTTTGCAGACCTAATATCTCTCCTCGTCGGCTCTCCTCTGGAGATGCCGATCAGGAGGGACCTGCTTTCCCAGGCGCATGTCATCCTTCACCCCCGCCCGGAGCTGTGGAAACTATGGGCCTGGCCTCTGAGGGGGCCCGCCTTTTAGTTTCAGGTCTCTCGACTGAGGTCGCTGAGACCATCCTTCACTCCAGAGCTCCAGCCACAAGGAAGGCGTATGCCGCCAGGTGGAAACTGTTCACCTCGTGGTGTAGAGAGCGGCAGGTGGACCCAGTTAACTGCCCAGTGTTTGCAGTACTGGAGTTCCTGCAGCAACGCTTCTCTACAGGTCTATCCCCATCCACACTGAAGGTGTATGTGGCGGCTTTGTCCGCATGCCATGTCCCTCTAAATGGGGTTTCTCTGGGGAGACACCCACTGGTATCACGCTTCCTTCGTGGCGCCCGGCATGAGGGTGCCATCCTGGGACCTGCCTATTGTACTAGAAGGCCTCTCCCGTGCTCCGTTTGAGCCCATTGAGGAGGTCCCTGACAAGTTTGTGACCCTCAAGACGGTCTTCTTACTTGCCATCTCTTCTCTGAAGAGGATTGGTGATATGCAAGCGCTGTCGGTGGCGCCCTCTTGCTTGGACTTCTCACCCGGGATGGTCAAGGCGTTTCTACTACCTTCACCCGGGTATGTCCCCAAGGTCCCAACTAACATCGTTGGGCCTATTGTGCTGCAAGCCTTCTGCCCTCCTCCTTTTTTGACGTCGGACCAGAAGAAGCATAACCTCCTCTGCCCGGTGAGGCCCTTAGACGCCTACGTCCACAGAACTGCCCTGTGGAGGCTGTCCGAACAGCTGTTCGTGTGCTTTGGACCACCCAAGAGAGGGGGTCCTGTGTCTAAGCAGAGGATGAGCAAGTGGGTGGTTGAGGCCATCTCACTTGCTTACGAGTCGGCTGGTCAGCCTTCACCCTTGGCTGTTCGAGCCCACTCGACCAGGAGTATGGCGGCTTCAAAAGCCCTTTTGTCAGTTAAAGTGTCTCTACATGACGTCTGTGTTGCGGCAGGCTGGTCCTTACCGCACACGTTCGTGAGATTTTACCAGCTTGACTTTAGCTCCACGCCAGGGGCGCAGGTGCTTTCGTCCGAATGTGCGCTCTGACTTCACATGGCGGACACTTGCTCGTATGGCGAAGTGGGTAGTGGCGTTCCCATAGCGTTTTCACGCAGCTCGAAGTTCCCTGATAGGGAACGTCTCCGGTTACGTATGTAACCTTAGTTCCCTGAGGGGAACGAGACGCTGCGTGTCTGTGCCATACTCCCAGCATGCCCTTGGCACTTGCTTCAGCCCATCAGAAACTGAAGGTGCCGGTAATTAGGGGTGCTTTTATGACTTCCTGGTCGCGACGTCACCCGTCTGTGACGTTCCGTCACGCCATTGGACTGATTACACATGTGCTTCATGACGCACTCACGCAGAGCGTTCCCATAGCGTTTTCACGCAGCGTCTCGTTCCCCTCAGGGAACTAAGGTTACATACGTAACCGGAGACGTTTCTTACAACTAGGATAAATGGTGGCCTCGGAAAAGTTTTAAAACACATCCATGTTGAGCCTACAATGTGACAGGTTGGGATTTATTTAGCAAATAAGTTTTCGGAGCAATACTTACTTTGAAATGTTTGAGCAAGTCTGCTGCAGTTGCGTGACCCATGAACTGTGACCCAAAATACCTTGAATGGACCTGATCACTGACCCAGTAGCGCAGATGAAGGTCTAGCTGTTTCGTCTTTGTCGTTTTGTTGAGGCTTTCGTCAAACATGACAACAAAACAGGTGGCGTCGTTGACTTGGTCCGTCAGTTGTTTGGTGATGAACGGAGCCAAACCAAATTTGGTGATGTACGCCGTCTTGTTGCTTCCACATGCGAAAGAAGATGCAATCTTAGAGTCTGGAAACATTGTTTTGAATATTGTGCCAATTTCTTCATTTGAAGAATATGAGTGGTGGGCCGAAATGTTTTTCAGTATCCAAACCACCTCTGCCCGTAGAGTTGGCTTGCTAGCAGTAGCCATGGTGCCTGAGGTTGCTGACGAGCTTTCACAGAACTGTGCTATAGGTACCTGCTGCTGGCTGGCTGTAGCCATGGCAATGTGCTTCACACTTTTCATATGAGAGTCCAAAGCTAAAACTCCCATTGTCCCCAGTTTAAAAGACTTTCGGCACCAACGGCAATGAGCCTCACGGTCATTGCCTGGAACAGGTTTAACACAGTCATATTTTATATTATTCTGCCACGTTGGTTTAAATCGGCACTTTCCCATTTTGAGCTAATTCTATGGTATGGACGTGACCGGCACGTTTACTGTCAAAAGCGTAAAGTAATACATTTACGTAAACAGTAAAGATACTGTCGAAAACTGTCGTAACATAACTGAACGAAACTATCGTAACATAAAGTTATTTATGACATTAAGATAGTTATTTAATTTTATGAAAGGACAATACAAATTTAAGACCTTAGTAAACGAAATTTAATACTTTCTAAATTATATTTAAGACTTATTTTTCGAATATTAAATTTAAGACTTTTAAGACCCCGCAGGTAGCCTGAACAATGGATCCAGCAGAGTTAAAGGAGCGATTGGAAAACCAGGAACGACAGGTCACAGTTACGTGGCAACAACAGGAATTACGGGACTTGCTCCAGACCGGTGGGTCCGTGTCCACGGCCGTGGCAGTCGGCGCTAACGCGGAACCACCTATCGCCCTGCCAGTAAATACAGCTGGTAAACAGGGAAAATGTCAGGGGTTCCTGCTCCAAGTTGGTCTCTACATATCGAATCATAAGGGGAGGTTTCCCGATGATAAAAGTAAGGTGGACTTCGCTATTTCCTTACTGACCGGGAAAGCTCTATAAGGATAATGTAACACACAATATCTGGCATGAGCTAAAACAAAAAAAACAACATACGTTTTTAGTTTTTTTATGTTTCAGTGATTTTGAAAAATTATATCTCAGACACTGAATGTCTGGGGAACCTGGAAACACTTTCTCTGTGTTCTCCTAGGTCTCAGCTTTGCCAGACTTTGTTTCAAGTCTCTATGTCAAATAACGACCGAGATACAGCTATTTTAGTGAGAGGTGTTTTTTTCCCCCTTCAGTCTCTGGTCTCAGTGCATTAGCTCCTACACTGCACTTCATTTCCCATAGGGCTTTGCGCCCATTCGTCTGCATAGGGAACGTCTCCGGTTACGTATATAACCTTAGTTCCCTGAGGGCAACGAGACGCTGCGTGAAAACGTTATGGGAACGCTCTGTGTGAGTGCATCATGAAGCACATCTGTAATCAGTCCAATGGCGTGACGGAACGTCACAGACGGGTGACGTCGCGACAAGGAAATCATAAAAGCTCCCCTAATTACCGGCACCTTCAGTTTTCTGTTGCTTCAGCAAGTGCATGTTGTGATAAGAGTCCTCGCGGTTTTCTGCTATTAGTTTGCTAATCATAAGTGTCTTTGCATTTTATGTATAAGAGTTCTACCGCGATGGCAACCGAGCGGCGCTTTAGACAGTGTGCGCCTCCCTGCAACCGCTTTCTCACGGGCCGGGATATGCACGGTCTATGCGTAGTTTGTTTTGGAGTGGAGCATGCTCAGTTAGCCTTTGATGAGGCTAGCTGTAAGCATTGCGACCGTCTTCCCATGCGGACACTGCGCTCTCGCCTGACGCTTTTTCACGAAAGCAGCTCGGTTCACGTTCCCCGCGGCTCAGGTCCCGCCGTTGCCGAGGCACGTCGCCGACTGGCGTTGTGGGGTTCGCAAGTGGATCTAGCGGGTGGGTCCGAGACGGCTTCTGCATTTTCTCGGTCCTCGTCTGCTAGAGCCAGTGTCTCAGCTCGGGGTTCGGAAGCACTCGCGGGGGTTTCTTCCGCCCTGGATTAGGCACCCTTTTCTCAGCCGTCCAGTTCTGAGGATATGGAGGCTGAAAACCTCGAGGCGGAGGCTGATTTGTTAATTCAGTCACCCGCGAATGAGGAGCTGCTGGAGGTACTCACCCGAGTTGTGGAAAAGCTCAACATCGAGTGGCCGGCTGACAGGCAGGAGTCTGGCTATGGAGAGGCATCTCTGGTTGAGCCTCTCTAATATGAGAGATAGGGAGAAAGCCTTCCTTTTGGACGCGCCTCTGTCACCCGAGGGCCTCTTTGGACATGCGATCGACTCTGTCGTCGAGAGGTTCCAGGAGGAAAGAAGGCAGGCGGCTGCGTTCCAGAAATTTCTCCCCCAGGGGGGGGCTATCGGACGGGGACAGCCCCGCCCAGTGCCTAGCACGGCACACCGGGCGCAGCAAAGAGTGAGTGTCGCTCCCCCACACGATGATTGGGCCAGGAGGCGACGCTCGCAGGCGGGGCCTTCGAGGGGTAGATCAGTTCCGAGGGCTGTCGCTACCCCCAAGAAGGCTTTGTCCAAGAGACCCTGACAGGAGGGTCGGGCTGCTTGGGGTGGTCCCCACCAGGGGAGAAGTGAGCTTCTCCTGGTGCCCTCAGCTGGGCAGGGGCTCAGGTGGCCCAGGCGAGCGTTTTCCCGAGGGGCGCTCGCCCCCTCCGAGGAGGGGCCCAGGACTGTCGAACCAGTTGTTCCCTGCCAGTGTGCTGTCACAGGGCACTGTGTCTGCAGTACCAGTTATTCCAGAGGCCAGCCTAGAGAGGCTGGTGCCCCTAGTAGATTTTTTGGCAGAGTGGAAGACCCTGCCGAATATCTCAGTGGGTCCTGTGGATAATCGAGAGCGGGTATGCCATCCAATTCAGGACGCATCCGCATCGTTTCAATGGGGTCCTGCCGACAGTGGTAGGCCCAGAGCAGGCTCTGGTATTGGAGCAGGAGGTACAGACTTTCCTGCTAAAAGGGGCTACTGAACGAGTTCTTTCTCCCAGCAGGGAGTCGGGCTGGGGTTCTGGAAAGTGTCCGTCAGGAGCAGATCAGTCTACTGCTCGTAGCACCGTACTGGCCGGCCCCAGTGTGGTTTGCGGACCTAATATCTCTCCTCGTCGGTTCTCCTCTGGAGATTCCGATCAGGAGGGACTTGCTTTCCCAGGCGCATGGGGTCATCCTTCACCCCCGCCCAGAGCTGTGGAAACTATGGGCCTGGCCTCTGAGGGGGACACTTCACCTTATTTTTACTGTTTACCTCAGGACTGATGGCCACATCAGCCATACAGGGAAACATCAATCTGGCTGTAGCTCTTTTGGAGGATAGCAGAGGCCACACTCCAGATTGTTTGATACCCTTTCTGAACTGCACTCTTTGTTGGGCAGTTCTACCAAGGACTTGTAAAACAGTCAAAAGTAATAATCAGAAAAGCGGAGGCAAATCAAATATTAATATGAGATGGTAGTGTGGTCTGGTGACCATCCAAGACAGTGTAAACTTTGTTTAGTTTCGACTAACTCCTTCTGTGAAGACCGTGACCACTACAAATCCTAATACTTTGGGTCTTTTATACAGATTCTTTGGATAAAGGGATTTTTTCTGCTTCTGTCTAAATTGGACTGGATGTGTAGAGAGAGTACCGCATGCTGTAGGAGGCGGTGGAACAGCCAGTGGCGCGTCTCATCTGTAAGGAACTGTCTCCCAGCTCTCTGACAACTCCTTCACAGCTCTTTGTTCTTCCTCACTTAGGTATGCTTGACCCCCCAGCTTCAAACAACCAAGTCACTGAATTACCTCTCAACGTGCAATTACACACCCATATACAGGTTTTGTGAACCCATATCTGTGTGGCAGAACCCACCAACATCCAAAAGTTGAAGCTGTTCTCTACAGAGGAATGGGCTAAAATTCAAGTTCAAAAGCAGGACTGATTAACAGTTACTGGAAACGTTTAGTTGCAGTTATTGCTGCATAGGCGGGGTCACAGAAAATACTGAAAGTAAAGGTTCACATTGGATCATTTTCCTCAATGAATAAATGACAAAGTATAATATTGACTCATTTGATTAATTTGGTTCTCTTGATTTACTTTTAAAACCTTGGTTAAAATCTGATGATGTTTTAGACAATATTTGTGCAGAAATACAGAACATTCTGAAGGGGTCAGACTTTCAGGGACCACTGTGCATGGGAATATATAGATATAAATGTGTTTCGGTGTAACGTGTGGTGATTGTTGGGTACTGCACCGTCTGGTTTCGGGTGTTCCACTTCCTGGTTCTTAGTTCACAGCTGGATGTAATGTTGTCATTAGTTTGGGCTATAAAGGTTTTCTAGGAAGTCACCTCGGTGCTTATCATTGTTTTTATGTCACGTTGATTAGAGGTGAGTGTGTTTTGTATGGAACTACTGCGGTTATTGAATTGTTATATTATAAGATGCGATAAGCGCACTTTACTTTCAGTTAACCAGTTAGCTTTTTCGCCGTTATCGGTTTGTTTTGTGTTAGTTGTTTTTACAATAAACCTTGTTAAAACGGATCTACGCCTCTGCCAATGGCTTCCACCGCACTCAGCCGTTCGACACATGACATTCTGTGTCTTATTGTTTCATAAATCAGCTTGGACCATAAAATAACGAAACACTGTCTTTAATTATTGTAATACATACAGAGGCAATAGTCTTCACAGTCACAAGATCTCAATCTAATAGAGCACCTTTGGATGAATCTACGTCACAGAGTTAATAGTGTTCTTAAGGCAAAAGGGGCTGTACCCCGATACAAGCTAGGTGTATCTAATAAAGTAACTAGTGAGTGTAGACAGTTAACACTATGAAAATATAAAGAGAGCTATTGTTTAAATGGAAGGTTGACCCTATGAATTTAGTGAAAGTGCTATTAAAAAGAAAGTCCTGCAGCTGGATTCCCAAAGACATATTGCTATTGTAATAAATGGTGTGTTCTCTGAAGAGTAGATGAGGTAAGAAAGTCCAAAGGCTTTTGTATACATAGCAATATGTATACATAGGTCTGTTTCAAAGTGACATCTTACCTACTAGCCAGCACTGAACAGGTCTAGCCCAGTTTGTGGTAGTGGCGTTGTAAAAGCAAATGATGGCCCTCTGTCCTCTACACTCTGTCTGAGGTCCAAGCTGAACTTGAGCGGTTCGTTGTCAACCTCCGTGGCCAATATACTCCTTCTGAAGAGCACTGCTGCTTGTTGGGGCACTCAGTGAGCATCCACTCTGAAATCAGCACAAATATATACATTATAGTTTTTCAACTGGAAAGAACACCGTATCAATTATACAAGACGGTTTCATATCTATAAGTGTATCCACAAAGAACATACTTGTGGATACATGGCAAAAAATGACTAAACTAAACAAGTATCACTGAAATATTTTTTTTATAAAGAGTTGTACATAGACTTAATAACCTGGTTGAGATCGAAATATCCTTCAGTTCAGTAATGGACCTGCTAGGCCCAGATGCAATCTCTTCTCTGGAACCACCTGCCGCAGATGCTATCTGGACAAAACTGGTACTTACCGGAGCTCCTCCGCTTATTATACCATATTCCAGAGATGCAGAAAGATCTTCTTTCTCATCCACATCAATGATTAGACTTGCATAAAACAATTTACAGTCACAATCAAGACAAATCAAATGACAAAAAAGTTAATGTAAAGTTATATTTACATGTCACCACAAGTGCTGGCATGGAGCTCTATCGAGGATTTTGAGAATTCTTTTCCACATAATGGACAGCTCTCCTGAAAGAAAATGTAAATATGGAACATAATTTGTAAATAACAAGATCACACCAATTAAAAATGTCAGTCAAAATAACCCTTTGCTGACTTTTTCAAATCCCATGCCGGGGTGGCCTCTTCCTCCTGAATGTGGTCTTCTTCAATTATCTCTTCAATGCATGCCAATGTGCATCTGCAGGAACGGAAGAGGCATGGTCTTGCCACAGGTCTTGCACATTGACGTAGGCATTTTTGAGAACTCCGGTGATGTGTGTGGCAGTGGGGATGTGTCCAGACAGTCCTGTAAAGGTATTATATAGAGAATGTTTTTCCCGTTTGTGGTGGTCACTTTTAGGGAGGTGGCATCATATCCTTCTGTTTCAGAAGGGGTTAAAGGTGATGACTTGCGTCTTAAAGGCACACAATTTGCAATGACATGCCCAACCTTATGACAGTAAAAACATACACGCTCCTCCTTTTGAGATGGTCGTGCATGTACCGCATAACGAGGAGAATTATAGGCAGGCGCAGATACCACTGGTCTATTATCACCACGGTGGTGGGGAACACGGTTTTATGTGTTAACACAAATTCATCGGCCAGCACCGCGGCTTCCAATAACTTGCACACTTTCTGCTCATTAATGTATACAACCAACCCCTCTGGAAGGCTGTTTTTAAATTCCTCTACTAACATTAACTCCATAGACTTTCAAAAAGGTATTAACTTTACTTGGCAAACACCATTTGTCAAAGAGAGACTCCTCTCTAGCGAATTCGACAAAGGTTTTTATAGTGGATTTGGTGTCCCTTCGAAGCTTTTGGTGCTAAGCCACTGGCACAAGCTCATTTGGACCTGGTCTCGACTCGGTCTTGGACAGTAAGGACTCATAAATTCTTCCCGAGAACAGTCGAGACCAGCGTAGAAATTATCGCCCACAATTTTAACATTTTTTTCTAGCAAAATATTTAAGTATGACATGTAGAGGCTGTATTTCCATTGGCTGTATTTCATCCAGAGTTAGCCTGTTTTTTTTCCTGATGTGGCATCTCCCGCCAATGGCTATCTACTTTTGAAGAAAAGCCCACCCCCAGCGTCGCTAGAGGGTGCACCCATTAACGTAAGTACTTCAATCTTAAACATATGCTCGTGATCATAACAGAGCACGTCACGTGACATTAGCTGTCATAACAGCGCGAAAATGTACATTATCTACACTTCAAGTCAATCGTTTACTTATATGATGTTAAACAAAAACAATTAAAAAAAATAATTCTAAAGCACTTACACTTGAAAACTATTACAACTCCTCTCCTGTTGCATCATGGGATAGTAAAGTGTCCATCGTATGCGCACTTCAGAATCTGCCTGGAAGTAGTAGGTCATCCGGGTACTTTATGCATAATGTTTTTCGAATTCTATGATTTCGGACATACTACTCTGCTCGCGTACTGTTTTTCGCATACTATATAGTATGTAAGTACGTGATTTCGGACGCAGCCATAGAGAACAAGCACTCAACACCACTCACACACCCACATAGATAAAAAAACAGGACAACAAAACATGGGACATTTAATGATTAAGACCACGTTCCTATGTATCATAACTATTGGTGATTTCTGTTACTCTGAGATGTGGAATCTGTTGACATCAAACATTGTGACATGTGGTTTCCTGTTTTCAATGTATCATTTAAGGTCATTTATGCGTCATGCTTTTTGTTTCCAATTTCAAGCTGTTTGCAAATGAATGAAAAAAATATATTGTCAAGACATCAGTATGATGCGTGGATACTCTTATCAGTCTGACAGTTACAGTCTCGTTGCTCCAGCAGAGTCACATCCCCCTGATGCAGTCAGCCTGGAAACCCCCAGTGAACATAAGACAGTCACATGTTGCAGGCTGAGCTGTCAAGCCCATCTTGTGGGCTCAGATTTGAGTTTGGAATGGTGTCAAGGGAAGCCTTAGGGTTAACTTTCCTTTCCTCCTACTCCCTCCAAATACATTAAATCAGTGCTGTCGAGGAAGTCTGAGTGTGATTTCCCTGGACACAGAGATGTGTTAGATCTTGTTACTTCTGTCTCTCCTGGTAGAGCAGCGCTGTTTAATTTATTCTGACGCTTCGTAAAAAAACGCTTCATTTCACGTGTCGGGCTCCACATGTCAGAGCAATGATCTTCATTTCTCTCACTTACATCAAAATCGGCAGCCCTCAAATATTGTCATTGTCACAAGAAGCTCCGTGCAGCGGTGGATCAGTAAAATGAAGCCATGTGACATATGCAGTCAGACATACAGTATTGTTTAAAAGATTGGGATCATGTAGAAATGTCCTTGTTTCAGACAGAAAAACTCAAAAATGAAATAACATTGTTATTTTTGTAAATGTTTTTTGAAGCTGGAAACTGCTTAAGTTTACAGTAGAATATCAACATAGGCATACAGAGGCCCTGTTACGTGCACCCTTTTTGGGAAAAGGGAACGCAACAGCCTGCTACTAGTAAGCACTCTGTAGTGAGGCAAAAGGTATGGGGTCGTAGGTGTGAGTAAGGACACAGAGGCAGCGGTATCGTTCACAATGGCTATTTATAGGGCCAACATACGGTAAAAATGGGGAAAAGGGCTGGATGGAACCAAAGCAAAGAAAGTAAAAGTGAATAACACCCCTATCCTGCCTTATCTGCCTAAACATGAAACTAAGTTACTCAGATGTGCCAATCGGCACACTAATCAAAAATACAGGGGGTGGTCCGCCCAGGTCTTACATAATATGCATAGACAAGGTGTAAAGCTAGGGGTAATGTATGCCCACGGGCCTCTTGCCTAAGCACTCCCAAGGTGCTTTCCCCTTCCCCCTGGGAACAAAAGGTACACACGTTAATGGTGTCAAACACTAATCACAGAAGGAAACAAGATACAACACTAATTCAAATAACAAAACTCTTACTTACAGTAATTTCGAAAAACAAAAGGCACAACACACTAGTACTTTTGATCTCTACACAACTCACAGAATATAGCATGTCCAAAACCAAGAACCAAAAAAACAAGCCAAGCCACAAGAGCCAGACACGTGGGTTTTTGTAGTGGAGATGGTGGTTGAACCCAGCTGCAGTCACTGATGAGGGGGGGGGGGAGCTAGAGCTCCAATCAGAGAGGAATCCATGCCCTAAAAGGGAAACACACACAGACAAAGCAACCACACTCCTGTGTTCCAAAGGCATGTTGGGATTACTGATCCAAGTTAATAATTTTTTCAAGGCTAGCTGAATATTAGAAATCACCTTTGCAATTGTTAGTACTCTGAAAACTGTTGTGCAATAAGCGATAAAACTATCCTTCTTTAGATGAGTTCAGTATCTAGATTATTCACGCTTGTGGGTATGATAGCGATGTGTTCCATCATTGTTCCATCATTGTTTTCATAAAGGACAGGTTCTTTTATCTCAGCAAGATGGCTGTGTCACAGATGTCTGCCACTGCGGTTTGCTGCATGTCTTTTTATTCTACAAATCACTGAACAAGCCCAGAGTCATGGTGAAGCTGCATTTAGCAGTTATGCTGCATGCAACTGAAATAAACTACCAACATAGACAAAGAGTTGTAGATGTGCCCCAAAGGTATCGATTTTTAAATCCAGGTTAACAACATTTCTCTTTTCACATGCCTATGACTGAGCGCTTAAACTTATAGTTATTTTTTGTTTATTTTGTTTTTATTGTTTCCATTTAATTTTTTCCTTTTTATTTTGTTTATATTATGTTCTAGAATCTGTTTCCCTTTTTACAGTGAATTTGATGTTTCTTTCTAGTATTTGTTTTTATTTTATTAAATGGCATGAAAGACCCTCTTGGTGCCTTGGTAGAACAGACTGCGCTGTAAACAATATTGGGAAATGTTGCAAATCATGTGACAGCTCCTTCCGAAGCTAGTCTACCGCTATCAACGGGCAGGCTTCGGCATTTGTCGTCACCAGCTTACTAGTGCCACCGCCCCATCATCATCACCTTGTCTGTCTCGTCATTTACACACACCTGGTGCCCATTCCTTCGTTAGTATTTAATATAGGTTCCCTGTGTTTGGCCATGTCTTTGTGTGGTATTGTTACATGTTTCCTATCGTGCCTAATGAGACTGATTTCATTCTAGCGCTGCGTCACTCTCTTTTTTATTCTAATGCTAAGTTTTACCCAGTCTTCTGGTTGCTCATGGACGCTTCAGCAGCAGCCCGTACCTTCTGCCTAGTATTCCTGCTGCCCCAGGACCCGTGGGAAAAGAGTGTTCCTTCTGTGGCAGGAATGTGCACTCTGCCTCCTACTGCTGCCAACGGCCGGGCAGGACGACAGACACTACTGCATTATCACAGGTAAACGCACCTACCACCCGATAGTGGCCCTCTGGCGCACTCACTACATATCCCACTAGTACCGTTGGCCTGTCCTCGACCAATTACAGTCTTAGATAGTCGGCCTTTGGGTTCGGGTTTGGTGAGACAGGTCACAGTGCCTATTTCTATGACTATGAATCACCCCCACACTGAGCAAATCACGTTACTTATATAGAGTCACCCAACTTCCTGTGGTGTTCGGTTTACCATGGTTGTCACTCCATAACCCTCCATTTCATGGCCTCAGAGGACCCTAATTGTGCCATTCAGAGAGACACAGCATTGGAAATGCATTGAATGAAGCCAAGAGCCTGTATGGAAGAACATTTAAGCAACATCTCACAGGGAACGACTTCACTTTGTTTGGAAAGGCTTTCTAAAGATCAGAAACTACATACCTGAATCCCCTATATTCCATCAATAACCTAACGACCTGAATGAGTTCTACAACCCCCTGAAAGGCAGCAGTGCCTGACAAAGACTCGCGTCGACCCTAAAGCACTGTGCAGATAAGCTTTCTGCTGTGTTTACTGACATTTTAACATCTCAATGGGCTTCAAATCTTCCACCATCATCCCTGTGCTGAAGGATGACAGGACTTAATGACTAGAGACCCGTTGCCCTGACCTCTGTGGTTTTGAAGTCATTGCAACTTTGTGTTGTCTCACTTCAAGACCATGACTTGACCCATAACTAGACCTGAAAACATGAGGTCTTCAGCCAAGTGTGACAATGGAATAATGGAATGTTTTGACATTTAATTTTCAAAGACATTTTCATGTAATATAAACAATGTATCACATTTTTTTTCGTTTGTGCAATTATTATTTAAGTCTAAATTAAAATGAAAATGCACTTTGTAACTATTTGAAATGGGAAAGGAAAACTGCATGTGACATCACATTTTCAAATACTTGAATGTGCTTTGCTCCAGACAATTTTAACATGTAATAAGCTTAACAGTATGGAAGGCCAAGTGGCTCAACGTGACACACTTCGAGTGTTTCTTGTGGCTGATGACGTTCAAATCAAGTGTAAATTTGTGAAATACAAGCGCTGAGATCGCCTGTTATTCGACGTGCGTTCTCCTCATGCTGTCCAAAGCAAGTGTCAAAAGTGCATTTCACGTGATCACAACGCCTGTTCTACAACGCACGTTGTCTAATAAGACGTTCAAAACGAGTGTAATGATGTATTTTCACTTGATCTGTTCAAGTGTATCTACATGTTTTTCTGCACTCTCTTACTTCAAGTGTAATGTCATTTTTACCCTCGTCATTTACGCCTTGAATTATAGGACGCTCGTAATTGGTCGGTCTTTCTTGCACTCGCTTACTTCAAGTGTAATGTCATTTTTACACTCGTCATTTACGCCTTGAATTATAGGACGCTCGTAATTGGTCGGTCTTTCTTGCACTCGCTTACTTAAAGTGTAATGTCATTTTTTCACTCGTCAATTTTCGTCTTGAATTTTAGGACGCTCGTAATTGGTCGGTCTTCTCAGACGCTCGTCGGACTTTGGCACATTCATTTTTAACACTTGAAGCGCCAACAGCCCACGCCCGCGGGCGTTGCAGTTAGTAATTGAAATAAATATATAATGTTGAAAAGCTACAGTCTCGTCCTTCCATGACTTTTCCTAAATACGTGCATTTTACCTTGTCCCGTTTTCAGAATTGCAAAATCACAAACCGGACACTATATAAAACTACTATTTACATGTTTTTTCATATCTAAACTGCTCTCCTGTCGCCAAAAGCCCACTGGTACCCAAGAGGGGCTAATTGCGGTACCCAGACACCGATCACACCTCACTGGGCTTATGACGTCGATGGTTGAATGGGCGATACGCAGACAATAGACTGCGAGATACACGCACACAAAAGATTGATTGGCTTGGTTGAATTTGAATGAACTAGAAAAAAGAGGTAAGTTTATAAAGAAATATGTTTCACTAAATAAACAGAACAAATTCATCCAATTACATCAAAGTATACAGCCCATTCATTTAATTTGTAATTATTTATTAGTTCCATGTGTCATGCACCTATTGCACTCAATGATTAAGTATACGAATAAACCTCAGTGTATTCATATAGACTACAAAAGACTTCGACAAAATATCGTTTTGTATCGAAATTAAACGAATATAAACCCTAATTATTATTAGGCTTACTACATATGAGCGATAAAGAAAGTTGCACACAGAGAAGGACGTGGGACATACATAAGTCCGGGACGCATACGGCAGAAAGAGCATGAAACTGGACTCGTTTGGTCCGATCTATATGAAACGGGACTCGTTTGGTCTGATCTATATGAAACTGGATATATATAACGGATTAGTTTGCTGCTGTCTCATGTGCACTCGCAACAACACTAATGAACACTGTGTGCAACCGGTTCGTTTGCGTGTCCTGTTCACACAAACCCCTGAAGCTGTGTGCCGACTGTGGACCGGCTGAATAAATGTAAAACGAAATAGATTCATGTATCTCCCGGGTAACAGCAGAATACCCGACCGTGACCAATATACAAACTGTGTTGTAAAATACGTGTTTTATTGTCTACAGTGCCTTAGTTACTGGACTGTAATTACTATAATACATTTTACAAATAAAAACGATCGAATTATACACTGTAGCCTAATGTTTTTATTTCAAGAGTCTGCGTTGCAATATGTCTATAGCTACGGCCAATCATTTGATTGCACATCGCTTGTGATCTAAAATGTTTCAGCATTTACTACATCAAAATAGGACATACAGATTGATGGATTTTCATTTATTCGATTTTTAGAATTTTAAATGTCATAGCTTGTGCATTTTAAAATCATGGTTTTATATTAGTATTATATGGTTAGGCCTACATAAGACAATAAATACATACTATTTTATAAAATGTTTTACTTCATAATTCATCGTAATTCATTTCATTTAGGATGATAACACAGTAGATGATATGATGCTGTTGATGGCAGCAGGTTACACAGTGAATGGATGGTGAAGCTGCGGAGGAGAATGTAGGTGCTAATTGGGATGATTCGTATGTTAATGACGCCAGCGGGCGCGGGGCTCTGGGGATTTAAGGAGTGAAAACAGCTCTGGCGCTTCTAGTGTTAAGGCTACAGCGCATCAAATTTTCAGAAGCTGATATAATAGTATTACCTAGCCTATGTTTTTTTAAATCCGTTTTTCCAATTTCATTCTCAGCATTGGACAGTTTGTGTTGTAGATTAATAGTTGGAATTTTAGGAAGCTTGTGATGGATTTGCATTACCTTTGCTTCTTTAAAATCCTGTTTTCTTATTTCTGTTACATTATTGGCAAATTTGGATGCTATATTAGCTAGCCCTTTTCTAAAAATAAAGTGACACACTTACAGAGATAAATACAAGTTTGTTTGTATCGATGTACTTGCTTAACAAATACCAACAGCACTGTACCTTAATGACAGCGAGAACAAGGTGGTGTACATTGTGTGTTACATAAAGGTTCTTGGGCATTGTAGATACTGCTCTAGCAAAGACATTTACCTTGTATATATATTTATTATGGGGCATGTTCTGGCAACTTTTCTCCATGAACTTTTCTCCATGACTACACCTGATGTTTTCCCTGGGTATTGTCTTAATATGTTTATTGGTTATGATTGAGAGTTTGGTAAGGCTTGCTCAGATTTCACTTTTAATTAATAAAGTAAATCCCAATAGCAACCCTAGCAGGTATACTCAGTGCTAGACTTATGTGGAGAAAAAGATAAACAGAACATCTGACTTGCTTAAACCGGAACTTCCATCTGGGGAGACAACATAGGATGGCCAGGTCACATGCTAATCTTGTTGCCTCACATTGCCTAACAGTTATTACAACAATTTAACATGCGTGATAACACATTTTAATGCTGGTTCAAAACATCACTGAAAAAATAACAGTTTTTTGGACAAGTGACACCGTTACCAAGGAGAACAACAGGTTTGATATTCGTAACTTTTTTTGGAACGCATGCAAGTTCTCTAGTGAGACGTTCATAGCGAGTGTAAAATGTGTATTTCAAGCGCTGGCTACGCCTGTTGTAGAACGCACGTTCTCTAGTAAGACGTTCCCAACGAGTGTAAAGAGTGAAATACATTTACATTTGTATAAAACGAAATCTAAAAAACAATCAAATACATGTGACAATATTTTATTCACATAGGACCTTGATAACAAATGTTTAAACTGAAAAATGCTACACTATTATCCACGTAATGAGCTAATTTCAAAGGTAATGACTGCTACAGTTTTTGAAAGAATTGGGACAAAGGAAAGTTTACCATGGTGTAGCATTTGTATTTTTTGTTGAGTATGTCTAGTTTTATTATGTTTGCCACCAAACATGAACATACATTTGTTTTGCTGTAGCCTATGTGAAATTCCACAAAGTGTGAGCACATTTGAAAATGTGTAAATGCCTGTAAAAGATAAAGTTTAACAACATTCAAGTATCTACAAATAGTTTCTAATTACTAAGAATAAGGACAGAGGTTTAAGTAAACAAATCAACAATGAGCTCATCATTATTCTTTGTTACAAATGTTAATAAACATCAAATGGTTTACTTACTATTTTTCAAGGTTGTGTAAAATCAAAACATTTTTTGTTGCGCTTTCCCAACTGATGCTTTACTAATTTTTTCATTAGGCCAAGGATAATGTATTACAATAATGACTAACTACACTGACTTTTTGTTGGAAATGTTCATACTTACATTACTTCTAGTTGAGCTGACTATTCCATACATCTTGTTACTTCATTTTGAGTGTGTACCTTATTTAGTAAATTTAAAAGTTGGTCGTACGTTGTTATCTTTTTCATAGATCATTCATATTGTGTTATAGCTAGAGGTAAAAACTTTAGGACTGTAATAACCAGTGGTGTAAAGTAACGAAGTAATAATACTTTTTTACAGTACTTAAGTAGTTTTTGGGAGTATCTGTACATTACTTGAGTATTTATATTTCTGTCGACTTTTACTTCACTACTTCTAAAACAATATATCTGGGCCTGTATTCATAAAGAATCTAAGAATCCTCTCAGAAAACTCTTATCTTAGCTTAAAAACTTTTACGTAGGAGTCTTCGCTTAAGAGCGATTCGGGACCGATCTGAGAGCAACTCTGAGCACGGAAAAGACAAAAACTTTTATTTTAGTGAGGAGGCGGGACTGACCCCGTCGCTATGTATGACACAATCTTTCGAAGACTGTGATTGGTTGGTTGTCCAAGAAAGAAAAAAAAAAAGAGTGATTTTAAGTATAGGTACTATTCTACGGATTAACTTTGAAATTACATCCGTAATTGCACCTATCTCACCGTTGTTGTCATACACACACATTACATATGTGTATAGAAATATTTTTATTCATTTACAATGCTGTTCATTTCTTATTACGTATTTCATTGGCTTAGAATGATAAAAAAAAATCCACTCTTTCCAATTACACTGATTGCTGGCATGTCTTTTTAAGTGGTGATTTCAATGTTTGTTTTAATATATCAAACATGGAATCTAAACCAAGAAGGATGAGAAAGCCCAACTGGACAGAGGAACAGTGTTTAATGTTAGCCCAGTTAGTGGAGGAACACAAGGACATTCTGAAAGGCAAATTCGGGCCGGGTGTCACAGCACGGGGAAAGAAGCAGATATGGGAGCGCATAGCACAAACCATAAAGGGTTCATTCCCCCTGCTTGTGCGCACCAGTGAAGACTGCGAGGAACGCTGGTACGTGTTGCAATCGAAAGCCAGAGAGGAAATTGCAGCACACAAGCGGGAGTCATCACGCACAGGTGAGTGCAATAACACTTTTTTTGCACACTTATCTTAAACAATTCTATTGTTGGAGGGGCGAGTAGCGGCACCACCAGGGTCGCTACAATATGTATACTATACATAAGTCCACTGTATTGTTTTCTAGGCGGGGGACCACCTGCTAAACAGCTGTCCCAAGTAGCGCAAACCGTGTTCAACATCTTTGGTCAGTCGGACACAAGCATTACCGGTTTGAAGGAGGGCACAGACAGCTCAATAATTCAGCTGGTGGAACTACAAAAATGGTTATTTCAATACAGCCAAGTAACACAATATGAAGACTAATTTTTATTTCACATATGCACGGCCATTTCTCATATTTCTATCTGGCAAGTGAAAACAAACGTTAATGTAACTTGTTACATTTTAAATAACAGAGATTAAATGTTTTCTCCTTTCAGTAGCACAGAGCCTTCAGCAGAGGAAGGGGGACCGTCGACATCGCAAATGGGCGACCCTCAGCCTGGAGCGCCTCATTCCTGCCTTCTGCTGCAACGTCCCTTATAGACAAAAAAATGGAGATGGAGATTGGTGTCCTAAACCAGCAGAAAGTAGTACTCCGTCTACAGGAGGAGTACTACAAACTAAAAATTGAGCTACTCAAAAATAAAACTACTAATAAATAATATTTCGTTGTGTCTTCGTTATATCGTTCTAATGACAAAGTAGGCTAAAGTGTGTCTGTTTAGTCACATTTGTTATATTACATTCACTGTAACTTACATGAAATGCAAATTAGTAAACTGGGCTCTGTAAGGATTCCCACTTTGGGACAGATCCCTCCCTTGTGGAGGGTATTCTTCATCACGCTCTTCATCGGGCCGATTGTCTGTGGGAGGGTCTGCAATTTGTCTGGCTTTACAGATGTTATGAAGCACTGCACAAGCTGTTATCACTTTGCAGACCTTTCCTGGTGCCAGTCGCACCTCTCCATGCAAAATGTGAAAGCGCCTCTTTAGTTGACCAATACCCCGCTCAACTACTGTTTTCTTGTGAGCTCTGTGAGGTAATGAAAATTAACAAAATTCAGGTGATATTTTCCAAACATAATTGGTAGGTTATTTATGGGAAGTAGAGGAGCCTACAAATACAACTGCAACACATTTGTTGTACTCTAAATTTGACGTCCACTCATTAATTGTATGTTGTCACTGTTACCTGCTGTAATTCAGCTGTGCCCCCTGGTCAGGACGGAGGTAAGGTGTGAGCAGCCATGGTTTACAAGGATAACCACTGTCCCCTGGTCAGGATGGAGGTAAGGTGTGAGCAGCCATGGTTTACAAGGATAACCACTGTCCCCTGGTCAGGACGGAGGTAAGGTGTGAGCAGCCATGGTTTACAAGGATAACCACTGTCCCCTGGTCAGGACGGAGGTAAGGTGTGAGCAGCCGTGGTTTACAAGGATAACCACTGTCCCCTGGTCAGGACGGAGGTAAGGTGTGAGCAGCCATGGTTTACAAGGATAACCACTGTCCCCTGGTCAGGATGGAGGTAAGGTGTGAGCAGCCGTGGTTTACAAGGATAACCACTGTCCCCTGGTCAGGACGGAGGTAAGGTGTGAGCAGCCATGGTTTACAAGGATAACCACTGTCCCCTGGTCAGGACGGAGGTAAGGTGTGAGCAGCCATGGTTTACACAGATAAATCACTGTCCCCTGGTCAGGACGGAGGTAAGGTGTGAGCAGCCGTGGTTTACAAGGATAACCACTGTCCCCTAACAAGTGGCAATTTGCTGGAATACGACGTCCTTCAAACAGATGTCTCAGGCCACTCTCAGACAGTATCCTGGCATCATGTGAGTCGGTGGTGGAGGAGACACCGAGGGAGGAGAGACCGCGGGCCCTGGATAAGGCCCTTGCGGGACTCAGGAAGGAGGTGGAGTGGACAACAGGAGGGGCCACCGGACCAGAGTGGCCCCCCCTACTTCCAAAAAGGAAGAGATCAGTCGGGGACTGCAATGGGGGGGAGGGGAGTGTGGATGGGGAGGAGCCCGGCCCGGGGGTGATGTGTTTGTGCGGGGTTTCATGCCCCCGGACTTTGGGGGTGGAATGTTGGGTGTGGCATCCCAGGGAACTGAGTGGGTTTTTGCCGGGGCGAGTTTTGACCCCGGGGAGAGTGAGGGTGGGGAGATGAGGTAGTGTGTTTTTTTTGTGGTGTTATTGTGGGTGGGTAAAGACTGGGTGTGTCTGTATTGTTTTGGGTAGGGTTTGTTGGTTTTGTGGGTGTGGGTTTAAAATGGAGGGTTTTGGGTTGTGTTTATTGGGGTGTGGAGAAGTGTGGTTTGGGTATGTGGTTGGTGTGTGGAGGGTGGGTTTGTGGTAAGGTTTTTTTTGTTTCTTACGGGGATGGAGGGGTTTCTGGTGTTTTTTTGTTGTTTTTCATAGGCGCCCGGTGTGGGCTATGCATAGTGTGTGTAAAATGTCTTTTGGGAATAAAGGCCTTTAACAATCCTGGCATCATGTGTTGTGCCGGGCCATTTTGCAACAATGTCTACAATCCGATAATCTGCACTGAAAACAACTTGAATGTTTATGCTGTGGTTGCTCTTTATATTGACATAAACGTCATCCTCTTCCGACGGTGCAATAATTCGGATGTAGGTTCCATCAATTACTCTGACAACACCAGGGAAGCCTGCTATATTCATAAATGCAGGTTTTTGAGCCTGCAAGGTTGGAATGTCCCGTGGAAATGAAATGAACTGCGACACAAATACAGGTTCTGAAAGTGCTGTAATTGTTTGTGTGATCACTCAGCTTTCGGAAGGTTGTGACAGACCCAAATCATCGCTGCTGCATTGTTGCATTTTCCCAGTTGCCAAATATCGTAATGTCGTGATTACTTTGATTTCTGGCACTATGGCATTTCTGCGCTGTGTCGGAGATGTTAACGCGTCTCTAATAAGATCAGTCACAAACATGATCCCTGCACGATCTAATATATAGCGTCTTATTAACTCACTCTCATCCATTGTCTGCAACACATTTCTTCTCCCTCCTCGTCTTTCGGCCATTTTCTCCTCTGCTAAAGAAACTCTTAAAAGTCCTCGCCCGTGCTCCTAACAATTTGAACTTAAGACCTCTTTTAAGGGTTAAGATGCTTTATTAATTACTTTTTTCTTTACTAGGGTTTTTCTTAAATTTTAAGCGTAAACGCCCACAATTCTAAGAATGTTCTTAGAATTTGGCCACTAGGAGCTACTTTTACCATTAAGATTCTTTATGAATACGGGCCCTGTACTTTTACTCCGCTACATTAACAATGGACTCGTCGTTACCCGCTACAAAAAAAAACGGAATTATCTTCATGAATGTAGACACAATGTAGAATTGATTTGACACAGACTTCGTGCAGCCTGTATATGCGCACACTGAGAGCGCCCTATCAGCCTGTTGACTTCGTGCAGCCTGTATGCGCGCACAATTGACTAAACGACTAAAGTTGACAGCCCTACAGGCTTGATCGTCAGGGTTTTCTTTTTGCATAAATTTTTAACAATTTGCTACTTTTGTCTTTCCTTTATATACAGCTGTGACCTGTGAGTGCAAAATCTTTAATTATGTGATTCAGCTTAATTACTTAAATAGCATCACATTTGTACATTTAATTAATGTGTTAACTCTATTAAAATTGTGAAATAAATGCATGTTCTTATTTGTAATTTTTTTGCAAAGCAAAAACGAATTATTCTAAATAAATTGAAATATTGAAATAATTGTTATGTCGTAATTAAATAATGAATTAATTGTGTCATGGTGCTGTGACCTCACCCTTGCAGGCTCACTATTGGCTAATTCAGAGGTTCAGGGCGGACATTTTGGGTTCACATCATTGTAGTCCTTCGTTCACAGCACTTAAGACCCACTTCAGAAAGCATATAAGAATCAGTCTTATACTTTACTGAAAGTTTCTTTTAGCTGCTTTATAAAAGTCTCCTACTCTTAGAAAAGTCCTACTCTTTACTAAGTATGTTCTGACACTTAAGTCAAAGCTTAAGACTATTCTTAAGAGCATTTCTTAGAAGTTTTATACATACGGGCCCAGGCTACCAACTAACTTAGCTAACAACCATTCCCGGACTACGAAACCAAGGTAATGTACTGGCTAATTGTATTATCCTTACCGTCAACTAGGGTTAATCCACCTCATTGTTCCCAATTTCACTGACAAAATTATTTGTCGATTAGAAAGTTAATTTGCTCATATACACAGAATAAAATGTAGGTTACTGAACATTTTGAAACGAGACTGTGTGCGCCCGTCTGTCACTTCTTCGATTGTTTTTTGGCAGACCGCAACCAGAGCTGAACACCACCACCTACCAGTCTGGAGTGTTAAGACCGGTCACAGTTACGACAGTATGTCCCAATATCAGCCCTACCAACACAAGTCCTTATTTTTAAAATATAACAATAAATCTTGTGAAAATACAATATGTTTTCTTGTCGCGCCTGATACTCACATCCATTATATTTTTCCATTGCAGCTTTTACAGAAGGCCCAGGTTGTATTTCAAGTAAGTGTGCATTTAAAATAAGTATTCCATAAATGTTATTTATTTTAATAAATTATTGGGTTTTAATTGAGCAGGAACACCTCAGGTCATGTTTTACAATTTGGTGCGTTTTGATTGATTGAGGTTGTCTTTTACTAACTTACCTTTATTAAATCAACAGAATGTACCTCGTTGTGGAGTTTGCTGGAGAGAAAAGTGTTGCAGTTGTGGCAGAATGTTGGACATATGAGGAAGAAATGGTAATCATAAGGCGCTATTAACCTTGTTTTTTTGTGTGGCCATGTCATTAAATATATTGTGCTATAACTTAATGTTTTCTAAATGTAAAATTCTGACAATACCAGTACTGTAGCATATGTGTACACAGATGCATTTGGTGGTTAAAACAAAATCATACATTTTAATTCCATAACATATGTTAACATAATGTAATCTGGCAGCTTACTGCATTTACACTGCACCATTTCACAAGATTACATGCAACATGACCATTAATTCTGTAACCATTATGTACTTCACAACTCACAAAAGCGGTGGTATCTAAAATCAAATATATTTTATGAATTCCAGCAAAAATATTGTTTCTGGCCACCAACCAACCCAACACTGAGAGCTAGAAGACAGGAGCTTCCTGATCAGGAAAGCTGGTGTGTGAGGGCAATTAGAATATTCACCAGTACAGGTACAGTATTTGTTTTCATAATATGGCTGACTAAATAGTGTCACAAAGTCTTTTTACAACTTTCTATGCATGCTTGAGGGAATAGGTTTTTGTACTTGAGTACTGCTGATAAATAATAAAATAACAAGATGCATCATGTGAAATGATTTTCAATATAAATACTAGTTGAACAGTACTTCCCTTAATGTTCAGATTTCTTTTTAGATGACTTTAACAAGGCAATCAGGTGGAGTTTGAAAGCCGAGACAAACTCATCTGTTGAAAGTTTGGATGAGACTCTGCCTGAAAAAAGGACCTCCAAAAGGCCAACAAAATATCTACAGAGCAGCAGTGATGAGGGTAGATAACAGTTTTATTTGAGTAATTTTGCAGACGCTGTTATCCCTTTTTGACCACATTGTATGACTTTAGATCAGGACCTTGTGGAACCTCCTCCACAAAAAATAAAGAAAACCAAAGGTATGATATTAAATATTTCTCTTAAAATATTATCATTTTGTTGTAATCCCAGCATGTGCTTCGGTGGAGATGGTCTAGAATAATAAAAATATATTTACATGACAAGCATTACATGTTGATTAGAAATGCAGAAACATCTGCAGATGTATGTATTAAGTGCCCTTAAAACCTAATGGTTTAACAATACATATTTTGATAATAAGTACCGGTATACATTTTTAGATTTAATCCATGGACCACATCCACAACAAAAAGCCACGGTGGAAATCAAACAAACGAAAGGAAAAGCAAGGCCTACGCTAGCCCCCCACCCCCCACCTGTACCTTTTCATCAAAGCAAAGCACCAAAAGTAAGTTAACAATTGTTGCAGGAGCATTATAAATAACAGATGGCATAATATCAACTAAGACCTATAAAGAGCATTGACTTGGTGTAACTCTGCTCTTTCAGATTGTAACTTACAGCCACCAATAATGAATAATAATGCTTGCATTTTATTCACGCAGAAAATAATAGACCCTCCACATCCAATGATGGACCCTCAACATCACCTGACATGTGTGATGGTAAAATTATTTTACTTAATTATTTTGCTTTAACACTAGGAGCGCCGAGGCTCAGATAGGGTCGTTGTTCGCGGTTTTGGGTCAAATGACCCATGCGTTGGTTTGAATGGGAGAATGTTGTGGACACGCAATGACACACAATGACCAGCAGATGGCGCATCTTGGTTATCTTTGCTTCAGAAGGATAAAATAAAATTTTACTTTATAAAACCACTGAAGTAATGGATTCTATAATAAACTGTAAAAATAATTGTAACCAAAAAAGACGAGCATTTCAAGGGATTATTGTTGCGCAACTGTTAACTCCAACTGTCTGATTTATTGCGCTCAATGCATTCGGGCTGAAGTGTTTCATTCCTATGTTACCCATACCCACATAAAATAAGTCACTTAATTTGGTTTAATTTAAAGTAATTAGTGTGCGTTTGAGGGAAACAATTTTCAATGGCCTTACAGAATCGAATTAGCTGTTTGAGCATTCAGTAGTTTGTTCCTGTCGCATGGGGAAGGAAAGTATTCACCTGCAGTTTGTCAGTGTCAGCACACAAATTTAAGGTTACTTAAAAATGTATGTTTATTTATTAAATTCCTATATTACAAAACTATGCCTATATCCATATGTAAATTGCGATGACACTTTATCAATTCAAAGTATGCATAGTTCTGGGATCCCCCAACCGGCTGTGAGAGGCGTGGTTCATCCGCTGGAACTCAGACATGTTCATGTTTTCAGGGCAGCAATTCATTATGAGCCAAACGCTATTTATTGCGTTCCAAAAGCCATTTCTCCAACACACATTATCCGATTTACCTCCATTCAAAGCATGGATGATTCCAACCATACCAAACATGACTCCGTGGGCACGGAGGCTTTGTGCAGCATAATTTAAAACATTACTATAACACTCTGGGACCCGTTTCTCCCGCCGGCAGTTTCAGATTTACTCCTTTCCAATTTTCCCTAATTCGGTGTAAACTCACCTTTCCAATGATACCAACCACGCCGTAGTGCGACGCACTCATTTTTAGAAAATCAGCCGTCCAGAAAAGTTGGCCACATTGGAAATTAGAGTAACCACACAAAATTATTTTTAGTCCCATCACAGGCAAACAGCCGCAAAACTACAAGCACGTATATTTAGGTCTTTATGGTGCCATAATACCACACAAATAATTTTAAATTAACGAAAATTAACTTGACGTATTGTAGACATGATTGAGTTAATATGATATGAAGTATTTAATTCATGTGACGCACATGATAAATGTATGGTTTACCCACACAGACACAACCTAAAAGTATTTATCATAATCTGTAATGTCCGTTCAAATCAATAATGAGCAAAACGTACATCTCACATTCAATACCAAATAGCTTGTTGTAATAATATAATACGGACTCGCGAATTGTCGGCATTTGACAGGAAGCTCACTGAATACAACATGCTTTGGTTGGGGACAATAATCCTATTTGAAGAGGCGCATTCATGTAACTCACTTATTTTGGCCCAGATAACACTAACTATATGAAGCAATTATCCCACGTAATCAAGTCTGTGAGAAATGTATGTTATACATATGTAAATACATTTGCTTTTAACCAACAACCAACGTGGAAATAGAACAGAAAACAGTACAACGCATTTTTGTAATAATTCTATACAGCGTTCTAACATATACCCACACAAAGACACGGTCTAAGTATTTATCATCTCCCTTTCTTGAAGAAAATTCAGGTCACTGGCCAGTTCCATTGTTTCCCTCTATCGCGCATTCACATGTAAATCATAAAGACACTGCCCCCACAGGAATAGCCTGAAGTTAGTACCCGGCAGCTATTATCATATTATACTGTGAGACTTTGGAACTGACGGATGAGTTTGGAGAACATTTGAGAAAATAACTATTTCGTTTTGTGCAAATCGGTCTAGTTTTTCTTATGGTTGGATGAATTCGCGAAATCAGTTCTAAGATATGGAAGTCTTATTGGGGGTGAGCGGATTGCATTGTAAGATATAGAGGAGTCTGTTGTTGGGGGTGTGGGGCAAACGGATTGCATTGTAAATGGTCTGGATTTGCATGTGAATGAAGCCTAAAGACCGACGTCTCTAAACTTGCTGAACTCATTTATATTTAGAAAGTTCTAGCCAACAAACAGCCTGCGCCCGCTGGCGTTGCATTTAGTAATTAAAATCAATGTACAATGTTCAGCCTTGACTTTCCATGACTATAATTCCGTTTTTTCACGTCGGCTGGGGAAGGAAGTAAATCCGCATCAGCAGTTTTGTCAATGTCAGCCCACAAATATAAGGTTACTTTTAAATTAAATTATCTAATACAAAAATATGCCTGTATTCCTATGTGAATTCCAATGACACGTTATATCCGATTCACTCCATTCAAAGTATGCGTAATTCTGTGGGAATCCCCCCTATCCTTCTGTGAGAGGCGTGGTTCTGTGGGAATCCCCATATCCTTTATTTTAGCAAATCATGAATATAATGACACAAACATAGCTGAAGGAAAGACAATATACCAACTTTGACAATGTGGTGGAGGACGTGGTCAATTATTATTTTAATTTCTTGAAAAGTTACGGCCGGTGTCCAAGATAGGTTTCCATATTTCAACAGTAGGATGTTGCTTCGGCTACATCGATATCAAATTAGTTTAATATTATCAATGCAATGCAATAATGCATTATAACCGAATATATCTTGAATAAACGCATAGAGCGTTTCAACTTCACATAAAAAGTTATTATTATTGATTTACCTTGATGCTTCGATGGCGAAGCAACAGGACGATATTCAAGTCAGAAAATTTACCGCATTTACCTCAATATTATAGTCTGCAATACATCTAAATTAATTTGCTTTAATTTAAAATAATCAGTGTGATAATATCGGTGAACAATATTAATTTGCAGTCTATATTAGTCTATGTAAGTTGCAGCTCTTTTCACACGTAAAGAAAACAAGATATACTGGTGAAAAAAAATACAACCAAGATGGCGGATAGCCACTTAGCACGTAACCTCGGCAAAATAGCTTTAAATTCGCATTTCCAGTGATTATTTTAACAGGAAAAAAAACAGGGGGATAAAGCATGCATATCTAGGAGCATATCTAAAAGGATTTTTCTGTAAGTTAATAGAGCGCCGCAAAAAGATTTTTTTACGTGCCTCTGGGTCAAATGACCCACCTCCGGCGCTTCTAGTGTTAATCAGACTATTTGAAAATCTTTGGAATGTCATTGCTTTAAGTTAAAGTGTTTTACAGTCACCAAAATATGTAGCTTGGTGATTACAATGTTCTGAATAGTGCATAATTACCACATTTCTGAACCTGAGTGGAACTTTAATGCTTGCATTTTGTCTTTTTGTATTTGTGCACACAGACAATGGTAGACCATTAACACAAATAGGGATATGATCTGATCTGAATACAGAGAATAAGTTAATCCATGTGCATTTTTATTCATGGAACAACACTAGTCACATAGAAACCATCCTAGTTTTCTTTATCTCCTCACTTTCTAACATTGACTTTAATCACTGTCTTTTAAACCTTTTGTGTGTCTCCAACAGAGACACTTAGGGTTCTGATCCAAAAACTGGAGGTGGTTACAGAGAACCAAAAGGAGTTACTACATCAAGTGAGACGTATGGGAGGAGTTAGACACGGGGAGACACCTTTAGAAATGGACCTGGCCAACACTATGGAAAAGTTTTTAAACTTGGAAACACGGCTTCAGGAGCAGCCAGAATTCAAAAAGAGATTGGTATGTGGGTTAAAGCGAGGTTTCCCAGACGCAATTCTAGGGATTTTAAGGGGTGAATGTTTTGGCTTCATGTTGAGCTGACAATTTCTGTGTTACTTCTGTAGACTCACCATCTGAGTCTGATTGGTGGGGCCAACCCAGGAGACTGTGCCAGACGGGTGATGAGGAGCATTGCGACCAGTCATGTCTGGAAGCACTTTAGTCTGCACGGGAAAAGGGGAAAAAGACCTTTCACAACACAACAGTGTACTTTGTCATTAAACGTGAGTTCAATTTTCTTTATGCTAGGTTTATTCACCATAACATTTATCAGTATATTTTTAATGACAAAACTACTTCATGTTCAGTCAAGTCTATTGGAATGACTCCTACTTTACTATAGGGGTTATACAAATGTTACAAATGTTACACAAGCAATGAAATCGGTGGATTAATAAATAGACTTTTTTTTTTTAATTGTACTCCGAACAGGGGCTATCATGGTATGCCATGCTGGGTCAGGTGAGAAATTCATTGAAGACCTGATCACGAATGTGCTTAAACATGCATCAGCTCATAGTAAACTGCAGGTACAAGTACGATTTTTTTTTTTTGTGATTAAACTTCAAAACTGACTAATGCCACATGATCACCCTTTCTAATTGCCAAATAATTACAAAAAAATGGGTCATACAAATGTATCCACAATCTTATTTAAAATGAGGTTAAGGTCTGCAAGTGGTTTGGAGGATGCCTTCTGTTTCAATAAACTAGAATAAGTAGCAAGATGGTTGACACTTACTTACTTCTTTTGGTTGACTTGAAATGCTGTTCATAAAAAACAACTGTTCATGTCCTTGTTTAGGTGCAGCTGGTCCCAGAATTGGAGGTCCCGGTGGTGTAGGGTTGCCAACTGTCCCGAATTAGGCGGGACGTCCTGAATTTTGAGCCTAATTAATTTGTCCTGTTTTTTACTACGATGATCTAACCACTGATTCAACATCAGCAGTGCTTAATCTGATCATGACCACTGACAGGGCGACACCTCACACCAGATTTATCATCATCATCCAATCACATATCACACAGCCAGCCCACCTCTCAGGCGCATCAGTATACATTAAGTAAATGCGCCAATGACCCTTCGCTAAGCCACGCCCGAAAACCACCACAGGCCAATCGTGGTTTAGCAACCGTAACTAGGCGCAGGAGGTCTGTCAAGCTTTCGAGCAAAGGAAACATGCCAACGTGTTGTGCTTATGGATTGTGTAAATCTGATACCCGATATCCTAAAAGTTTGGACTGGGAGGTGGAATTTTTTACTTTCCGCATATGGTTTTTATTTGCTTTTTTAGGGACAACTACCGATGATATGTAAGCAGTAGCCTGGCGCGCAAAAAATATAAGCGGTAGAATGTTAGCTTTGTAAAGTGGTCAAGCAAATGGCTTATTCCACAAGATGTGTGGATAAGCTGCTTGATTTACACTTATTAGATTATATTCACTTACCATGTTGTGCATGAACATAGCTGTTCCTCAATTTGTGTTTCCTCTTGAATGGTTAGCGTATGCAGCTGCTGCTTGCGCTGGGACCTAGGCTTTAGCTTCAATTTTAAAGACGTTATTCTCTAATCGGTTGCATATTATGTTGTGGATATATCCCTAGAATGCATACTGCAGCCCCTTTTGTCTTACCCTTTCAGATATTTCACCTGTTCGCCAAAAATGACTAAATATCTCATTGGGAATGTCTGACACCGGTGCATACACACTGCAATAGACGTGCCAGGCTCGAAAGCTTGACAGGCGTAGCAACAGTAACAGCGTGGCTTAGCGAGGGGTCAATTCCACACACACACACACATAAAGAACGTTGTTCAGTCGATAATCGATTTGGCATGTGGATAAAACAGCAAATATGTTTAATACTGCAAAAAAGAAAAGTGCAGCTACAATAAAAATTGGGAAGAAAAAATTAATAGATTAAGCCCGTCAGCAGTGACGCAACAAAAGCCTTCTGTACATTATGTCGCAGGGAATTTGCAGTTGCCAATGGAGGTGAGAATGACTTGAGTAAACATGCTTCCGCAGAAATGCACAAGAAGGCCGCATTAGCTAAAGGCGCAAGAAATATCTGTGGATTCTTCGGGGTAACTACTGTGGAAACTGACAAAATAGCGGCAAGCGAAGCCTAAAAATCATAAACTGTAGGCTAATTTCGCACAAAACCAGCCCACCCTTTGTCCCTCATTTCATAGTGACAAAGTTGGCAACCCTACGGTGGTGCAAAATGAAATGGGGATATTGGATTCAAGCGACACAGAGTGACTAATATTTGCATATATAATGTTTGTTTTTTTAATAAAAAAACATAAATAAATGAATGTCTTTAATTGTAGTTTAGTTTTTGGCCAGTCAAGTTTCATCTGAGAAAAGTAAATGATGTTCCCTTTTCCCTGGTGTTTCTCTTAGCGTAAACTATTGTAATAGAAAAAGTATTTATTTATATTTGATATTAAGGACAATGCACATACATTTACATTTCTGTAGATGTGCCAGTGTCAGCAACCGGCTATTTTTCAACTGATGTCCTTTAGCCAGATCCATTTATCAAGTCAGCATTATACAATTAACAAAGGAACACAATAAAAAACACATGGACATGAACCCAATACGTTTACATGACTTCACAGATATAGCCGACCATAATCAACAATCACTCTTGGCAATGGGCAGAATAATTATGCGATGTACTACAGATATTTAAAAAAATTAAGGTGTTCAAAATGTTACTGTAAAATCTAATGGATTAAATGGTAAGCTATACATAAAGATTAGAAGTCGCAAGTATTTAAGACAGACAGCTATTTTATGAATAGGCTTAAAGCTGATGGAGAACAGCAAATGACGAATCCGCAGTATTAACTAACGTTGTCACGACGTACCTGCGACGACACTACTGCGTAACTAAATTACGTAGTGGCAACCAAAATAGGAACTTCACTTTTCTGGTTGTAGCAACGTCAGATAGTTACGTAAGCGCGATGAAAAATTACCGTCTCACAGCGCCTGACAACGTAATTTTGTTAGCTGGGAATGAGTTCCAATTGCAATTCCTGTGGCGCCGTTTCATAGTCTTGTGACAGGGGATATGACACCAGCTGAAGTGACTTGTAAATTTTTTCAAAATCAGAGAACCGACGGCAGAATTCGCTGTGCAGGTCGTCCAGTGATTTGCTGTATTTCTTCACATGTTGAGGGGCCTCTTTCAGTGTCGCTAGTGTGGGGAAATGAGCGAATGATTTGTTTGAAATTTGTCTTGAGAATAAAGTCAACTCATTCATGTGTGTTAGTATGTCCACAGCAAAAGCAAAATCACAAAGCCAATCTGCGTCGCTCAGCTCTGGAAAATCATCAGCTTTCCCAATTGACTCCATAAATGAGCTAATGTCCCCTTTGAGCTCCCACACTCGCCGACATACTTTCCCCACACTTAACCAGCGGACATGAGAGTGATACAGCAAGTCCTGGTGATCAGCATCAGTTTCCCCAAGGAACTGAATAAATTGACGATGCTGAAGTCCCCTTGCTCGTATACAGTTAACAGGTTTCACGACTGGCTTCACTACATGGTCAAGCTGCAATACAGATTTACACAGCACTTCCTGATGGATTATGCAGTGTAGGAAAATTACATCCAGCTCAGGGTTTTCCTCTTTCACCTTGTCCTGGATTCTTTTCAGCAGCCCAACGTTTTTTCCAGTTAGGTTTGGCGATCCATCTGTGGTGACATTGGCAGGTTTACACCAATGTAGCTTCATCCTCTCGATGACACCAGACACCTTGTCACACAAGTCCTCTCCTCGTGTTGTCCCCTTTAGAGATTCCATGGTCAAAAATTCCTCCGTTATCTCAAAATCTTCATTAATGCCTAATGAGCTGAGCGGTGTCTTTTACGTCGTTACTTTCGTCCAGTGCTAACGAATATAACTTAAATGACTCCGCTTTTTTGTTTAACTCGCTGGCTAAGTCTTCGTCAATTAGTTCTACAAGCCGAGTCACTGTCCTGCGTGAAACTTAATTTTTCGAATTTGTTTTTGCTCTATGGACACAAGAGACCTGCTGTTCCTACCATTCTTTCGTAAACTCCCCTTCAGAGAAAGGCTTGCTGGCTTTTGCTATTTTAAATGCTAGCAAATAACTTGCCTTGGTGCTTGATTGTTGACTAGTAGTTTTTCTCAAAAATACATTTTGCTGTGTCTTTAAATTGGCTACCAACCTCTGAGCGGTAGCCCCACGTTCTGGCGTTGACTGTTGGCTAGCATGCTTGGCAAAAAAGTGGCGGCTAATATTGTATTCTTTTAATACTGCAACGGACTCTTGACAAATAAGACATACAGCCTTTGATCTCACTTCGGTGAAAAAATATTTCAGTCCACTCCTCTTTAAAAACTTGGCACTCACTGTCAACTTTTCTTTTCTTTGGACCACTCATTGTTGCAGAGGGGCTCAATTCAGGAATCTGACAGGAATCCTACATGTCACATGAACGCGCAGCGTATAAAACGGACCATGTCTCCGTGGCGCGCTTGTCTGTGTGTGTGTGTGGGAGAGCAGCGCAGACAGCAGCAGCCTGACTCGCAGCCTGATGCGCTGCAGAAAGCACAGCACATAAAAGACCGCTGAAACGCATCTCCGGTCCGACTTGAGTTAAACTAGGAGCGCCCGCGGGCGTTGCGGTTAGTAATTAAAATAAATATTGCCTACTTGGTACAGCCTTGACTTTCCATGACTTTTCCTAAATTCGTGCATTTTACCTTGTCCCGCTAAATCGATATGAATACAAAATACACACCATAAGCCTATCCATGACAATGTAACTAACTGTAGCCTACAGTTTTTTTATTTGGAGAGAACAAACATATCATATTATCTTTATATTCTTTTTTCACCGCTAACACTGATGTTAATCCATCGTATTATTATTATTATTTGTAGCCTACAGTTTATTTGGAGAGAACAAACATATCATATTATCTTTATATTCTTTTTCACTGCTAACACTGATGTTAATCCATCGTATTATTATTATTATTTGTAGCCTACAGTTTATTTGGAGAGAACAAACATATCATATTATCTTTATATTCTTTTTTTCACCGCTAACACTGATGTTAATCCATCGTATTATTATTATTATTTGTAGCCTACAGTTTTTTTATTTGGAGAGAACAAACATATCATATTATCTTTATATTCTTTTTTCACCGCTAACACTGATGTTAATCCATCGTATTATTATTATTATTTGTAGCCTATTGCACTCAATAATTAATAACGAATAAACATCAGTGTAGTGGTATAGCATACAAGAGTCTTCAACAAAGTATCGTTTTGCATCGAAATGAAACAAATATAAACGAAAAATATCCATAGGCTTAGCACAAATCGGTGATAAACCCATACACACCTAGGCATGTGATTTAAATGGTGCGAAGAATGATCGGTGTGATTGAATTTGAACACTTGTCTAAGGATGAATAACGAATTGACGCGCAAGAAAATGCAGTTTCAAGTCCGCATGTGCACTCGTAACTAATGAACACTGTGTGCAGCTCCACTGTTTTGTTTGCTTGTCCTGCTCACAGCAATTTTCATTCAGACTCTTAAAATAAAAACATTACAGTGTAAAGCTGTGTGCAGACTGGACGGGAAGAATAAATATAAAACGATTCGTTTATCGCGCGGGTAACAGCAGAATAGCCGACCGTGGCCAATACAAACGAATGTTGGTGCTAATTGGGATTATTCGTATGCTAATGATGCTAGCGGGCGCGGGTGTTTTGCGCTTAAAGGGGTGAAACGGCTCTGACGCACCTAGTGTGATTAAGATACGTTGATGCTGTTATTATGCCGTCATCTTGCTTCGGGAAACTCAAGTCGGGAACGGAGAAGCGTTATAGCGGTCTTTGCTATATAATTAATATTACTCGGCGGGCCGGATCAAAACGCCCAATGAACAGCCATCCAGGAGATGTCTTTCTGTCTGTTTGGAAGGCAATGGTGATTGACGTTTAACCATACCTGTTGCGGGGCTACAGTTGAGCTGGCTCTCAGAGGGGCCACTGTGTCCTTGGAGCCGATGTGGCCCATGATGTCTTTGTATTTCCAAGACGCCAGCCCAGCTGCAGACAGACCCGACGGCAAATTCTTTGATGGCTTTGTAGACTTTTGGGGGATCCCAGCTATAGGGCACAGTGTGGTCAATGGTTCCCATTCCCAGTGTTCTGAGGATGGGTGTGGCGTAGTGTTTCTCAAAGAAACTGGCTTTTCTGTCCGGTTTATTGAAAGTTTTGACCAGGTTGGAGAGTTGCTGTGCCCTAATAATGTTGAGGATATCTGGGACCCCCTTCCCCCCATTCTCCACCATTTTGTACAGGGTGCTGCGTTGGAGTCGCTCCATTTGGCTCCCCCAGACAAAGGTGAACATCAGGCGCTCAATCTTTTTGCTTGTTGCCTTGTCCGGGGGAAACACCCTGCCTAGGTACAGTAGAATGGGGAGAACAATTGCCTTCAGGATCAGGGTCTTACCCGTCATCGTGAGGGACCGTGCACTCCACTCGCAGATTTTCCGTTGGACGCGGCAGAAGGTCTCCGCTTAGCTGGTGGATCTCCAGCAGCTTGATTGTTTCTGTTTTCACAGGGAAAGAGGTGGTGAGAGTCTCATGCCAGTGTTCTGATAGAAAGAGTTCACTCTTACCCCGGTTGACGAGGGCGCCTGTGGCTGCACAGTAGTCGTCCACCGCCTTGGTTGCGGTGGTTATGGAATGACTATCCGTGCCGATGATGGTGATGTCGTCCATGTACGCCACCACCCTGAGCGCCTCTCCCCCGGCTCCTGGCAGCTGGTTGCCTGGGATACCTGGGGATGTTCTGATCCGTGTCTCACGCCGGATCTGATGGGGAATGAGTCAGTTAGGATGTTATTTACCAGGACTCTGCTGCTGATGTTTTGGTAGCAGAGGCTGGTCCAGTTGATGAGGTGTTGGGGGAAGTTCATCTTCAGCACCCTCTGCAGGAAGCCATGGCTTACCCTGTCAAAAGCCTTCTCCTGGTCCAGGCTTAGCAGGCCCAAGGGGGACCCGCACACCTGGGAGTGTAGGATGACGTCTCTCACCAGGAGCAGGTTGTCGTTTATAGACCTCTCGGGAATGCTGCATGTCTGATCTGCAGCTATTACTGTGGGGAGATGGGACTGAAAGCGTTTGGTTAGGGCCTTAGTCATGATTCTATAGTCAACAGATAGGAGGTTGATTGGACGCCAGTTCCGGAGGTCCTTGAGGTCCCCCTTCTTCGGGATAAGAGTGATTGTTGCTTGGACTCACCCAACCTTCTCTCCCTGTATATGGCTTGGAAGACCTCCGCCACTTCCTCTTTGATGAGATCCCAGAAGGTCTGGTAGAACTCTCCCAGGATCCGGTCCAGGTGCTTTTTGTTTGTTAATAGAGTGCACGGCCCGGATGAGCTCCTCAATGTTCATTTCGGGGTCTTCACTCTCACCTCCCTCGATGACTCTGTTGAGACCCTCTAAGAAGGCAGTTGCGAGGTCTCCATCGGCAGGCTTGGTGTTGTACAGTCTGCCATATAAGTCCCCGGCCGCCCCTCAGGATGTCTGCGCTGTTTGTCACAGAGTCACCTTAGGTGTTATAGAGGGACAGGATGGGTTTTTGTCTTGACCGTGCCTTTCGGTAGAAGTAGCGAGTGCATTTTTGACCTGTACTGGCTCTTTTTTTGCTCCTCTCTATAGAGTGTAGCTAGGTGTTCTTTGGTTTCGGACAGCTCTCGGGCCACTTCAAAACCCTCTAACTGGAGGAGGCTAAGTCGTTGTAGGGCCTTGTTATGGTGGTTAAAACTGGCCCTCTTTTCCCTAGCCTTCCTCCTCCTTACACCACCGAGGTAGCCTTTGACCCTGTACTTGACCATTTCCTACCACTCTATAGGGTAGTCGTACAGTTATTTCAGTGTTCGCCACTCCAGGTAACGTCTAGAGAAGGAGAGTCTGACTGCCTGGTCCTCGAGGACTGATGTATTCATCCTCCAGGACCCTCTGCCTATCTTCACTAGCCCCTCCCAGTCTAAGGTCACGGTCACCATCCTGTGGTCCGAGAAGTGTGCAGCCTCACTGGTCAAGGAGCGCATTCTCAGGCCAGACGAGAGTAAGAACATGTCTATTCTTGAGTATAAAGCCCCTGAGGAACTCACCCATGTTGGTGTTGGGGGGGGTAGAGCCGCCAACATCTGTGAGAGAGAAGTCATCGATGACGGATTGAAGCTCTTTGGTGGATCGGTCTCTCCTTGGCTTGCTGCGTCCTCGTCCCGAAGAGCGCAGTTGAAATCCCCCCCACCAGGACTGGCGTCGAGACGAGGAGGAGAGACCTGAGCTTCCGGAATAGAGAGACTCTCTCTGCTACATTGGTGGGGCCGTACACATTGACGACTCTTAGGGGCGAACCCTGGATCTCCATGTCTAGGACCAGGATTCGCCCGCTTTCCACGACTCGGCTGGATTTGGGTCGGATGTACGGGTTGGTCATCAATATGCCGACCCCGTCCTCTCTGGCAATGTTCGTGCCGGACCAGAACGAGCTCCCTAAAGTCCATTCCTCCTCCATGAGGCCATCCATCTCCTTATACGGGATGCCACACTCCTGGAGCAAGAAAATGTATGCTGGTTTGGTTGTGATGTGCCCTAGGACTGTACGTCGTCTGTCGGGGTATCGGATGCTTCTGGTGTTGAGGGTAGATATAGTTACTGACATGTTCGGTTGAGGTGATGTCTGGTGTTGTTGGCCCCCATTAGGTTGCAGATGTTGATTAGGGCCTCTGTTGTGTCATAGGGGTCGTATGGCGGCTCACCCCCCTGGCTGCTCATGGGTGTTGTTTTGCCCTCCCCACTGGCTGGCTGTGTTGTCATTTTGCCCTCCGGTGGTGCCGTGGATGTTGACTGTAGGGACGATGGTGTTTCGGGGGTTCCTTCAGGTCTAGACTGGGGTTGGCTGGTCACCTGTACGTGGTCGGGCCCCCAAAGAACTGGTCAATCAAACCCAAGGTCTCTAGGATTGGTGTTGAGGCAGTGTTTGTGGTGAAGTCAGAGGGCAATGTTTGTTTAGCCATCTGCAATGTTTTGTCGTTTGTTTAGCCATCTGCCCTTGCCCTGCCCGCATAGGACCTGGGACATGTCCTGAAGAAGTGTCCTACGACCCCACACAGGTTACATGGTCTGGTGGTTGCGCAGTCTGAGGTTAGGTGGTCTCCTTGGCAAATTATGCAGGCTGTCCAAGGTTGCCAGAGTTTCTGCACAGCTTGGGCATGCCATAGCGTGATGGTGCTGGGCAGATGACGGACCCCGCCCACTCCGGCTGAGTCCGGTTTTAGCTTCAGCCCCTATCCAGGACCCTTTTTCCTGTGGATTTTATTGTGGCGTACCTGTTTGACGGTAACTACTTTGGATTCGGTATCTGATAGTGGGAATGCTTTACATATGTTATACGGGGGTGAGACCATACTGCTGTTGAATTTCTCCACGGCTGTGGGTTCTTGAAGCTCCTGGAGGTTTAGCCAGGCAGTTTAATTCACCTGGCACGAAGCTCATACCTTTCTGAAGAACTGCTGAATTCCAGGGCTGAAAATCTGAGAGCTGATCCTATGGTCACTGAGGTACATGTGCTTTTAAATAGCTTTTATCCAAAGCGCTTTACAGATCCTGCCTCACATTCACCCACTTATTCAAACACTGACGACCGTGTCTACCATGCAAGGCTCCCCGAGACCCCACCCTCCCCCTGGCACCCCGAGACATCAGCCTCCCCTGGCACCCCGAGACCCCACCCTCCCCCTGGCACCCCGAGACCCCACCCTCCCCCTGGCACCCCGAGACCTCAGCCTCCCCCTGGCACCCCGAGACCTCAGCCTCCCCCTGGCACCCCGAGACCTCAGCCAGCCTAGTTCTAGAAAACTTTAATGTGAGTTTACCCACTAACTTGTTAAGTAGCCGTCATACGTCATAACTTTAGCTACAAATGAGTGTAATGGGTATAACAGTAGCCACAATTAATGTGTAACCGTTTGTTTCTACATTAACCGGGCCGACTTTATGGTCAACAATGATTCCATTCTTGAATTAATAGACATCGTTGATATTGATGACCTGCCCCGAGTAAGTATGAGCTGACTTGTTAACTTTTTTTCTCAAAATGTTTTATTTGGTGGTGGGTGTGGCATGAGTTGTTATTTTGGGCGAGTTATAGATCATTTGATGGACTTGTTAGTTGTAATCATAGGCCAAATCATTATTGAAATTTGCTTATTATTGTTCATGTTTTTAAAAATAATTATAATAGATATTAAATATCTTGTATCGTTCCCGGCTGAACAATAGTCTTAATCTTCAACTGATATTTCAGTTATAGTTTTTGGTATTATTATTTTCGACAAAACTAGCCTCAGATTAAATCCAGTGAAAACACCTTTTACACATCCTAATTGCTAGTTTAATTACTATGGTAATAAAAATGTTACCATAGTTATATACTTTACAATTTCTCTAATAGACTAATTGCCTTACAATAGTTTACAAACTAAAGGCAATTATTATTAACCTTTAAATCAAAAGTATTCATTTGTATATATTACACTGAAAGTGCTTGTATATTAAAGTGTTGTAATTATACCAGCAAGCAAATTCTGTTCAAAACAAACAACTTTTACTCTAATAACTGCATATTAAAATATGATAATACCAATGCTTTGATTTGAGCAAATATAGCATTCTTTGTAGCCTAAGCACTGGTGAAAAACTATATATTTTTACAATATGGCTAAACATAAAACGACCAATGATAAAAATGTTGACCTACGTTGTGCTCTTAGATGCCAGGTTGAAACAAACGAAATAGTAATAACTTCTGATGTTTGCCAAACATATATATGCAATGTAAACACACATGACAAATTTCCAGATTTTTCAATTACTAAAAAAATTAATGGTCACACTTTAACTGGCAAAATATGAATCTATATTAACTACTTGTGAAGTTGAGGATAAAATTGTATGAATCTTTACATATATGTTTATCAATTATTTTCAGGAGATCAATTCAAACTCTGCAATGTTCTCCTCTACCATCACCGTCCCTGCCATTCCCTCGGCTACTTCATCACCGATCACCGTCCCAGAATTTTACGCTGCTCCATCTCCAACCTACAGCACCTCAAATGCTTCACCAATTTCCTCAACCCCAGACCGGGAGGACATTGAAGAGTAGGTACCTGCAACCATTATCTGAAGAGACCCTGTAATTGTCTGAGGGTCAAATGTATTTGTATACTATACAAATAATAGAATACAAGTACAGTACCATACACTTTATTACTTATGTAATAATTACATGGTATTCTTAGCTGTAAAATATTTAGATAAAATATGATAATCCAATGGGCCATGATATTCTTGTACAATATTTCAATGGCAGTTTTGACACAGACATGTTTGTTCTCTAAGGATATCAGAGTACCGTTCTAAATGTATGCAAAAGGGTTGCATCTACAATATGTAAAATAAATGTAACTTCCACGCTTTGTTTCTCTCAATACAGACCATTTAACATTGTTAATACCCTTAAAACTTTAAAGTTGAGGGTTCGACATGTTGCTCCCACAGCCAATCAAATTAATGTCATTCGTGACGAAAAATTTGATTGCGCTTTGAGGGGCCATAGATGATGGTGGGCCTACCAGGGAATTTTGCATGGGACAGATCCAAAAAACCCAGATATTTGAATGTCCTGGGGCCTCATTTATAAACGCTGCGTACGCACAAAAGAATGCGTACGCCGCTCTCTACGCAATAGTTGGGATTTATAAAAAGCAAACTTGACGTGAAAATGTGCGGTCCTCCACGCAAGCTCTGACCCATGCGTACGTACAGAAACGGGTGAAATGAGAAATGGCGACACAGTCGGCAGATGGATGAAATACACGAAACTGTGTGAAAATGCAGAACATTGTTTAAAATCGTTTGATCGATCTGCAAATCAAATATATACAACACGATATAATGTCAATTAAATGAGGTTTACTAACAAGGTTCGGGAGGAGGACTTCCAGCTAATTAATTACAGGTGGAAGCCCTCAGCAATTAACAGCTAGAGGGTACATATAGACTCAGCAGTCTTACCTCGCTCCGCTGACAGCTCGCAGCAGCTTCTCTCGCCCAGATACTACTCGTCTCGCTAAAGCGCTTCCTCCGCCGAAGGCGCTAGCAATCCCAGGAATGTCCCCCCGCAAGTCGCGGGTCTCCCGACCATTTCGGTCATGCCGGACGCCACTCCTGAGCCCAGGGCTTCTCGCGGCCGCACTCCGGCCCGACCATCCGCGCGTTCACCCGGACGCCGGTACCAGGCTTCGCCGCCCCAAAACCACCACCTTCTTCCCCGGCCTCCTCCTACCGCTCGACCATCCCGACGATCCCTCCCGTCGGGAACTGGACCGTAGCCGGGCTAAGACAAGCGCTGGGCAACTCGGACCCACAGGTCTCAAGGAAGACGCACAAAGCGGAGCCGTACGACCTATATGTCTCCCAAACCGGCCCGCAGGCAGGGCAAAACCCGCAGGGCCCAAAATATACCGCCCCAGGCAACTCCGTCGTCCTCCCGCTCAGGACACGGCTCGCTTTGCTCCGCCAATGACTCTGCCACCGCAGCGCCGCATTCGGACGAGCCCAGCGGCTCCCCTTTTACAGCTCAGCCTTATACCCCTAATAACCCTCTCCCTGTCCAGCGCCCCCGAGCTCCGGCCCCGGGCACTAGCGCGAAGCTTTCGCAGCCAGCAGTACAGGCTAACCCTCGCCTCCAGTCTCTCTACCCTCCAGGTGCCAACCCCGCCCACTGGCAGCGGCACAACCCCGCCCAACGGCAGTGGCCCGCAGCCCCACAGCTCCAAACCAGCGCGGGCCCGCCCCCGCTCGCTGCGCAAGCTCACTCTTCATCCTTCCAGCCGCCATTCTCCCTCCCCTCCTCCCCACTCCGGTTCGAGCAACCCTATTTGTCCACCAGCTACGTACCTCGTACAGCAACCACCAGCGCAACCCACTGAACCCAGGTCTCCGCTTTTATCGAAGGCAGGCAGATCGGTGATAATTTCAACGCGGGCGGATGCCATAGAGCACGACTCCCGTAAAAAATAATAATAAATAAAAAAATGCACGCATGCATTTCGAACGGCCATCCACCCGGACGAGATAAAAACGCATTTTTATCAACCCGTCAGCCCCACGCAATTCCCCGTTCCCAAGTGTAAACAGCCTGTCCCCTCTCGACGAATTTTCGCTTAAATTCCACGGCATAGACCAGGCATCTACATGATTAAAATCGCAGGTCGGGGTGCCCGGCCGGCCAAAGTTGACGTTCATCCGCTCTCAGAGTCATGCCTATGCATCCCGACTCACGGCATCTTTTGGAGTCCGCGGGCTCGAGAAATACTATTTCGCCGTACGTCTAACGTTCGGATGCAAAGCAGCCCGGAAATATTCGACATGCCATCAGAAGCAGTCCGCTGGATCTTGTGAAACAACTACGCATACCCCGTTCCCATTCACCCGCTCTGATGCCACTCTTAAGGCGCCTCACCTGGTTCGCAGCTCGCGACCAATCCATCCATTCATCATCGCTAAGCATATCCCCGGGTCAGAGAACCAAATCGCTGACTCCCTGTCTCGCTTTCTGTTTCAGAAATTCAGGACGCGGGCTCCGGAGGCGGACCATATCCCCACTCCGGTCCCTCGCTATTCAGAATGGATATTCTCGTAAACTCTTCTTACAACCTACCCTTCCCCGATTTTTCTTTTCTTTCCATAACGCCTTTCACCTCCTATCGATATACCATAAAGGGCTTACAAGCCGGGTCCATTAGAGGTTATCTGAGCAGCATCCAGTTTTCCATAAATTGATGCACGGCGCTCCCTCCCCCGAAATAAGCAATGCGCAAACCTCCCTCCTGATTAAAGGGATTCAAAGATCCCAGCCCACCCGTACCGACGCCAGGCAACCCTTAACCCTTGATATCTTAACCAAATGCATTTACACCCTCCGCACAGGCTACCAGCCCCTAGGTGCCGCCCGCACACTTGATGTTTATCCTAGCTTTTTCGGCTTCCTCAGGTGCACGGAACTCACCACCACTTCCAAATTCGACCCCGAAATCCACCCCACCATCTCAGACCTATCAGTGTTAGACAAGGCAATTTCATTTCTGATTAAACGAAGAGTAAACGACCAGACCAATAAAGGCCATTTCATCTACATTTTTAACCCAGACCCGCAAATCCAACCGTACCAGTCAATTCGGGTTTACCTGCAACGGAGAAGATCCCAGGCTAGATCTCATCTGGAACCCCTGTTCGTGGACGAATCCCGAAAACCCGTGCCACGTTTCTGGTTCCAGAAGCACCTCAAATCCGTTCCCCAGCAGTCAGGCATTCCAGCAGAACACCTTTCAGGCCACTCATTCCGCATCGGGGCAGCAACTTCAGCAGCCCAAAAAAGGCCTCTCCCAACAGCAGATCCAAGCCCTCGGGAGATGGTCCTCCTACGCTTTCCAAAGCTATATCAGGACAAATCGGTCCCATATCAAAATAGCTCACCAAACCCTCGTAAACAAATGAACCAATAGATAAATGGACAAATAAATTAACTAAGTAATAGAACTCCGTTCTAATTAATAGAACCCCCTTTTTCCTTTTCTGTCCTCTCTTTCCGTCCAGCGAGCATTGGCCTCACAGCGGACGGAGTGAGAGCCCCCCCGGTAGAGCGCTCCTGTTTTCTCTTTCATCCAGTGAGCATTCGGTCTCCAGCAGATGCCGCGTGAGAAAATCTCCCGGGCAAGCACTCATTTTCCCCTTCGCGTTTCCCCTTTCCGTCCAGCGAGCACTAGTCTCACAGCGGACGGAGTGAGAACTTCCCCGGTCGAGCTCCAACGTTTTCTCTTTTCATCCAGTGAGCATTTGGTCTCCAGCAGATGCCGCGTGAGAAAATCTCCCGGGCAAGCACTCATTTTCCCCTTTGCGTTTCCCCTTTCCGTCCAGCGAGCACTAGTCTCGCAGCGGACGGAGCGAGAACTTCCCCGGTCGAGCTCCATCGTTCTCTCTTTCATCCAGTGAGCATTTGGTCTCCAGCAGATGCCGCGTGAGAACCTCCCGGGCAAGCACTCACTTTCCTGTACGTTCCTCCTTTCCGTCCAGCGAGCATTGGTCTCACAGCGGTCGGAATAAATCTATACCAAACGGGCATTGGTCCCACAGCAAAGCTCCCACGTTTCTCCTTTCCGTCCAGCGAGCATTGGTCTCACAGCGGTCGGAATAAATCTATACCAAACGGGCATTGGTCCCACAGCAAAGCTCCCACGTTTCTCCTTTCCGTCCAGCGAGCATTGGTCTCACAGCGGTCGGAATAAATCTATACCAAACGGGCATTGGTCCCACAGCAAAGCTCCCACGTTTCTCCTTTCCGTCCAGCGAGCATTGGTCTCACAGCGGTCGGAATAAATCTATACCAAACGGGCATTGGTCCCACAGCAAAGCTCCCACGTTTCTCCTTTCCGTCGGAATAGGAATACCAAGCGGGCCTCGGTCCCACAACAAACGTTCAAACGCCCCACGTCCACAGGCCAGCAGGGCCCATCTAGTCCAGGCCGTGAACGGCCTCACAGGCCCCCGCGCATACAAAAAAAAAAAGAGTCAGACCCTTCCTCGCGATGCCAGTCCGCCAAGCTCGGCTCTCTGGGGGGTTTATAATCCAGCGGCTGTCCTCTGCTCCTTAGCGTTAGGGGGGTACTCTGGGTTCGGGCCAAATTCCGAGCCCGGAGCCCCGGGCCGGATTCCGAGCCCGGAACCCTCCCTCCGGACAGCACGCCAAATACGCATTAAACCTATATCCCTTAATTGGCATGTAAGTGCGAACTCGTGAAAATTAATATATATTTCCAAAAAAGAACTCCAATATGTTTTGTAATTATATTGTCATGTTGTGCAATTCATCCTCATAAATAATACGGCGAACATAATCAAATTAAATGTATAAAACTGATATTCTTGTCGATGTCTCCGTCTGACGGAGCAGATAGATATGGATATATAGAAAGATGGAAATATAGATAGATCTAGATGGGGAGATGGATATAAATATAGGCTATATATATTATCCACTTTATTGTCCACTTAGTATAGGTTTTCCGGTTTATATCAGACGTGTTAGTAGGTATAATAGGATTGTCTCATAATTACATAAAGTTTCACTGCGGGTGAACAGGCAAACAAAAAAGCGCAATCAGCAGCAATGTCCGTTTTCCAGAGTGAGAATAAAAATGCTTTCATATATCGAAAACATTTTCATTCGATCAATATCCAAATAATTTGTGTCACATTATCAGCAACATTGTGCTAATAAATCGTCATTTTTGGCATTAGTGATGCCCACACTGTGCCCTACAAACAACATGTTCACCTCTCCTTTTGGCATTAGTGATGCCCACACTGTGCCCTACAAACAACATGTTCTCCTTTTGGCATTAGTGATGCCCACACTGTGCCCTACAAACAACATGTTCTCCTTTTGGCATTAGTGATGCCCACACTGTGCCCTACAAACAACATGTTCTCTTCTCCTCATTAGTGATGCCCACACTGTGCCCTACAAACAACATGTTCACCTCTCCTCATTAGTGATGCCCACACTGTGCCCTACATACAACATGTTCTCCTCTCCTCATTAGTGATGCCCACACTGTGCCCTACAAACAACATGTTCTCCTTTTGGCATTAGTGATGCCCACACTGTGCCCTACAAACAACATGTTCTCCTTTTGGCATTAGTGATGCCCACACTGTGCCCTACAAACAACATGTTCTCTTCTCCTCATTAGTGATGCCCACACTGTGCCCTACAAACAACATGTTCTCCTCTCCTTTTGGCATTAGTGATACCCACACTGTGCCCTACAAACAACATGTTCTCCTCTCCTTTTGGCATTAGTGATGCCCACACTGTGCCCTACAAACAACATGTTCTCCTCTCCTTTTGGCATTAGTGATGCCCACACTGCCCTACAAACAACATGTTATCCTCTCCTGTTGGCATTAGTGATGCCCACACTGCTCTACAAACAACATGTTCTCCTCTCCTTTTGGCATTAGTGATGCCCACACTGTGCCCTACAAACAACATGTTCTCCTCTCCTTTTGGCATTAGTGATGCCCACACTGTGCCCTACAAACAACATGTTCTCCTCTCCTTTTGGCATTAGTGATGCCCACACTGTGCCCTACAAACAACATGTTCTCCTCTCCTTTTGGCATTAGTGATGCCCACACTGTGCCCTACAAACAACATGTTCTCCTCTTTTCCACCTTTCCAACAGGAAACTTCACATTGAGTTACGTTACTTTTCCTCCCAGTTTGTCATGACGTTTCAATCAATGAATGTTAATTTAGGGCGTTTCTTTGACTATTTATGGGCAAATATGGGTGTGAAATGAAGCCGCAAAAGCTGCGCCACATTTAGAGTTCATTCTGATTTATTAAGCGAAAGCGGCGTAGGATGTGCGTCGTGCGTGCAAAAGGTTTAATAAATCCCAAAATTTTTGTCCGTACGCCACTTCTGACGCAAATCGTATGCAAAGTTTTATAAATGAGGCCCCTGAAGAGGCTCAAAGTGTTGGTATGTGTAAATAATAGACATAAACGTTTTGTCAGAAAGCTGTAGACAAATTATTTTTTTCAGTAATGTCTGCGAGATATGCTTTTTTTTTATATATGGCCACACTACAATGATCATTAGTCCAGTTTTTTTTAGCCCTTAACAACAACACATACAAACTGTGGGCCAAATGATAGCAGTTTGTCTGATACAGGGGGGAGTATCACCAAACCTTTTCTCTGAAAGGCTTTTCAATCAAGTCTTTGGTCTACCATCGAAGATGTGGTGGACCACAGTCTAAGGACTAAACTTGAGAGAGTAAGATTGGAAAGTATTACACACTTCGAACATTATCACCTTGAAATACATTTAGCTAGGCAGTATGGAAAAATGTATTGTTTGAAAAGTACCAACTCAATTATATTTGTTTAGAACCAAATCATAAATTATATTTCTTTAACGCACTTCACAAAGTAAGGCCTATTACAATATTATGGAGAATCCCAACCAATACCGAACAGAGCCGAACTAACAGACAGTGGAGGGAAAATCTACTTTTATATATGGGATATGTTGTGACTAGCTTACAAAGAAACACATTTTTTAAGCACTGATTTGATTTTGTAATTTCTTTTCAGATAAACCATGCAGAGACACTTGATTGTGCCAGACATGCTGTCAGTGAAGCTGCTGAAGAGTTGGCCTTGATGGGAGCTCTGCGCCACCTTCAGTCCTTGGAGCACAGAAAGGAGCTGATGGAGGCTGTGCTCCAGTTTTACTGTGAGGGACGAATACATGCAGCCCTTCAACAGTAATTTTTTTTAAAAGTTGACAAATGCAGCAAAGCAATTTTACATGGACCTTGGTGTTCTCGTTCTACATGTGAGAGTGTTTTAACCTAAAAATCAAAATCAAGATTTTCTACTATGGGCTGATGTATGTGCCACCAGAAACTGAATTTGAATAATTTCAATTTCTATTTGAATTGCTAAATTTGAATAATTGCATTGAAAAACTGAATTTGAATAGTATAATTTGAAATTGAATTTATTAATTTGAAACGGAAGTCCAATCAAATATAAACCTCACTGAAAATTCAAGTTACTGTGACAGACATCCGGGCAGTTCAAGGATGAAGGAAGAGCAACTCAAAATGAGCCTCTGCAACCTTAATAAATAGGTCTGGTATTTGTCTAAGAATTTAGAATAAATTCACATACTCTCACATACTTTATGTAATTATTAATATAATTTTTTTTACATTTGAATTAAAGCAAACAAGGTAGTAACTGTCACGAATACACTCAGGGAGACAAGGTGTTGGATACCAATCGCGGCAAGCAATGTTTTATTCAACAGTAATGGAATATGCAAGAGAGTAGTCAACAACAGGCAGGGGTCGTAGTCCAGAGATCAGAGTCCGTAGAAGGCACTTCGGGAGCAGGCTGAGACGTGGTCGGGCAAGACAGGCAGGTGGGTCAAGAACGGGATTACTAGCGGACACAGAACAAAGGTTTAGGCAAACTCGGGATGAAACTGACAGGCAAAGGTCTGGTACACGGAGGAACAAATGGAATGAGAACTCTCATATAACGCTTAATAGTCGCGAAACGAACAATACCTCGCAAATACTGAGCGAGACTGGCAGCGCTAAATAGTGTGTGCAATCACTCACAGGTGTGTCTAGAACTCAGGTGACGCGGATCGTGTGTGGTTGCACTCACCTCCCGTGGGTTGGGAGAGTGACAGCTCAGGCATAGAGGGAGACAAACCTCGGTTTCTCATAGTAACAGTAGGAACATTGGATTTACATTAGACTCATGTAAAAACAGTCATAACAGTGCTGTTTTTGTTTGGAGTGATTTAGTAGAACTTGATACATTTGTAATCTTTCTCATATTTTATAGTTTTCTCTGAAACAAATCCCTCATTCACAAGTATTCCAGACCTGCTTTATCAGTCATGTTTAAATATTTTGAATAAGTAAGAGGCAGTTAAGAATATGATCATGTTTTATTTTGTCTCTTTCATTTACTAATTATTTTTTTTCATCAGTTTCCGAGAGGGACTCTACTCTTGGTGTCCTGGATGCAGTTACAAACAATCAGGCTTTTGCTAAGATCTTCCTCCAGGACACTTATGGCAAGTGATATTGCAGGGCTTTTCCAGCCAAGATTTGGCTCAGTGCCCGGATCTCACCGGAGACGACTGGAAGCCAGGACTTTTGCCTTCTGGAAGGATTGGCTCCTGGAGGTAGAAGGTCCATGTGCACGTATCTAACAAATTCTGCATGAATTAGTATTTCTTTTTGATTATCTTTCATCTAACCTACTAATTTCTATGGTTCACAGTTTTCAGTCAAATATATATTTTTATTTACAGGACAACTTGCCCATCCAGTCACCCTGAAGGTTGTCCTGATTTTTGCCACAGGCCTGCGGCGAATCCCAGCAATGGGTTTTTCAGTTCAGCCAGAACTGGCATTTTTTGACCCAGGAGATGGACCAGCAAGATTTCCAATGACGAACACATGTTCGCTTGTAATTCGCTTGCCTGTGGGACAGAATTACGATGAATTTAAAAGAAATATGGAGCTGGGAATAGGTTCTGCTCAACAGTTTGGGATGGCCTGAATTGGCTACTGTTTCTTAGTTTGAGAGAGTAAGATTGGAAAGTATTACACACTTCGAACATTATCACCTTGAAATACATTTAGCTAGGCAGTATGGAAAAATGTATTGTTTGAAAAGTACCAACTCAATTATATTTGTTTAGAACCAAATCATAAATTATATTTCTTTAACGCACTTCACAAAGTAAGGCCTATTACAATATTATGGAGAATCCCAACCAATACCGAACAGAGCGAACTAACAGACAGTGGAGAGGGAAAATCTACTTTTATATATGGGATATGTTGTGACTAGCTTACAAAGAAACAAATTTTTTAAGCACTGATTTTATTTTGTAATTCCTTTTAGTTTGTGGCATTGTTGCTGCAACATTTCATGTCAGTTCCCAGTGTTTATTTACTAATTATATACTTCTCTTTGTAAGGGACAGAGTCCTGTCCCTCCGCATTATGGTGGTGCTGACTCCTCCCCCGCATCCTGAGAGGGAAAATCAGGGACTTGCTCATTCACCTGTGTTTTTTTCCGCAACTGTGTTGTGTTTGCTCGTTAGTCCTTGTATTTAGTTCTGTCATTTCCTGACTGTCTGTCAGTTTCGGTCATTATTAAGTGTCAAGGATTGTCAGTGTTAGTTCCCAGTTTCCTGTGCCTGTCTTACCTGTCAAGGAGGAAATAAACCTTGTTTCATTGAAGAGTACTCTGCGTTTGTGTCCCAAGCTGCTTGAAAGCCTGAACCCTGACGCTCTTGAAGTATATTCTTTTAGTTAAACTTTATAGGCACTAATGCGATAGTTTTATTTTCCGGCTTTCCTGATAAGATTTCTGTTGAAAACAATCATATGATTTTGTGCCCTTTCACATTGGATTAGTTCCTATGAAAAAACAATCAGATATTGTAGTGGTTTTAGAGTGAAAAGCATCGAACGGATAAAGTTTTAGGATGTTTATTAACGTTAAAATATTGTTACATTGTTAACAAATTGAAACGTTTGCAATTCTTGAGTTCTGTTAGCGCTAAGAGAAGGCCTGAGAAGAGCATGATCCCCTGGGAGCTTGCCCCTTTGGGAGGGGCTCCAAAACTCCATAGACAGGATATATGACCTATGTTCTACTCAGAAAAAATCCCATTCTATTTTCAAACAATCCCATTTTTCCAATCAGTTAATTCTTAACCCAGAGTGATTGAAAATCTATCACTACATGCCTACTCATCCATTAGTTACATGCCCAAGCCATTTGATGCTTGAAACACACAGACATGAAATTAAAGAACTTATACTTAAGGATCTAAAATTACAGATATAGAATATAAGCAAATAATGTAAACAAACTGAAAATCTACCACAATATTTACTCTGCAAATCTTTACTTAAAAAAGATCAACTTAAGAAGTGTTAAGTGTAGCCTGGTGTAAAGTACCACTACAGCACACACACTCATTTGGTGGTAATTTATTCTGGTAAATCTTATTTAGGTGATTCTCAGTAACCTTGTAAAAAATGCAAGGAAACTAATTCACAACAAAAATGTTAGTGGGTGTATTGTGAAATAAAAACAAGAAAACAAGTACACCACAATTAAAATAAACTCAAAGTTACAATATGCTGTGCTGAAGCTTAAATGTATATTCCAGAGCTATTTACTTGGTAATATCTAATGATTACTTTCGAGTAATACATAATTCTCACCAACTGATGTTACAGGACTAATTATACTAGATAGCACCAACGTAATCCAACTATTAATCTACAACACAAACTGTCCAATGATGTGACTGAAATTGAAAAAAAAGGATTAAAAAAACATAGGCTAGATAATACAATTCTATCAGCTTCTCAAAATATGCATGCGCTGAAGCCTTAAAAATGAATGGTGCCAAAGTCCGACGAGCGTCTGAGAAAGACATGACAATTACGAGGGTCTGAGTTAATATGCAAATTAGGAGCGTCTGAGAACACCGACCAATAAAGAGCGTCCTAAAATTCAAGACGTAAACGACGAGTGTAAAAATGACATTACACTTGAAGTAAGCGAGTGCAAGAAAGACCGACCAATTACGAGCGTCCTATAATTCAAGACGTAAACGACAAGTGTAAAATTGACTTTACACTTGAAGTAAGTGAGTGCAGAAAAAACATGTAGATACACTTGAACAGATCAAGTGAAAATACATCATTACACTCGTTTTGAACGTCTTATTAGACAACGTGCGTTGTAGAACAGGTGTTTTGAACGTCTTATTAGACAACGTGCGTTGTAGAACAGGCGTCGTGATCGCGTGAAATGCACTTTTGACACTTGCTTTGGACGGCATGAGGAGAACGCACGTCTAATAACAGGCGATCTCAGCGCTTGTATTTCACAAATTTACACTTGATTTGAACGTCATCAGCCACAAGAAACGCTCGAAGTGTGTCACATTTGAGCCACTTGGCCTTCCATATAACAGCGCTCCCAGTGAATTGCATTTTCAAATCACCATGCTCTTTTAGGGACAAAATTCAATATTATGAATTATTCTACAGTCTCTTAATTTTTTTTACCAAAAGCACTTTCTACCACTAAATTCCAAGCTATTTTCTCTAACACCTTGACAAGAAATCCACCTTTCTCCACATTCCTTGACTGGCCTGTTTTTTCTCTGCCAGCAGATTACTTTGAAAAACACTAAACTGGTTGATGACATTTGCACAGTCCATTATTCCATTTACAACTTGCTGGTCATTAGGTTGCAAAGACACTGAAACTGTCCATACTGTGAGCACACTAGCAAACTGAAACTGTCCATACTGTGAGCACACTAGCTAACTGAAACTGTCCATACTGTGAGCACACTAGCTAACTGAAACTGTCCATACTGTGAGCACACTAGCTAACTGAAACTGTCCATACTGTGAGCACACTAGCCAACTAATACTGTCCATACAGTGAGCACACTAGGTAACTAATACTGTCCATACTGTGAGCACACTAGGTAACTAATACTGTGAGCACACTAGGTAACTAATACTGTGAGCACACTAGCCAACTAATACTGTCCATACTGTGAGCACACTAGCTAACTGAAACTGTCCATACTGTGAGCACACTAGGTAACTAATACTGTCCATACTGTGAGCACACTAGGTAACTAATACTGTCCATACTGTGAGCACACTAGGTAACTAATACTGTCCATACTGTGAGCACACTAGGTAACTAATACTGTCCATACTGTGAGCACACTAGGTAACTAATACTGTCCATACTGTGAGCACACTAGGTAACTAATACTGTCCATACTGTGAGCACACTAGCCAACTAATACTGTCCATACTGTGAGCACACTAGGTAACTAATACTGTCCATACTGTGAGCACACTAGCTAACTGAAACACACTGTGTAACTCTGAGATTTTGAATTTGGGGTTTTCATAAGCTGTACGCAATAATCATTGAAATCATATCGAATAAAGTCGAATTACGGAAATAAATGATGTTTTGCACAATATATTCAAATGTTCTATTGCTGCTATTTATATACTGTATACTATTATTACTGCATAGATGTGGCGTTTCTTGTCACAAGAAGCTTTTCAGTTAGACGCTATGTTATTAGGTGCATGTGACAAATAAAGTACTTTGACATGTGCACTCAAATGTTTCTGATCCCCTGTAGTAACATGCAGTTGTGTGGCTACTAGGTTACAACTTGAGCCCACTGGTGGTTCTGTCACAATATATATTTTTTCCACACTTTACTCCAGATATAAATCCTGCTGCTTGTGATGTCATACTGGTCATCCAAAAACATGCCCAAAAATCTCCTCCCGTCTCTAGAACATTTCCGGAAACCACATTCAATTCCTTAGATCATACCTGTTTACTGGCTCTGTCCAACGTGACTTTAAAATAGCCAGTGCCTCATCTCTCCTGAAGACACACAAAGCCTTGATGTTTCTGACTGCTGTCCCTCCTCTATGTAACACAATGCCTAGGCTTACTCACTTTCCTGTTCTCATCCTCATAATTCTATTCGCTGCCTTAAACTCTGTGGACCATCAGATCCTACTAACCACCAACATGGGCTTTGTCAGGATCCGTACGCTCTTACACTCAAGCCGCCACTACCAGGTGATGTGGAGGAAATCGCTGTCTGTCCAACACACACTTGCTACAATGCAATGTTGTTCTTTACACTCAACACAAAGTGACTCGGCTCATATTCTCACTTGATCTATCTTATCATTGCTACCTAGATGACACCCAACTATGTTTGTCTTCCCCCTACTGACACCTTGCTGGCAACATGCATCTATGCATACCAGATGTCATCTCTGTTTGGAGATCAACAGAACACATTGAATAAGATAAGAATAAGCTTCTGCTCCACAATGACCAAGTTTTCTACTTCATCCCAGCCTGTGAAGAATTTTCCTGTGTTGTTCTATGATATCATTGTGACTTGCTCCTGCAGGTTCGCTCTACAACACTCAAGGATTTCATGTTACCTCATAAGTACTAAAGTGGCACAGGTACTAATCCAGGCACTGCTAATCTCATGTCTCGATTTCTCAGTATTGGTAGCGCACCCAGCGTGTGCCACCAAACACTTGGAATTTATAGTTTTTGGTGTGGCCGGCGTGCAAGCTTCCTATTTTCATGAAATGATCAAACTCTAAATCCCAACCCAGTCTCTTCGTTTTGTCCCTTTTCACGGATTTGACCATTCCACCATAGCCACTGGAAGTAAGGATACAGGGTCTTCTGCAATCCACATGCCACATTTTGAGATTATGGTAGTCTGTTTTTACGTTCTTAGATTATGGTAGTCTGTTTTTACGTTCTTAGATTATGGTAGTCTGTTTTTACGTTCTCAGATTATGGTAGTCTGTTTTTACGTTCTCAGATTATGGTAGTCTGTTTTTACGTTCTTAGATTATGGTAGTCTGTTTTTACGTTCTTAGATTATGGTAGTCTGTTTTTACGTTCTTAGATTATGGTAGTCTGTTCTTACGTTCTTAGATTATGGTAGTCTGTTTTTACGTTCTTAGATTATGGTAGTCTGTTTTTACGTTCTTAGATTATGGTAGTCTGTTTTTACGTTCTTAGATTATGGTAGTCTGTTTTTACGTTCTTAGATTATGGTAGTCTGTTCTTACGTTCATGCTCAAGATTGACTGACACATGTCATTGTGGTGGACAGGTACTTGTCATCTGCATGTCAACTCTTAAAAAATAAGATGCAGACACATCCAAAAATGATCAATTTATTTGCTAGTGGAGTCACCTCTTCGTTCTTAGGGTATAATATCTCTGAAATAAGATTTAAATATTTTGTGTGGGTGTCACAGTGTTAGTAGGTGGACGGAAGGAGGAAGCCAGGCACAGATAGCGTTCTGAGTTGTCTTTTTAATGCTAAGCACTGAATCGCAGTAGAGCGTTTAAATACGCGAATGTCAGTGATGAAATGGTGCGCACTCAGTAGATTATAACAACGTCTTCACACGAAGACAGTAATAATGTTCTCATATATAGAGGACTCACAAAATGACATACGTAACATAGAACTCCACAAAAAGACAAGACCAAACACAGGAAACTTAAATACTCCTCTAATGAGAAGATGAACACCAGGGGCCTCATTTATAAACGCTGCGTACGCACAAAATAAGGCGTACGCCGCTCTCTACGCAATAGTTCGGACTTGACGTGAAAATGTGCGGTCCTCCACGCAAGCTGGGACCCATGCGTACGCACAGAAACGGGTGAAATGAGAAATGGCGACACAGTCGGCAGATGGATGAAATACATGAAAATGTGTGAAAATGCAGAACATTGTGTAAAGGGAGGGGAGGGGGATTCGGCGGCAGCTAATAAGCCGGAGAAGACGACCGCCGAAACCTGCCAGCAGGTGGAGCTATCACACTATCAGAGGGAGCTCTGATAGTGGATTGCATCATTACTATGACTACAGCCCTCATAAATGACAAATAGTAACTTTAGAGGGGAAAAGGAAAATGTCAAGTATACATTAATGTTCATTTGATGCCTTTCTACTTACCTAAGTCCTTAAAACAGCAGTTACTTATTAATTTAAAATCAATCATTTATTAATTCATCTTTAGGTTCATGATGAGCCCAGGTCAGCTGCAGTGAAAAAACAACGTACGGAATGTGTGCTGGCGCTGAAAAAAGATGGTAGCCAGGAAAATAATGTTTTTTACTTTTCAATTTCCTGTTTTGCAGTTTTGTTTGTTTCAGTGTAGTGCTACCAACTACTTTATTGTGTGGCAGACTGAAGACATCTAGTCCACTCTGAGCAGCTGACATGTTCTATGTCTAAGTTATTATTCTAGCAAATATAACATAAATTTACAGCATGTTTTATCCTGATGCAAGCTAGGTAGCTTTATGGGACTGTTGCTGGTCACAACGTGCAACGGTATGGGTGGGGTTTTTGGGGTGTTTGGTGTGGGCGGGGCGTTTGATGTGGACGGGGGCATTTGGTAGGGGTGTTTGATTTGGGTCAAAGTCTAGGGACATGGGTTCAAGTCCATACCTGTGTATGCATTCATTTTAGGTCGCTCTGGATAACAGAATCTGCTAAATGAGTAACATGCAAATATGTGTATTTGCTCAAGCTTGTAGAGGGATGACTACAATATAGATTTGTAAGCTACCATGAAGGCTAATTCTCTCATATTCTGAAATAAATGTGTTGATTACATTTCCAACTGTGCAGACACTGGCATTTGCAATGTATGTGTATATATTCTCCCAAGAGAAAGTGGCTAATGTGAAGGCTTAGAAAACTGTGACTGAAAGCATAAAAAACTCTACCAGTTTAAATGTTTTGTTTTCTATGTAAATCCACCTTTTCACTGCACCAGTACAGTAGTAACATGTATTATATTGGTTTACTTAGGGAGATATTGCCACTCACCCAGGTTACCTGGCCATGTAAAACACTGGGTTGCAATATATCTGAATGTGTTACCTCACTGCGCAAGTCACACAACTTCTCACACAGCAGGATGATTTTCATATGGCCTTTTGAACCCAATGCAAATCATTGCTGTTAAGTATGTTTCTACAGCTGCACAGACCTTTGAATATCTTTTGTTTCATCTAGTGGGCTTATAGTGCCACCTGCTGGGGGAATTTGACAGGGTGAATTGCCCCACAGGTTTACAATGCATAAAACTGTCAACAAAGTATTCAATAGGGATAATATGACACTGTGCACCTTAATCTGCTCCGTAGGGAAATCCTAGAAAATACCAACATTTTTACCAGCTTTACATCTTATAAAAATGTGCGCTATTTAACAGTAACATTCTCATAACATCTCACATTATGCTCCTGAGATAAATGTTAGTTCAATAAATTATCTTAAATGTGTCTCACGCAGTGATGATCGGTCCCACAATTTAGAGCAAGATCTCAATACTGTGTAGGTGTCAACAGTTGTGCAAATAAAGCCACTGCATATTAAAAATGAATGCAGTACATAGGTTTATTTCATAGTTTTTAACAACAACATTCAAAGCATTTGTAAGGCAAGACAGACTACATTTTCAGTCTTATAATTACTGATTATCTTTTCGGCCAGGTTTCCTTAGATTTCACTTAAATCCACAGGGACAGAAATATTCTGATTTATAAAACCGTGCGCACGCATGTTGAAAAGACTCTTGCTATTCCATTTCCTTTCTACTCCATTTGACTCTTTCAAGGATACTTGGCTACCTGACCACGCCCTCACCTGTTGCCTATACATTTAGTGTGATCATTCTTTGCACTCTCTACTGGCACTTTGATGCATATTGTGTGCGTCTTTAGGAATTCCATTTATCAATTTGATTGTCTTTAGTTTTTTTATGCTTTTTTAGGAGTTATTGTCACTCTGTTAATATGTGCACTGCTGATGTTCAGTTGTGATTAGTAAACCACCTTCTCTTTTGTTCATTTGACCACTGTCCATAATTGTAGTATTTTTGCATTTTCAATTTAGTTTCAGTTTCAATTGTGTCCAACCAGGTGAGAGAATTCACACAGGATACAGATAAAACAATTTAAATGTGAAGCGATGACACAAAGAATTGAGCTGACAAAATTAGAACTGAATCATTATCAAATTTAAGATAATACATGGTTAGGCTACTATTTCCTTATTGGCTGACATTCGTCACCTACCTGAAAATGTTTTTTTCTGTTTATTAAAGAGCTGGGGTCCGTTTCAAGAAGGAGGTTTAACAAACTCTAAATCTAACCCTGACCTCTGAGTTGATTTACCCTAAGATGGAAAACTCTGAGTTTTCGGTTTCAGAACAGCTGAATTGAGTTGGTTCAATCAACCCAGTGTAGGTTCACTCAGTTACGCACGTGCACCGCCGCTATAAAAAAGCAGCATGACTGGAGCCGCGATTCTACGATTCACCATGGCAACCAGCATTACTACCGCATACGTCACCCCAATAGAGCTTGAAATACGGATTCATGCTTACAGCGACTATGTCACGTATTTAGGAAAAAAATGCTGGTCGGGTCAACGCAAAGTTCCAATATAGTGTTTTCATTTGATTTTTTATTTACACAATAATTTTAATTCATACCCAAGTAGCAATGATGTGTTGGCCCAACGTTGGGCTTCTGTCATGCGATCCGTTGGCATGACGTTGGCAAACATCGTTGGGCCAATCGAGTTTTGTCTAGCGGCCCAATGTTGGCGTTACGTCCCTGTCGGCATAGCGTTGTCATGTTGCCCTTTTACCGACCAATTCATAGTTGGTTATACGTTGGCTAATAGAAACTGCCAACGTTGTTGTTGTCATGGTGCCCTTTTCCGGACCAATTAATTGGCTAATATAAATCCCAAAAATTACACAATGAAATCCAGTCAAATGTATTTATTTTTAATGTATTTATTATTGAACATGCACGTTTAATATCAGCTTCTGTGGCCATCTTCTAATCTGTAAAAGAATCAAACGATTACATGTTTTCCCAAAATACTAAGAATACCTTTATTGTACAGTTAGATACTGTACCTATAGGCTATGCTATAACATAATTACATAATTAATAATTAATTAATTTTCCAAACTATCGAATGTCCGTTGAATGTCTATTGAATGTGAATGTGCGAATATAAAACCAAGTTTACCTCGGTAGGCTTGCTTGACTTTTGAACTTGATCAAAACTAGCCTGCTCAAGATTTATTCTTGATAAACATTTCACTGTTTAGCAAGTCATTAGTTGGAAATACTTTAAGTTATATACTAGGTGTATTGCTAAACATTTAATGTATACGACTCGAAACGAGTGTAGCATCAATGACATACCTAGCAACAATTTTACTTTAGTCATATATAATTACGTTCGCCATTATAGACACTTCTAATACAAACTTAACCCCAAACAACATTGACATTAAAATAAACCCATGTAATTATTAAAAAACAGTGAATGAATACATACCAACAACGCTGTAGTTATAAATGTAGGCAACTGTAGTTGGCTTTGCTACACTACAACCCTAAATGAACCGTTAGTTTGTAATTCGCGACAACGCGTTATATACCAGCTGAGAATATTAAAGTGACAGCAACACCAATATTTGAGGCAAATAAACGTTTAACTTTTTAACATCTTATTTATAACAAAAATAATGTACATTATAGCAAAATAGTATAGGCCAGGAAACGTATTATAATTTCATGTGATACAGCACTTTGTTCATCGCTGCATGGGAATAGCGTTGTGGACAGTCTAAAGTTCCAACCAATCAGCACAAATGCCGTCTTAAGCTTAGTTGGGCCAACGATGGCAAACAGGCTGATACAGCCAACGTTGGGCCAACCCATCATTGCTACTTGGGTACTTATTATTGAGTTGGGACATTTCATTTTTTACACGCTGTTTGTTAAAACAAACTACAGGCCTGAAATACACATCCATGCTCATATTTAATCACAATTATATTACTGGTAAAACTGGTATAATGGTATTGAAGCTATAATCTATTTCATTTAGGTGCAATCCTAAAAACACATTTGTGTGCCATCAATGCAGCCAATCGCATTAGGAAATCCTAAAATAAATTCTAATAATTTATACCAGTCTGATCTTGCAGCACCATGTCATTAACCAAATTATAATTAATAACTATTCATTGTAAAGGGTTTTACGTTATTCGCCTGCAATCGGACCTTATCTTTATCGTCTCTCACTGGTTTGGGTCCAGGGAACACTACAAACATGTTTAATATATGTTTCTAACGGTTCTGCATACAGTGGCTGTAATACTGCCCTAAAAAAGACATTTGCAAAAAACGTAATGCGACACAAATAATCTGCTCGGATGTAAGAGCATGTCCACGATGGGTTACATTAGTGATATGAGGATGGATAAGGTTATGTACATATCTGATAGACTGTAAAGAAAAACAATACCGCTCAGATAGGAAGTTATCTGGAAATTAAAATACATCTAGTGGGGTTTCCTCAATATCAGGAAGTTATCTGGAAATTAAAAAACATCTAGTCGAGTTTCCTCAATATCATCTCCCGACGTATGTTTAACTCCCTGTGAAGTAATACCGCTACTTTGTCTGCAGGATCGTGTAACAAAAGGACAAGCCATGTTAGAGAAAAAACCTTTAATCTATAACGTTACCTAACTGAGTCAATAAATCAATCCTATTTTATTCATGCAGATGACAACACTGCGCTAAAATGCACCTGATACAGACTGAATTGAAAGTGTGCTGTGTCAGAGGGAGGAGACTGAGAGAAACTCCAGGTTTATTGAAGAAAACTTTTTTCTTGGTCCTCGTGAGACGTATAGTAGTTCCACAATAATAATATATATTATAATATACTGTCAGAGTCCGCTCTGTAATAGCTCCCCCTGCGGGCAGGTCTCGTCTTCTCTGGCTTATTAGCTGCTGCCGAATCTCCTCCCCCCCGCCCGCCCCCAACACACCTTGTTCAGTCTGCACCTGGTGCTCATCTTCTCATTAGGAGTATTTAACTTCCCTGTGTTTGGTCTTGTCTTTGTGTGGTATTGTTCTATGTTACGTGTGCGTATTCTTATCCTCTCTATTGAGTGTTACCTCCGGTTTCTCGTTATTACCAGGAGTGTTTTGCCTGATTATATGCGCTGTTCAGAATCCTCTTTATTTTTGGATCATTGCATATAATAGGCATTGCTTTTTTTGAGGACTTAATACCAAGAGGATTAAACGTCCACAAACGGAATCTGTTCCCCATGTCTGACGTCATCCTTCCGTACACCTACATGACACACACACACACAAACTGGGAAGCCTAGCCACAAATAAGGAAGGGGGGAGAAGGGGATTTTGGGAGCGGGGTCAAAGTAATGAAATTAAACAAAAGGTCCCTTGTCTTCTCCTTCCCTAACCAGCTTACCTCTCTATTACCAAAACTACAGGGATGACACCCGCCCAGCTAACATAGTGTTTGTAACCGCCCAGCTAACATAGTGTTTGTTTACCTACGTGATGCAAATGTACACCCATGAGCAGAACTAACTACCCATTCTCCAGAACCCAGGTAACTCGATGTACAGCAGATGCGAACATGACTGACAAAAGCATCTATCTTTTCCTCTCTCAGGTTTATATAGGCTCTAGTTCATTAAACTATTACTCCCAGCTGCCAGGTCTTTAGACATGCTCCGCCTCCTCGTCAACAGCAAACCAGCACACTTGTGAACACCAGGGACATAGAGAACAAGCACTCAACACCACTCACACACCCACATAGTTAGAGGAACAGGACAACAAAACATGGGACATGTAACAATTTTGTTGTGTTGTATGACAATAGCCGAAGCAACGTCCCACTGTTAAAATAAGCTTTATTGTTACATGTTAGCATGCTGTATTGTTACATGTTAGCACATTGTATTGTTACATGTTAGCATGCTGTATTGTTACATGTTAGCACATTGTATTGTTACACGTTAGCATGCGGTATTGTTACATGTTAGCACGTTGTATTGTTGCATGTTAGCACGCGGTATTGTTACATGTTAGCACGCTGTATTGTTACATGTTAGCACATTGTATTGTTACATGTTAGCATGCGGTATTGTTACATGTTAGCACGTTGTATTGTTACATGTTAGCATGCGGTATTGTTACATGTTAGCATGTTGTATTGTTACATGTTAGCATGCGGTATTGTTACATGTTAGCATGCGGTATTGTTACATGTTAGCACGTTGTATTGTTACATGTGTGCGCATTGTATTGTTACATGTTAGCAAGCTTTTTTTACATGTTAGCATGCTGTCTTGTTACATGTGAGCACTCTGTATTGTTACATGTTAGCATGCAGCATTTTTACATGTTAGCACGCGGTATTGTTACATGTTAGCACGCTGTATTGTTACATGTTAGCACGTTGTATTGTTACATGTTAGCACGCTGTATTGTTACATGTTAGCACGCGGTATTGTTACATGTTAGCATGTTGTATTGTTACATGTTAGCACGTTGTATTCTTACATGTTAGCACGTTGTATTGTTACATGTTAGCAAGCTTTTTTACATGTTAGCATGCGGTATTGTTACATGTTAGCACGCTGTATTGTTACATGTTAGCACGTTGTATTGTTACATGTTAGCACGCTGTATTGTTACATGTTAGCACGCGGTATTGTTACATGTTAGCATGTTATATTGTTACATGTTAGCACGTTGTATTCTTACATGTTAGCACGTTGTATTCTTACATGTTAGCACGCGGTATTCTTACATGTAAGCACGCTTTATTGTTACATGTTAGCAAGCTGTATTGTTACATGTTAGCACACGGTATTGTTACATGTTAGCACACATTTTTGTTACATGTTAGCATGCTGTATTGTTACATGTTAGCATGCGGTATTGTTACATGTTAGCACGTTGTATTGTTACATGTAAGCATGCGGTATTGTTACATGTTAGCACGTTGTATTGTTACATGTTAGCATGCGGTATTGTTACATGTTAGCACGTTGTATTGTTACACGTTAGCACGCGGTATTGTTACATGTTAGCACGTTGTATAGGAGGATTACACAGCTCTGGTTTCTCTACAATTACGCATCTGCATTGCGCTGTTTTCTGTTCGGTTTCCACGTTGGTTGAACAGTGTTTTTTTTATTTTTTTTATTTTAGTTTTCTCTGTGTGTATAAAAGCTCAGCAAGTCTAGAGACTTGATACAAAAATGTTAGGCTGAATTTACATGTGAAAAGGTGTTTTGAGGGAAACAATGGAATTGGCCAGCCGGGTCCAAATGCTGAGCTGTTAGACAGCTCCACCAGATCTTAACAATGGGTGAAATCTCTCAACCATGAGAAAAACTAAAACGATTTGCAGAAAACTAAATCGTTAAGTTCTCAAATTCCTTCTTCTCCCTTCTTCTTCCTTCGTCTCCCAGTGAAATACGATCAGAGTTACGAGCAGAAGCAATAAGGGATATGGCCGGACATTGACCTGAATTTTCAGTCTACATTTCTTCAAGAAAGGGATATTCCTTGTAATGACTAGACAGGTAATTGGAGAGAAGATGTACACTTTTAGGCTAAGTCTGTGGGAATTTTTTTTACACGTTAGCAGGATCACAAAACTCTGGTTTCTCTACAATAACGCATCAACATTGCGCTGTTTTCTGTTATATTTCCATATTCGTTGAACAGTGTTTTATTTTGTCATTTTCTAGGTTGCCTTCCACGTTCAATGAAAGGGGTTTTCTGGTTGATGTTTATTGGAAAGATTAAAATCGTTGTATTGACTCCTGCGCCTGGAACTCCACTCCTTTTCCCCAGTGATGACAGAATACGACACAAAGACACTCTCCTTTCTTCTTTCGGAAGAAAAGCCAAACAGATACATTAGAAATAAATAGTCTAATCACCCCTAAAAAATGCCAGGTTTTTGTGATGTGAAGAAATGAGAGAAATCATCAGAGCGGTTTCCACGGTTTAATGTGACGTATAACGTTGAATTGAAACCTGTTATCTCAGTTTTTGCAAATGAATGTTTATGACCTGATTTCTGGAATACACTGTATATACAGTATATATATATTGTCTATAGAAAATCAAGCCCTGTCAAAACCCTTACCAATTGCCACATTACACCCTGGACAACATTTTGCATTTACACGTTATAACCCTCAACATCAAAGTGAAAATAACATTCAAAAACATTCTGAACAATTATTTAAATGCATATGGTGAAACACCTGTTTTGGATAAGTGATCAGCACTTTATAGTAACCATTATAAACTTGCTCAGGTAAAACCAGTCACTTCCCAGATCACACACCATGCTAATTGCCCTCCACCCGACATCAATTGTAGTGGTTTTATTTATTTCTTCGTAAAAATACTGTCTGTTCCATGATGATTCCATTACCAGTAGTGCATGGCAACACAAAGAATACACCATGGTTGGAAAGGTGCTTTTAAAAGGATTCTGGGACAAACTTGTGAAAAGCACATGTTTGGAGAAGGATACAACATAATTCAAATGCTTCAACTATCCCTCTGAGAACCATTCAGAGCATTATTAAGAAGTGGAAAGTCTATGGCATCTCCAACACCTTGCCAAGATCGAGTCGTCCTTTGGGTAACCAAGGCTGAAAGATATTGATCAGGAATCTGTCACTTTCTGTGTGTGGTGTAGTGAGGATGGATGAAACCAGGAACAGATGGCGTTACGTGGTTCTTTTAATGATGTAGAATAAAACGCTCTTAGTTGTCTGTACTTCACTAGTCTATCAAAAATAACAAACGTTTGTAACCCAGTGCATTGAGGTATAAAGAACACTTAATAGAACACGTAGGGCAGAACAGCTGATCCACTACATATATATAAGCGATCACACAGTATGACACATAACATGTAACAAATCCATGGCATGGACCGGACAATATTGTGATGGGGGAAGGAACGATGGCAGCTTTGAAGCCGAAGCCCGCCTGCAGGTGGCGGTAGAACGGCTTTGGATGGAGCTCTGACAGAAGCTAACAAGAGGCCAGAGGCTACTTTGAAGGACAACAATCTCACAAGCTTTACACAAAGACGGCCTGTGTGGCAGGATGGCAAGAAAGAAGCACCATGGAGATGTGTTTGCCCTCTGCAACAAAAAGGTGAATAATGCCATGTGGCAAAAACTTTCATGGTCAGATGAGACCAAGATGTAACTTTTTTCGACTGTACTGCACGCGTTACGTGTTTGTGACCTTGGCGTAACCCTAGACCAGAATCTCTTCTTTGATGAACATATAACATATCGTTAAGGACTGGTTTAGATCTTATTCATCAGGTAGACTTCAGTTGGATTCTGTGGATAGCCTATCATTCGATAAATCAAAGGTATGATTTTATGTATCTTTTCATGTGAGTATTTATGTCCTCATATAAAAGCTGAGATTCAAAATGTTAACTTCAAGTTAGTTGTTTGATTTCAAGTCTTTGCTTTCGAGACAAAAAAAGCTTCATTGTTCCAGCAATCACAAACTATTTGTATGTGTGTGTGTGTGTTATCTTAGTCAAGAATAATAGTTAGTTTTATTACTTTAATGAACCAGAGTGTAGACCTATTTAAACATAAGTAGCATTAATAGCTTTAATATTAAAACAATTTGTGAATTGTTTGATGAAAATGGTATTCAAATGTTATTGCCATCTGAAACCAAGGAAATTATGATTTTTTTCAACGAGACACTACCCCAAGCACAATTTAAATAGAAATTGTGAATTGACAACAAAATGTAACTTTTACACAACAGGTTTTGAACGTGACACCCATTAATAACCTGTGGCTTGATAGGAAAGAAAAACAATATTCCTGCTGGAAATATTTTAAATGGAGGAAGGGAATATGATCGTTTTAAATGTATTAATATGGCATTATTTTCCCACAAGCAAGGTTTTTCACTGTATTTGTGGAATTTATTTCATTAAGTATGTGTTGTTTATCTTTGCCAGTCCTTTTTTATTTGAATGTAGCTTTAATGAGTTCATTTTCTTTGTTTCAAATCATGTTTTATTGGGATAACAAAAAAACATAATTGAAAATATGAAATCATCTCACTGTATGTTTCTTGGGACCATTTTATGAGAAAAGAGATGTTTGGTTGTCTCGTCTAAATGACTAATCCTGATTCCTGTTTTTATGGTCTATTTCTGTTTTAAAAAATCCATCAAATGTTTACAGTGCAGCATTGAGTGTTGACCCTGCATATATTAAAATGTCATAATTAGATTTTCCTGAGATCACCTGGATGTTATTTTCTATTAAGTCAGTATGCAGAAATCTACCTTTGCATTAAACTAGATTTTTTGTTGATATTAGTCTGCTCTTAGAGCACCTGTGAAAGACGTTCTCTCTCCCCCCTGGGTTACCATGACAGCAGCATATGCTGATTGGCCTCCTGATGCCAAGTGTACTTATTACAGTCCTCTAAGAAAGATACAGATACATTTTCCAAAGCATCTATTTCAAGTTAGTATGATGTTATTTCAAAACAAATTCAACAGAGAAAGCAGAATCTTTCTAAAAGGGCATTTTGCACTGGATTAAAAAGTAATATACACTAACGTACTCTATGAATGTGAAGGTTTAATGCCACAAGTCTGCAAAGTACTATCTAAACAGAAGGGGGCAGTCTAGCAACATCTGTGTTGTTTTTCAACTAACCTCGTATACACAACACCATATTGTTTTTTTCCCAATCTGATTAGGATTAATTGAATTTGTTGGAGAACAAAGTTAGATATAGCTTTTTTTAGTTTTGTGCTATTTGTGCAAAATGTTTCCTACTACAAGAAACATTTTCAAAGATTTCACTGAGTTACAGTTTGAAAAAGGTAAATCTATCAATTGAAATAGTTGTGTAGGTCTGTTGTCACAGATGCTTGTAAAAATAAGGTGAAGACATAGGTCAAAAGATGATTAAGGGCTTTCTTGACACTTTTTCTGTTCACTATCTGTGTCAAAATGACTCCGTTGTGCAAGACCACAGTTTCATCAGCTGTCCGGGTGGCTGGTCTCAGACATTACTGCCAGGAAAGGACCTGGATGTGTCGGCCCTGGGATTGTGCTGTTACATGAGGTCCCCGGCAGGTTAGTTGGACCTACATTCAATTCTCTAGAGTGATGTTGCAGGCATGATATTTTAGTTATCATTGTGTCACTGGGTATTACTCTAGTGGACATGCATGCAATCAGCATACCATCTGCATGCTTCTTCAAAACCTTACACTTTACTAGCATTGTACTGTTG